>JALBCR010002494.1:112500-530276 GCA_030710515.1 Abscondita cerata | reverse complement strand
GGCAAAACCATGCTTTATCGCTAAAGAACGTAAGATCTAACATGTTGTCGTTCCTCAAGTAATTATTAAACCAATGGCAATATTGTATACGAAGTTCATAATCTAGGAGAAATAATTTTTGCATTACCGTGGTAAATTGTAATGCCTTTTGAGTGCTTTATGGCATGTAACATAGCTAAAACCTAAAAGAAACTAGAATTGTATGGACATCATTAAACAATTGTAGAGTATATGGTGAAAGAAAAACGGTGTAACGCTGCACAGTGCTTGAACTAAACTGTGCAATACAGATGTTGGTATATGGGCACCATAAAATCCAGTAACGTAGAGGTGGCATGTGGAAACACATATTACACTGTAAATTATGAATCAGTTAGTGAACAACATAAGAAGCAAAATAATGAACTTACAAAGAAAATGTTGGTGTACAGGCATGATACAATCCAATAACGTAGAGATGGCAAGTAGACATCAAGTATCCAATATGAATACAAATCTAAGTCGCTTCTTATTAATGTAAGGCAGAGCTTGAGAGACAGGCCACTTATCGAGAGAGTGTGTTTCCTCATTCAGAATCACTATCCTCATTTATTTTACAATTTTTTGCCCTAGCTTCCTTTATGTAGTCTGGATCTTCGCACAGAAGTCCTTTCTTAACATTTCCTAGTATTAACTCGGGCAACATACATTTTAGGTAGAATCTAGTAAGTTTTGGTAACATAATGGTCTCCCAAAATTGCGGTCCCTTTCTATAATTTCAATATGAAGTGGAGTATGATCGTTTATGTAGACAACAAAGTAACATTTATTTCGTTTACAAATATTAAGCTGACCCTGAATCTATGAAATGAACTCTCAGATTTGTAAAATAAATCAAAACTTAAAGATTACCTGCTAAAAGTAGTTATGGTTCCGTTTCAAATTTATGTTACCTAAACTATCAATTCCTAAACAAGTATTTATTGACGAAATTGCTTCAAGAAGTGGTTTACCGGATTTATGAATTGAATATAAACATTTAATCTCGACAAGATAATTTTCTCCAACTAACCCTGCATAGTTAACAATAAAATGTGAATCAACAAATATCAAAACTTACCGTCAGGCGAAGCTCCTAAATAACCATATTCTGTGTCAACAAAAATCCTGCAGGATTTACTTTTATGTTTAATCGTTGTTCCAATTTTGCAATAGCTACAGGTTCTTTCATTTTACCATATGCAATAGCATCATTAGTGAACTGCCTTCTATACAATAAATTTTTTACTAAATTGTGACACGGTGTTGAATCACGTCGTTTGATTACAGTACCAAAATTGGAAGCTGTGAGACGATCAGCTTTTTCTGCTTCATACAAATAATTACCAAACTGTCCAATAGTATTAATGGCAATTTCGTTTTGTAATTCACGTGTTACCTATTGTAGTAGATATAGTACGTTGTTATAATTACATATGCATATACTTACATGTAACCTTGCTAATATACGCTTTTCTTCAGCAGCGATATCACTTTCACTTGGCCTAGGTTGGACAGCAGCAGGTCCATATTCAGCTTTTCATAACGTGGTAATGCTACATGTTTCACCTTTTCTTTAGTTTTGAACAAATTTCGCTTGCATTTCATCTCATTATCCTTCTCTTTCTTAGTTAGATATTTCTTTAGATAAATGCCTGGGCTAGTATCAAATACGGTTTCCATGGACTCGCCATCCAATTTGGTCCCTTATTGTATTGCAAACTAGCTACAGTTGTTCTTCTCATAAATGCTCCGCGCTGTATTAAATTTAAACGTTTACCTGCAGTAAACTTTGCTAATATACTCATAAATAACTCAGCGCGGTTATTTGTTTCATTGTCTATTAGCATCTGTCCTTTTTTATAACGTTGTCTAATGCTCCTATAATTATGAAATTATAAATACAGTTTGGTAATGTGTATCTAAAAATATTTACCATTAACATAATGCCACAAACCCGTTGATTTAACTTGTTGAAGTATACTATTTGAATCATCACCAAAATTATCACACAGATCCTTAGAGCACAAACTGTGATGGTGAAAAATGTGATATGGCCCATTAGCTAAATCTGCTTTCAAATTTTGTACATCTCCTTTACAATTGTTATATAACGCACTTTGAGCAACTTTTTCTAATTTGAGGATTACATTATTTGTTAATAACTTTCTGGCAGCAATGTTTACACTTGTGTCATTTTAATTTTATATAATGCTTTTCCATAATTCTTTATGGAATGATTGCTGCATTCAATTTTGTGACACTTCGCCCGTAGCTGACATTCTCTCTGATTTTTGCGTATACACTGGAGTCTCCATCGGCAATAAAGAATAAATATTGCACTCCATGCATATCTTCACTATTATTGAAGCCCTCAACAATAATGTCCGCTTCCATGCTACCAGACGAACCAGACCAATTTCGGTAACATGCATGGTCTAAGGGATCCTTGTTTAAATTTGCTGCATGCGCACAAACGCTACAATATTTATTGCGCACTCCAACAAACAATATTTTTCCGGTAGCTTTACCTATTATAATTGCCTAAAAATTAATTTAGTAAATAGTTGTACATGTATATGTTTAAAATATTACCACTCCAGAATTAGCGTTGTAACTATGTCCATATGACCTTTTACTCCACCCTCCATCTACATAAACAGTAATGTAAGGCACATTATTGGTATTGATACGGTTTTCTTCCATAGCGATTCTCTTTTCTTCTAATCCAGCTGATTTAATGGATTTCTGTAAAGAACTTGACCAACTTTTATCCAAATCCATTTCAATTTTGCTAAATGCACGATAAGATAAAGGTGGAATGTTTAAAGCACTTAAAAATTCTTTTAGGTGATTGTATGTATTTCCTGTTGATATTGTGCCCCACACAGCACCTACATTCAGAGAGGATGTCTTTTGATTTGGGTTTTCTGTTGTTTTTGTTATTTCTTCTGAACAGATATTACATTTAAAGGTGATATGACTAACAAGTCCAGTTAATTGTTCATTTGCTATTTGTAGCATGCCACCTGTGCATTTTTTGCATGTTCATACTGGAGTTTTATTGCCCAATTCAGCAGATAGTGGATATTTACAATTCTATTGCCTTGTAAAACTGAATTGCTGGCCGAATTCTCAACGCATAATTGGTGATTTATAATTCTGAAAGTAGTTTAAATTAATTTTAAGTGTTTCTATTATAAATGCGTTACGCACTCTCTATACTCTTCTTCGGTGCCCCATTCATCGATTACTACAGAAGTTACAACATCTTCTTGAAGTGATCCATCTTCTTCATTCCAGTCTGCCAATATTTGATCGTGTATTGCAGTACTACTGCAACTTGGAACATCGATGGATAGAGGTGTACTGTTACTAAGAAACGTTATCATATGAAACAGAAATGTAAGTAGTTTGTAGACTCAACTTACAGTTCTTGCTCTTTTTTATTTTTCCAACGTTTTCTGGCACTTTTTGCAATTTTATTGTTTTTACCTTTACGACTAGGATGACTTTTATATCGTCCCATTTCTTAAAATGAACGTAAGAGTAATACTTAACGTGAATCCTATTCTAAAAATTAATAGAATTTATTACTCACAACCTTTCGGAATTGATTTATATTATACATATTAGAAAGGGTGTTCAATAAAAATTTGGTTTAGTAGGCTTTGGCTTTGGAAGAATTAATTTTTTTTTATAGTGTACACAAAATACAGCAAAATAAGAGGAGATGTCATTGACGTCTGCATTAAAATGTGATAAAACAAACACAAATATAACCTAAAAATGGAAAATGGAAATTTATATTTGGGTTTTTCTGACAAAAATATTATTCACACGAAATATAAAAGGGTTTGGGTAGGTATTGACGATCATAATTGTGTGTTAGATTGATTCTTGTGATTGTAGGTGACGAGACTATAAATTTGTCGAACTTTGTAATGTGCAATCCTTCTGTATTTGTGGTATAACAAAAAAATATCTAGTTCTAGCTAAACATTTTAGAGTTGCGAGATTAAAATTCATTTACTCTAGTGGATTGAATAAAACTTTCGACCTCCACCTCCTCAAATTACATAATGCTCTGTACGATTCAATTTCCACAGCGGTCAAATACATCTTGCACCCATTGAAGATAAATAAATACAGTTTCTGTTCATTGAAATTGAAGCAATGCTTGTACACACAATCAACGTAAGCAAATGCTTGTGATTTGTTAACTTTATTAATTATATCATTTGAAATAAAGCTCACATTTGAATTTGCGATAACACGTGTAAAGAAAGTATGATCTGATAATCCTACGTTGACTAAGAACACTTCACATTTTAATTTTCTGTTCTATTTTCAACAAAATAAGCAAGTTGTTGGTGTTCGGTGTTTCTTACTTAGTGAATTCACTTAACAAGTAAGGTGAAAGTATCCTTCATTCATTCAGCTGACTAACTGTTAAAAAATTTCCAAATGCCAACAAATTTTGCACAGCCGACTCCAACCAGGTTTTTGTTGAACACTCTTATATGGCTTACTTCTCCCCAGTTACTATGATAACATTATTTACAATCTACCTTAGTTACGCAAGGACATCTAGATTGATCGAATGTAATTTTCACAATTTTATTATAATCAGATTGTTAACAACAAAGTAACCGGAAGTGCAAAAGCGGACTAAAGTGTCTAATCCATTGAGTGGTTGTTGGCCTTGGGACAACATCACTCGCGGGACTATGCTCAATTGTTGTTTTAAAAAAAAGTTCACTTTCAATTCTTTACTTACCTTAACGTTACCGATGAGATAATTTTGATAATAGTTAATTAATTTTATATAAATACTGCTAAAAATTTACAAACACAATTTACGATATAAAATGATGCAAGAATCGAGTTAAAACGAGACTAGTTCGTTTATCGATTTTTGGATTCCGAACAACACGAAACGAAACGTAGTTACACTTTTGGTCGTAATGTTGAGGTGGAACCACTTACCAGATCAAAAATTTAAAACACGACGTAGTTACAAATTTGCTCAACTTGGCGTGCTAACGCCCCCTTAAAGAATATATTTGAAGGTATCGCTAATTAAACACCATAGCTCGATTAATTATCGAATCAAATTCTTGCCAAAAACTAAATATATACGTTGACAATAAGAATTGCATATACATTTTGTAAGGACTAAATATTATGAATAGAGAGTTTAATGATTTTTTTTAATAACTTACAATAATTAGTAGGTTAGATTTATTTAAAAATAAGTAATAATCAGTCAACCCAAATAACCATGTTTAGTTTTTTGATTTAATTTAAAAGTTATTGCTTGTAGACGTTTTTAAATCAAAATTATTTCTAATTTTATTTTGTAAACATTTCCTAAACAAAATTTTGATTCGATAATTAATCGAGCTATGGTGTTTAATTAGCGATACCTTCAAATATATTCTTTAAAGAAAAAATTAAGTAAGCAACGTAAATTACCTATTTTCTAAAACGTGCTTAGTGTAATGATTCATTCTACAGTCCTTCTATAAGATAACCCCTGCTGAGACTACCTGCTGTTAGAATTGTAAATGATACCCTTAAGCCCGCTTCACAATGTGGAAACTTATGTTTACAGAAATTGTGGTGTCCAAGTTTTAAATTTCATGAGTGTACAACATTTAGCCAGTGATTTACTCATCGATAAAGCGCAAGGGAAAGAAGTAAATAATGTAAATGAGTATTAAGTGACGATTTATGCAAACAACTATATATAGATGTAAGTAATTTTGCCTAAAGGTAGACGTAAAAAGCGAAATGCGAAGTAAAATGTAATAGAACAAAACAAAATAAGAGAAAAATGTTAATGCATTCAAAAAATTATCGAAATTCTCCATTTGAATGTAATGGACCTTAGTACGGTTCTGTCGCAAACCGCAATTCACCAATAAGGAAAACTTTGAAACATAACCCCGACCTTCTCATTCAAATTCTATGCGCAAATATCGATTTTTACAATTTTGTGGATTATTTTACACATCGTAGCTACAACGTCACAGGCAACGTAAAATCATCTGCTTCCTTCCCCAACTCGTTCCCATTCGTTTCTAAGGCTTTGCCGGTGTTGTATGGTTTGTACTGTTCTCTCGGTTTTTCATTATTTTCAAGAGCAATGGCAGAAGCACGCGAAAGAAGTTTCATTATGATTAAACCAGATGGTGTTCACAGAGGATTGGTATCGAAAATTATCAAAAGATTCGAACAGAAAGGGTTTAAATTAGTTGGTATGAAGTTTATGTGGGTATGTATTTGAGGGCCTTCATATTTCAAGGTTAAAGAACCATTCCTTGTTAGGCTTCTGAAAAGCATTTACAAGAACACTACAAGGATTTGGCTGGCAGACCATTCTTCAATGGTTTAGTTAAATATATGAACAGTGGACCAGTAGTTCCCATGGTTTGGGAAGGTAAAGATGTTGTAAAAACAGGTCGTGTAATTCTTGGTCAAACGAATCCAGCTGATAGCGCTCCAGGTACTATCCGGGGAGATTATTGTATCCAAGTAGGTCGTAATATCGTTCACGGATCAGATTCGGTCGAGAGTGCTAACAGAGAAATCAATTTATGGTTTACTGAAAAAGAAATTGTCAATTGGCAACCGGCAAGTGAAAGTTGGATTTATGAAGAAAATTAAAACTTTTTTTACTTTAGTATTATGTATTTGCACTGAGAGAACAGAAAATAAATATTTTATAACCATTATTTCTTTATTGATCTGTAATAATGACTATTAATTCAATTATCGCATGCGATCTATTTTCGAACTGAAATTCTATTAGTTAGATAAGGAAATGATGGCAATAATTACATGTTGCTTATAAATTTTAATGAATTTACTTGTCCTTAAGAGAATCACGTTTTCTTTACATCGGTAAACAAATTCACAAGAATTATGTAACTAAAAAAATGTGGAAGCTTTTTCTAAAACAATCTTAGCCTCATGACTTTTTAGATAAGGAGGTGTAAACTCTCGATAAGCTAAACAAACTCTTCGTTCAGTAATGTCTTCCCTCAGCACCTGATGCTCCCAATCATACCTCGCACTACCATACAGTACTAAAAGTGACCTCTTAGGCATAGGAATTCGAACAGAACTACATTTTTGCAAACTTGTATCTACAATAAATGGTTTATTTGACGTACTTATTTCACCTACTTCATTTAAAACTGCATGGTATTGCCCAACACAATCTAGATTATATTTAGACAATTTCCCATTGGGGGTCATTGTTAACACAGAATCGGCCAACAAATTTACAGTAACCACACGCTCGCCCCATATCCAACAGTCGTCAATGTGGGGATCGATCGACGCACCCCTTTTTGGATCATACTCCAAAGAACATTGCTCTATACTTTGAAAGTCTTTCAAAATTGGCACTTCTTTCAGTCTTTCTTGAACAAACTGAGAAAACTTCGGAAATCCTTTGAAGTTACCTACTTGCAGTTTCCTCTTCTTAAAGTTGCATTTGGGTCCATAGTTTTGCTTGCGTCTTCCACTTTGTGAGAGATCCCATGGTACGTTATCAATATTTCGCATTAAAAACTCTTCTTCATCCACCGTTAAGAAATCTTTCTGAATGTAAATACCAGAGTAACTTGTGGAAGTACCAGTGTGGTTGGGATGTGATTGATCGAGACAGTCCCAACCCGGCCTTGCAGAAGCACATTCAGGGCAGTAAATGTAACAATCTTTCTCTCGACTTAAATTAAACGACTTGTTAATTACACCGAATTCTTTTTCACAAATCAGACACGTACGACAGCCTTTACATCCACAAGGACGAGGTTTATCCATTTTTATCGAAATTTTTTTAGGTTATCTTTAAATGACGTACATACAGAGTGTTAAAAAAATGTACGGGTTAAGGTCGTTAATCATTAAGTTGACAGTGATATAAATGTGCGGATATTCAAAAAGACAAGGTACATAATAAAAAAACGAATAAAATTTTAAATAAATCGATCGTACAGGGATCAGAACATAATTCGACGCCACTTGGTGATTGACTACAAACCCTTTTCACCGACTTGAGGCTTGTTAGTTTATTAAGTAAATTGATTGTTTAATTCATTTAATTAGAATTTCATATGTTCGGTAACACAATGACCCGATTTAACAATTTGCGAACGCCGGAGAAAAGGGTTCTAAAGTTATCGCAGCGGCGTTCAGATCTTACATTCTGATCCCTATTGACATTAAAAATTAAACCAATAAAATAATTGTATTCAAGTTGAGTGAGGATTTCTAGGAAGTAGTTTAACCACAGTATACATCTACGAATGCAGTAGTTGCACTTCAGTGAAAATTTTGTATTTAAAATAATTCGCGCATGTTACTGCGCATTTGTCAAATTTGTCATTGTATAATGTAATAAAGGTTACTGCCATAGGCTAACGTTTCAAAATCTAAAAAATGTTTGCTTCAAATACCTGGAACCTGAATTACAGACTTTTTCATGTAATCACTGTTGTGATTTAACATACATTAGAAACAAATAATTGATCTTTTTACATTACTTCTTCTGATTTAACACGCCTGATCAATTTAAATTCTAGGACAATTTTGCTTTAGTTGCGCCACTAGTTATTGTTATAACCTACGTTATTGTTATCGTTGATTTCATTTAATTCACTACATGTTAGATCACAAGAATTTGTGCAAAAATGGTGAAAAAAACCATATAAGTACAAATCGCCACAAAAATGTGATTTTAAAGTATTTGAACGTTGGCGTTGCCTAGAATTTTAGTTCACCAGTTTCACCGCAATGGCGCCAATGCGCAATAACCTGCGCAAATCAAATTTAATACCAAATTTTCTTAGGTATTTTAGATGAAGTAGATATATACTATTTCTATTCAGCGAACAGATAATAGTAGAGAAAATGTTTTTCTAAAGTTTAATTATTAATTATTTCAATACCAAGTATAAATACATACAAATTTAAGCTTGCAATGCAGGCCTTTCGTGCTTCCCTTCCAAGTTAACATTAGTCTGAGCATATCCAGTTCCGCCCTAAAAAATTGAATTCAAATACAATCGCGAAATATAATACTCCCACTCGTACCCTTTGCATGATTACAATATCCTTCTCGGAAAGTTTGGTGCTCGTTAAAGGATGTATCCAATCCTTCTTAATTATTTTTTCAAAGCATTCCAAAGTTATGACATGACCTCTGAAATCAACAAACGTTTAAATGAACAAAGACAGTGTTAAAAAAAACTCACGTCGGTTTTATTACTGCGCAAGGAACCGAATTGCTGAGAACGTCGTGAGTGACGGCGCACATATAGCGATTTTCTTTAATGATTAAACATTTTTTATCATCTGGATCATTGACCGGTGTAAATTTAACGTTAATTAGATCTTTCGCTTTCAGAGGTTTGGCTGATATGGGACATAGAATGGTACTGTCCTGAATAAATTGAATGTTGATTAATATTTATGGAAAACTATTAAACTTACTGGTTTTTTAACTTAGGTTTTTCGGCAGTTGGAGTTTTTGAGGGTACCCAAAAACTGGGTAAATGTTTATCGAAACCGTTCACCATGTTAGAGACGGAGGACGTGCTTGGCGCATCTGAAATTTTTGATGTTCTATTTTAGATGCACTTATGATATATGGTAGTCTTATATATGTCTTAAAAGCAGTATTAAACCGACATACGTTGCCTTGAAAGTATGGAAAGTCTCTTTTCTAGTAATCCTCTAAAATGTGATAGATAACTAAATCTTATAAGTTAATTATTGTTGCTTCCTTAGACGAATCATATTCGAGCTCTCGTGACTACTACTCTATAATTAAATTATCTTCATCTAACAAGTGCACTTGAAAACTTTAATAAACATATTTTTAAAAAATCTTCTATTCTTTAGTTTCGTGAATTTAATTTTGTTGTACTCATACATATTGCATTGGAAAAGTTTTATTTTAAATAAAAAAATTTAGAAACGAAAATTGATTACTAAAAATTTATAGTAAGTGTTAATTCAAATCAATCATTGATAACGTAATAAAATTAAGATACGAATTTCTGGTACCAATCTAATTTCAATTAAGAAAAAAATTATTTTCATTTTTGTAGACAAAGCCTTTTTATTTAATTAAATTAAGTAGATAGTAAATAGAATTTGTTTGTTAGCTGTAAACGTTAAAATACAATTATCTGCAGTCTAAATAAAAGAACTGTTTATGTGAAACGTCCGGTTGAATTGGACAAAATATCACGTATTGGAATCTAATATTACCGACATTCAGGCACCGCGAGTAAGCTAACAGAGATACCTGGAAAACAAACTTAATGATTTTGTGTGTGAACATTTTTGCAGGACAAAAATGAAAACGAGAAGACAGAGAGGATTACTGAGACAAAAGAAGTCGATGTTAAGATGTTGAACCGCCAAGACGTAAGAATAAAAAACGCGTTAAAATGTTGAACTGTTAAGACGTCAAAGAAATAAAGTGAACAAATAATAATTAAAATCGGTCGAGTGAAATTTTAAACCCATTAATTAAAGACGTTATACATTTCCGAATGAACGTGTAAAAAGTGACTTAAAAGTAAATTTCCTTTGATTGTGAATAAACAATTAAAGAATTGGTAAAGAAAATGGATGGAAAGAATAGAGAAAATGGGGTCAATATCGAGGGAAGAAAGTAATTCATGCGTCCGATGGAGGAAGCAATGCGCGGAAATAAGTAAAATTTCGTAAAATGTTACAGGTTAGTCTTATAAAATTTTGTAAATAAATTAATGTTTGCGTTAAATATAAATAAAATTATTCAGTAGATTTATGTTAAAGATACTTGCCAGTAATAAAAGTAGGGTTTTATAAAATATTTTTATGTAATGTGTTTTGTATTTAAAGATATGCTATGGATGAAATAAATTGTTGTTAAACTAAGTTAATATATCAATTAAAACGTACCCAAACCTGAGATTAAGAGAGAGTTAAAAGTTTGAGGCTAAATTTATAAGATTTATGAAAAAATTTTAGAGTCTCATGACATACGCCTTTCCATTACTTTTGAATTCTTCTCAATTTATCAATAATAATAATACGTCAAAACAGCATGTACGTCAATATTCGTTATAGTATTTTCGTGAGTGTTTTTAGGCGTTCTTAATACAAATAAAAAATATGGAAGGTAATCAGTATACTTTACAGTACCCCATGATCAACAAGCAAATAATGAGAATCAATAGAATTTCCAAACACACTAATACAGGGCACACAACAAACATTTTACAAATTCATGTTGAGGGGTTTAGTAAGAACAAATCAATCTTGTCTAATATTTGTTTTAGAAATAGGATCGGTATTTTACAGAAAACACACATATCCGTCGTAATGATGGTTGGGGTCGAGCGAAGGTTGGGCGCTTCAAACATGATAATGATTTGATTGCAGCTCATGCACAGTATCACAACCGTACATAAGGCAATTGCATCAAGCGCCACCGATTAAAGAAATTAAAAAAAGAGACTGTTTTCGAGCCAACACATGATGATATGGAAACATCGCGGATTATATGGAAGAAACTTCTATCTGTGACGTTTCGATTGGTACTAACAACGATGAGCTCGCAACACCTGGCCCATCAAGAACAGTGAAGCAAAAAAAAGCACCTAATTATAGAATAGTGCATTGCATGAGGGTTAAACCTATTATCACATGAAAACAAATTATTCCATAAAATATAAATTTTTTTCTAATTTATTACATAACTGTTTTTATCGTAAAAAGAGTCGGAAATGAGATACTGCCCAATAACTGTTTTCATTGCCATTTTATATTGCAGCGCGAGCGGCAAAGATACGAGGAGGCAAAGTAGAAATTCGGAAAGAGCGCATCAAAATCAATAAAATTTTCCATGTAAAACTCTCGGGCGAGATCGGGTTAGGAGTGGGGAAGGTTGGGGTATGTTTGGAATTTTGGGGGGTGGCGGGTAATCAGAATAGGAGTGGGAGAGCGTTTGGCGTTAACGAATAAATGCAAAATTAATAAATTTTAACACAAATTATAAATGCGCACTTTGAATATTTCAAAACACCTCGGTCCAACAATCTTCGTAAACCTCTAAAAACAAGAAAAACCACAGAGCTGTCGTAAGGTCACGCGTTTTAGTTGTCCGCAATCAGCTGTTCTGGTGACGCAATCGTGACGTACTTGGAAACGCCTAATAAATTCGCAGATTAACTCAAAATAAACTTACTAGGGAAGCATATGTAATATCATTATACTTATGAGAAACAACACATTTATAACAAGCTCACATACCCCAACTTTCAATAAATAAAACAATTTTAAGCAGTTTTAAGTTTATTATCCCGTAGCTTATATCGGTAAAGGGTCGTGAACAATCTTTAAAGATGTAGCAGTTATAAAAAATGTTTTCGAGATGAAAACCCTATGAGTAGTAGTATTGAATCTCAAGCATTAAGGACAAAAGAACAAACTGTTAACAAAAGAAACATACAATTTTCTCATGAGCTACAGGTATAGACACACAAAATACAGATATAATCGCAGATAATAACAATATTGTTAAGAAAGAGGGCATGTAAATATTGCAGTTCGATAGACTAGTATTTGGCAGAAATATCGTTTTCCCAAGAAAATATAATACGGCAAGAGCCGAATACGTAATCCACGCCTCGAGAACAGTTTTATTCATAGTACGAACGCGAATTTAATATTAACTAGTAGAAAGGGCCGACACCTTTCCGGGTTGGTAGCAACATGTAAGCAAATACATATGGTATTCAAGAGTGATATGACAATAAAAGTAAAAGTATTAAAAGGAGTAAGTTATAAAATAATTAAAATATTGATAAAATAAAATGATTGTGGTGGAGTTCGGGCAGGAAGAGTGCGTCCTACCATGCCCAATTTTTAATCAGCTCTTCCTTGTAGTAGACCAGACCTACTGTGAAAAAATCAAGGTTCTAGATGCTTCCTGTGAGGCGCGCGTACTAACTTACAGGCTTGCTTGCTTACTTGTTTACAGACATAGGTTTTTCGGACTTTCTGGATCACAGGAATGAGCTATCGAAAAATGGTTTTTACCAAAAGACGTGGAATTTCGAGGATGGTTAGGTCAGAAACTGTGAAAAAGTGGTTTTGCCATCTGGACGATTGTAAGTTGGTAGCAACTTGATGTTTCTACCAGAAATATATCCCGATTACTTCCCTAATTATTTCTAAATAACGTTTTTACATTTAATTTTAATAATGAAATACTGGCGCAAACAAACGAATAATTAATTTGTCTGGGGATCCCGTGTGCATAAAAATTATCACAAACGGCACTAAATAATAATTACTCCCAGATCGGTTTTGGACATACATGTAATTATAATTATGGAAGTTCTCAATAACAATAGCGTGTGAAAATAAATCTTAAAAATACATCAACGTAGCTTTCGAGTCTACTTACGTGATGTTGTTGAGGTTTGTTACATCTTCCAGGTATATTCCAAATTGTTGAACGACAACGATCGAGAAAGAAGAAGAAACGAAGAGCCAAAACTGGCTGGTATGCAATTGACCGAAAATTTCATAAAGCCAACATACGAACCAATTTTTCACGCCGCCTGCTGCCCTAACCAACGACTAATCTCGTAAGTTATAACCTATACGCCAGGCGTAGAACAGAAGCAAAACGAATTTATTAAACGAAATTCACAGAAGAAAAAAACAACCACAAGATTTATTTTGAGTTTATTTGTGAATCTATAAAGATCAAATAAGACGAAAGCAAATTTTTCATGTCATTAGCTTGTTTAATGTTAATTACTTTTATGTTAAATTATCTCTTAATACCGTTGAAGAGTGTAAATCGATCCTGGGTGTTTATTAATCTCGCAGTTGTGAATGCGAAACAACAACAACGATAAGATTTCTTACATTATTTTAAGTTGCTTTATAAAATAACACCAAAAAAAACAAACAACAAAAAAAAAACATTAACTTAAACGAACAATAAGTGTTGCGACATCTAGTGTCGACTCATGTTGCATGAAGGCAACTTTGTCGTCAGATTATTATGCCCTACATATACTATATCATTTAAAAGCTAATTACTTGTACCAATAATCCCTAAAAAGACATATAGGGTGATTCAATTAAAAATTTTGAGATATTGCTTAGTTTGCATTTTACTTCGCCCTGTATTAATGAAGTTTCCCATAATAAAAATAATTATTACTAAACACAGCTAATGACATGGAAATAACATGTTAAATTATTTCAAGTTTCAGAGCGTTAAAGTAGGTGCCATTTTTATGATAATCAGCTATATCTTCTAAAATACCCTGTAAAATACATTGACCTGTTATATTTTTTAAAGCTCTTGATGAGATCTTTCTAAACCTTAAAAAAATTTAGTGTGTTCCATTTCAAAAAATATAAGATTACGCTGCCACGACTCTTTGGAACACCCTGTATAATCGAAAATATTTCTTAAATGTGCGCTCAGTAACTGTACTAAATGTGACATAATGAAAATTACAAATGAATGAAGTGGAAAAGCACAGAGAAAACGCATGAAGAAAGAGCAAGCAGAGCAGAAAAAAACTAAGAAGAGGATATAAGAATGCGAAGACATGATAATGCAGAAAGGTCAGATGAAACAGAGGAAGTTCAATGGAAATATACAGGGAAGAAGATGAGTAAAGCAAATTGGTAGTTATGGTCTATGTCAGATTTGTAAGAAGAAATTTTAATATAATACAGAGCCAAATGATTCGATGAATTTCATTGATTTGGAAATTAAGAAAATGGAGGAGAGGAGAGATAAGTAAGTGTAGGATATGTGGAAAAGAGTGAGCAAACTTCATGGACTTGAGGAAGAATGTGTGGAACTAAAAAAAGAAGAAAGATAGAAAACAAGAACATTGTGAGAAAAAGGAGAAAAAAATAAGAGGATTTACCGGGTGTCCTATTTTCGATGTAATTAGGGGGTTTCAGGTATTTTGCGAATTGATAGGGAAAAAAACATGGTCGGGACCCTTGGCCCGATTTTTGAGACAAATTCAATGGTCTAAACAGCACTTCGATATCTCGACTCATCTGGGAGATACAGAGGGTTTTGCGTTTTAATGCGTTTTCTTTTTAGTGAAAAATCAACCCACATTCGTTAAACAGATAAAGTATTAATTGATTAATTAAGAAACAAACACTAAAGTTAATGCATCAAAACTGTTTTCACCAAAATTAAAATAAACTAAAGCTTAATGACAAACCTGGTTTAAAACCATCAATAGGTTTACTGACTATATTGCTTTCTCCTTTCAAAAAATTATTAATTCTTTTATTATTGTCAGCAGCAAATTTAGACTGTATATCATCTTCCTCTTCCTTCTTTAACTTTTCATATTGCTTAAGCTTTCGATTGTATTCAGTTTTCTTCGTAATAATGTATTGAAGAATGACTTCTTTATCGAAGAGATATCCGTCTTTCCTAAATAGTAGAAGTATAAAATCTGGATGACAAAAATAAAAAAACTTTACGTGATAACAGGATTTTTGCACGGTTGCAGAGACAACGAGCAACAGTCGAAGTCTTTGACCGAGTCTTTGCCTATTCTTTGAGCGTTAGTCCCATAACCGGAAGCTTTGGCATCTTTCTTTTTTTCATGGTAAGTGTAGACTGCACCTGCTGTACAATTTCTTGCGTGCCTCGTCATTTATAATTAGAGTTTATTAACAATTTTTCTAAATTATACATATAGTAGTATGTATTTGCATTGTATTTGTCAATATTGAAATTACAGGTTTCGACTTTATCTTTAATTTAATATTCAACTTTGACGATGTACAGGATGTGTGTGAATACAGTATTTATTATAAAATTAAAAATTTATTTTCAAATCTTTTAAATTTTTCCAAATTAAGTTTTCGCAAGGTCGTCGCTATACTCCTACCTGTCTAATTAGTTGAATTTTCGAAATTTTTTCAATTTTGAGTCTGTTATATTGCAGGTTATTTAATCAATATTTAACATATACACAATAAAATAACGTAAACATACTATTAAAAGAGATAAAAATACATGTGACTGTGGGCCATCCCCTGACCTTCGTCACTCATGGAAGAGAGAATATTAATTGTACAAGGCACTTTGCAACACCACCCCTTTCACACACTGGTATTTTGCTTCATTCTGAATCATACTTTAAAAAGTGTATCTACGTATGATGGTCTCACGTCATCGATTGATACTGTTTGTTTTCAGTTTATGATCCAGAGTTTAAACGCTTTCAGTCCGTGGTATAAAACTTGATAGGGGCCTTCGTAGGGTTGTTCGTGTGATAGTTTAGTAACGTCACGTCCAACAAATACTTGTCGACTATTTGCAGATGTTACAGGATTGCAGTTTAGGTATTAAAATATATACAAAATAAATATTTAAAACTTAGGAAGTTAGTTAGAAACCTATCCTTAGCTCAGTGTCGTAGAGTGGGTCGTAAGCAGGAAATGAAGGGACCTAGTAATTATCCTTAATCAGTAGGTATTAAAGAAAGTAAAACATACAAACTTGTAGAAGAAGGACTAGAGAATATATATTCTGACGAGGTTCAAGTAAAACAAGACGAGAGAACAAATTTAAAATAACGAGAGATAACAGTATACAAATAATTAAATTAAATTTATAATAGACGGCACAAATTTATTTAAGCATCTGACGTAAAGTGACTAGGTACACGTTAAGAAACACCATATACGTATAAGTTAATATAATTTAGAAATTTTCCGCCAAAGTAAACGGTCTGACTTCGCTTTTAAATTATGCTACAAAAATAATCCCAAGTTTACATGTTATAAAATGTAAGTATTTCAAAGTTTGCATAAATAAAGCGTATGTGGTGAAATGTTGCCACACTAGAAAATTGCAAACTTTTTATTTGTGTACGTTTCAATGTGAGATAAAAAATGCCATTACTTATTGTTATCGACCTATCATAATAATTGACCGTCTACATGATATGTTATTTGCAAAAGAAAAGAATACAGAATCAAATGTTCGGCTTCTGGATCTCGAAACGTAATTCAATCAAGTTCTGAAGAATTAGATACAACCATTTACAGTTCATATTATTATTTTGTATAGGGTGGACCGATTTCGATGGGATTGCAGAGTATTTCGGTAACTATTACTGTTAGAGCAAAACTGTTCACGTAGCATTAGGCCAACTTTTTGAGACAAATTAAACAGAGAAAACAAAAATTTGTTATGTTTTGACAGATGTGCTGTGTTTCATTGTTTCAAATTATTGCATCCCCTACTTACAAAAGTGCAAACTAACAAATTCGCTTGTAATTCTGCAATTTTCTAAAAGAACCCCTATAAACTATATATTGTTGAAAAGTTTACAAAATAAGGATTTTAATGAAGTCAAAAATGGTTTCCATTAAAAAAAACTAAGTTTATGTGGCATCTCGACTATTGGTGACCAAAGTTAAAAATTGACTACTCAATTTGATTCTAAAAACTGCTCAAGAAATGTCTTTACACTTTTTCCTAAAATTTTATCAACAGATCACATATGGAACCCTATCGAAATTTGGAAAAATTCAATTTTGGTCCCTGCATCAAAACTGAAAAAAGGTAGCAAACTTTTGTTTTTGCTGTTTAATTTGTCTCAAAAAGTTGACCTAATGCTACGTGAACAGTTTTGCTCTAACAGTAATAGTTACCGAAATACCCTGCAATCCCATCGAAATCGGTCCACCCCGTACATGCCATTCACAATTTATACAAGCGGATTCATGATCTTTTAAGATATAAAATTTTATTTAATTAATTCAGTACAAAAAAAAGTTATGTTGCGACGGTTTATTATGATACATACACTTTTCAACAATGAATTATACCATTAGTAGTAGCGGTCACAAGAGGAATCGAAAAAAAAACGCATTTCGTGATAGAAGCTAGCCACTTCGCACGATTGTTCCTTAGGTCGTTGATTGAAATATTTTCAATCAACGCTTAGGTCATAAGAATCGATTTTGCCCGGAGCGCCTAAAATTTTTTCCGTGTGGATCCAAGATGGCGGCCTTTTCGTCAAAATGGCCGGCTTTTTATCGAAAACGTGAATTATCGTAAAAACCAAAGTGAGGTATCGATTCCGCATATTTTGTGGATATAACTGCCGGGCCGTTATATAGAGCCACTTTGGCAAAACGGCGGCCATTTTTCAAAATGGCCGACTTTTTTATTCGAAACCGTGTGCATTTATTGTAAAAACCAAAGTAAGGTATCGATTTCGCATATTTTGTGGATGAGAAACGCGAACACTGCTGAGCTGTTACCTAAAGCCAATTAGGCAAAATTACGGCGACCATTTTACAAAATGGCGACTGAGAAATAATGAATTCTTTAGGAACAAGCTTAAAAGTTTGACAATAAAAGCGAGATGGATGTTACCGGTAAGTAACGGTTTTTCAAAATGGATTGTCAAAAAAGTACGATAACTAGCCATTCAGCTGTGTGTTTTAAATCACTAGCAAAAGCTTATTAATTTTATTGTAGTTTGTCCGACTAAACAAAGCATCTGACTTTTTTAATATCCTTCGTAATGTTGTTCCCCAATACATACTGTGAAAAAGTGTCGGTTGATCGCAACCCCGCCTTATTTCACAGGATTATTTAGAAGCGTTGACGCAATATACTTCGTCTTAAGCTTTTTGCTACTACACGGAAAAAAAGTGTAGTAAGCCTATACACAAATGTGTATTTATTTACTACAATATATAATAATTATACGACTAGCCACAATTTGTGTATCTTCTTACAGGTAGTTTGTTGATAAAGTATTGTGTAATTTTCTAGTACAACGGCATCGTGAAAAGTAACGCAACACGTTGTAAAGTAAAGATTAACACAATATGATGAGATTTTAGCATACAATTGAGAATTGCGCATGTCGTTTTTAACGCCTATTGGCTCCATTAAATCACCTCACATTCTTTTAAACACAGAAGATGTAACAAATTCGCAAAAATTGTAAGAAAAATTACCACAACCTCATAATTTATGGGCGGCCTGCAGAGAACTTGATCAGTGCAACTGCCTTACCAAATGCAGAACAATGATGTGTTCTGTAGACGAATTGCACTTCCCTGTACTCTTGCATGTGGGAAATGCAAAGGCAATTGTACAAACCAAAAGGTTAAAAACTTTGAAAATAAATCGAATACAATGTCATAAACTAATTTACCGTACTGTATAATTCTGCAGAATATATCATATGCATTAAATTTTCTTCTATATCTAGCCACGCGACTCACGCCTATAATTAATAATTTAATGAACCAAATGATTCGTACATTGAGACGGTGATATTTAAAAAACGGTTATTTAACATTCACATCGTTCAGTTAGCTTCCAGATCAATTTTGTAGCTTGTTCCTAAAGAATTCGTAATATTTATCAGTCGCCATTTTGAAAAATGGCCACCGTTTCTCCAAAGTGGCTGTAGATAACGACCGGACAGTGTTATATTCGTGTTTCTCATCCACAAAATATGCGGAATCGATACCTCACTTTGGTTTTTACGATAATTTACGTTGGATCCACACGGAAAAATTTTAAGCGCTCCGGGCAAAATCAATTCTTATGACCTAAAGGAACAATCGTGCCAAGTGGCTAACTTCTATCACGAAATGCGTTTTTTTTTGGTGTATCGCTACTACTACATTGAGTGAAAATGAAAACCCAACTATACCTGTTCGGCCACGTACTTTTCAATGTTTTGTGACAATAATTGATACACTGGTTAACAACGGCTTCGTTCTTTATGTTCATCGTTACACGTTCACAAAAGTAAAGAAGTGGTCGAATATTTCGTGTCCTCACATCTTGTATCTGTCAACTTAAGGTTATT
Source organism: Abscondita cerata (assembly GCA_030710515.1). NCBI lineage: Eukaryota > Metazoa > Arthropoda > Insecta > Coleoptera > Lampyridae > Abscondita > Abscondita cerata. The sequence goes on along the minus strand of JALBCR010002494.1, from coordinate 510,324 downwards.
ATGTTACTAAATAATCTGTTAACTCGAGTACTATCTGAAAGATGAGCTCTACGTCATCAAGCAAATGCGTATGATTTAATATTAAAAATTAAAGTCAAATCAGAAACTATAACCATTCTATCTAATAAACGTGATAGCAATTGTCACAGTCTAACTATCAAAATTTACAAACTGTCACTTCTAGGTTAGAATTTTTTTTAATTTACTAAAAGCGATTTAAGAGATAAAATATGGAAACAAAACTATTTATTTATTATTATTGGAGGTTACTTTAAAATAATAACAAAAACGATTCACATTGCAGACAAATTATCGCACCTATGGTAGTTTTCATCTGTTGATGTTAGGAGTACAATTTATTTACTTAAATAAATAAATAAAGAAAGGTAGTACAATAATGGACTTCAATGTAAATTCAAAAAAATATTTACGAATATGTACAACTAATGACAAAACACAGGGTCGGTAAAACAGAGACTATTTATTAAAAACACAACTGAAGTCATAATTCGTAAAAAAATAAAGAGGGGAATTATTTTTATCTCTTTCTCACGTTCTCAAAATCATTCATCTTTGTTTTGATTGTAAAACAGAACATACTCGATATTGAACGTGTGTATTTGATAGTTTCGAACAGTGATGACGTAGCTCATCTTTCGTGATTCAGATAATATTAAACTTCGCTACACTTCGTCAAAAAGTACGCTTACCTGTACACAGGACAGTAGCATTCCTTGCGTATGTCTTACCTTATATACTATTTTTTAAGACGAAATTACAACTAAATCTCGATATTTTTCCTTCCACCTACAAGTGAATCATTAGGAGTTGGTTCACGCAACGTGAGCGTTCAAACCAAGACAAACGTTTCGAACAGAATGCATTTTAATCATTACTCAAGTAATAAATCGTTAAGAAATAATATAATAATTTCATTAGATTGTCCTAATAATTTGTTTTAGTAAGGTAAATCTCAATAAATATTAAATAACTATAAATCTATAAAACAATAATAACAATTAAGTACAACAGAATTGGTACATTTTTTTTTAATTGGCACCTCGTTTCGGAATTATTTACAAAGGATTAGGTTTGTGCAGAACCATAACTACCTGTCGGTGGTCGATACAGCTTTGGTAGAGTGAGAAGTTGTAATGAATTGAAAGCGTATTTACGTACGCTCGTGTTCTTTCCGGTATTTTCTCTTCTACAACCCTCGCTGAAAAATTCGTATAGTAGTTGATAACGTAAAAAGAAGTTCACTTACCTTCGCATACAATCTAAAGCTCTTTGAAATTCGTGCTCGGCTAAATGATATTCAGACGATAATATTTGGCACTGTTCTAAAGTGACTGCCATACCAGTACGATCCTTGGCACTTTTACAACTGGTAAAGCGTATGCCTGAAACATATGGGGTAGCAGACATAGATCTATTATTAAATGACCGTACCTTTTGTTTGCCTACAGATTTGGGCAGCTAAATGTAATACTTCTACGTTCTTTGATTTGTTACTATGTACAGATGACTTCAGATCATCAATTAAGTCTCCTAATGCTCGTTGAGAAGTGGATGCAGAGAGACGGCCGCCGTTTAAGTTGAGCTCGGGAATGTTCAACTTTTTATATCTTAAGTAATATTCGTTAAGTCTTATGTAATTATCGATGTTCGATCGTTCTTGTGGCCTAGTCGCCCCCAAGCTCTCGGCTAAAGTGGCCTTTTCGTTGATTCCGATGTTAAAGAATACGGGCGTGACGTGAAACGTTACGGCTTGCTTCGATGGTAGTAAAGTGTATAAAGCATCCGGCACTGGCAACGAAACGGTTAACGAATTCCGACTTCCGATAATTTTAGGCATGGGTTGTGGATCATTAGAAGCTGGACTTGGACTACGGTTTAACGTAAACATCACCGTTCTTAAATCTTCGACGGCTACGGACATGTCACCCCACATATCGATTTCCATTCCGTGAAAACTCAAGAGGCATTCGAAGTATGCTAAAGGACCCAAAGATATTAAGCAAGTGATAAAAGCGGGATCCGGTTTGTTGCACCAAAGTCTACCCATCAACCCTGTGACTAAAGCAGTAAGCTGCAAAAAAATGTTTAGTAGTCAATCAAACAAAACTTATTTGTAGTAGGGCTTACAGCTTGTGAAAAGCAGACGTCCCGACGATATTGGACATTGCAGACACGTTGAGCAGCTTTGGGATCTTGTTGTACGCGAAAAACAGAATGTGTAAGTCGGGCGGTTTTTAACAAACCATCCATCGCTTGGCGCAATTTTCGCATGCTGGGCCTCAATTCGGCTACCCAATCCGCGATTTTATTTAAATCTAAACCGTCGGTAAACTTATTACCATTCCTAATAACTTTGGTTACAGAATTCACAGCCAGAGTTAAATTTTCACTATCTTTATTATTAACATTAGTACTCGGTTGATTTGTGATGACCGTTCTTTTACTACCCTTAAAGTTCTGTCGAAGACGAACTGCGGGACTACCGCATCGCCCACACAAAAATTTGACTTTACTAACTAAACACATGACACTAGCTTCGATATTCAATTGAGTTAAATCCCACGGCTCCGGTTCATCCGTGGGTTTATAGTAGTTTGCCGATGGAGAGCTACTCATTACGTTGGTATCCAAAAAAGTGCGTCCGACATCCAGCTCCATCGATTTCGAATCAGATCCATTCGTGACTTCAGAACTGTCGATCGACATATTTTCGAAACTGTCGTCGCACTCGGGAAATAAAACAAAATTCGCTTCGTCGGGCGTTTGCATGTTGGAACACAAACTTTTAACACCCTCACTCGTACTTAACAAATTAAAATCGTTTGCGCTTTTGATCTCTTCGTCTGTCCTACAATAATCTGGGATTTTCCACACGTCTTCCACCACTTTGGGAGTACACGGTGTAGCGAAGTCGTCAATATCGGGACTCTTTAAATCCAAAGATGTTAATTGTTGCGTAATTCGTTTAAAAGGTGATAAAACGAGATTATGCTTTAAGCTGTCCAAACTAAAATCTTCACCCAACCCCGAATCGTCCGTAAGAACCAATTTATGCGCTTCGATAAAACCCAACGCTTCCTCGACCAGACTCGGATCCCACAAGCTCAATAAAATCCTGGTCTTTTTAATCATATCTTCGCAAATTGGTAACATGCCGATCGTTTGTTTTTCTTTAGCTAAACGCATTAAAGTTTTCATCGCTTCGACAACTTCCTTCCGCAATTGTTTGATAGCCTAAAAGCGGGCAATAACTTTGATGCATTAACTTATATAAACCCGTACCTGAATTGCATCGTTTGCCATCGATATTTTCGTTGCGATCTGATAGTTAGCGTTAGATCGAGTCGGGGATTCTTTAATTGCTTGAACTAGTTTAATAAGCCCACCATTTTTCGATTTATGCGAGTGGGCGGTGAATGCGCCGACCGTTATGAAATCGTAAAATCCGGACTTATTAAGCGTATCGTTGTGCACCCACATTCGCTGTAAGTGTAAATTAATCGGAGCAAACTCTAAGCTTCTATCGGTCCGTCTCGAACTAGCTTTGAAGTAGCTACCTTTGTGTGCTTGTAAATTTTCACGCGCTTGAGAATATAACCGAAGTAAATGCAAATGTCTGTCTAACAACTCTACTTGTCGCGAATGCCAAGGCTCTCTGAGTTCGCCCATACCGGCGACTTCTTGCAGCAGTTCTTTTTCTTGATTGATCCAAATTCCGCTGAAAAGCAAATTTAAAATTTCGTGTACGAGAATACGATAAGGACGCTTACACAAGTTGGTGAGGAAACGAAAAACAAAGTCGACTCTCCACCATTAATTCGTGAACACAAATGTCTCCTCCTAATCCGGAATGGAATCGGTATGTTTGTAAATATGGCGAAGCGAATATCAGTTTTAATTCGGCTTGGTTTGGGAAACGCATTTTAACGCCCAGCCTAGGCGGGAGCGATTGCGATCTTCTGTGAGACATCACCTAATCAAAAAATATGTCATAGTATACGACTCCGAAGAACTTAAGTCTACATTTAGTTGAGCAACATACGTAATAATAAAATAACTGACACACATTGGTACGATATCAAATATGAAAATAAAAATAAGAGTTGAAAAGAATACGCCTAGACGCATTTTTTAGACGGTTTTGACAAATAACTACAAGTGTCAATGTGCGCATTATAATAATTTGAGTTAAGTTTTACAAATGATGGTAGAAAATTTTTAAAATGCAATAATTGCATTCGATGGTACTCGACGAGGTGATTTCAATGCTACCCTTCATTTTTCTTAAATATTACCGCCTTGACCTGTATGAATCACGAAAGGTCAACCATTTAAAAAATAAAAGATGGTAGCTAACCTAACCTAAACTAATCTATTTATTTTCGAAGAAATCCTCAAAAAAACATATTTTGGCTTTTCAGATAACCTAACCCGACCTAATCGTCTAAAAATTTATTATTACATCCGGTAATACTTCTCGGCACTCCTCTATTGGAAGTGACAGCACTAAGCAGCCAGATGAATACAAAAACGGTATTTGATCACAAATGTAAAGTCCTCTCTCAAGAAGGGAGGAATGGAAGGGAGGCACTGAATGTGTACGAAAAGACTAACAGAGATAGTTTACTGGTGGATCAAAAAAGAAAAATGGATGTGGAGTGGTGGGACCAAGGTTTAAGAAGGGAGGAATGGAAGGAAGACACTGAATGTATACGAAAAGACTAACAGAGATAGTTTACGGATGGATGAAAAAGGAAAATGGATGTGGAGTGGTGGGACCAAGGTTTAAGAAGGGAGGAATGGAAGGGAAGCACTGAATGTATACGAAAAGACTAACAGAGATAGTTTACGGATGGATGAAAAAGGAAAATGGATGTGGAGTGGTGGGACCAAGGTTTAAGAAGGGAGGAATGGAAGGGAAGCACTGAATGTATACGAAAAGACTAACAGAGATAGTTTACGGGTGGATCAAAAAAGAAAAATGGATGTGGAATAGTGGGACCAAGCTTTAAGAAGGGAGGAATGGAAAGGGGCACTGAATGTATACGGAAAGACTAACAGAGATAGTTTACGAGTGGATCAAAAACGGAAAATGAATGTGGAGTGGTGGGACCAAGGTTTAAAAGCTAAGGCAATAGCCTATCGAATCCTATCAATACCTAAATCAGCTAGAGGACAAGAATACGAGTTGAGTTTGTTTGGGTGCTAGGACATAAAGAAATAACAGGCAACTAGGAAGCCGATCAGCAAGCCAAACTCGGCGCACCTAAACCTTTTATCTCGCACGTATGACTTTGGCCAAAGGAACTTTCAGAAGATTATTACCAAACATTCCAAGAAATTCCTAATGAGACGTATGAGACTGTCGGATGATGACACATCAAAAGACTGTGCTGTAGTGAAGAGATGAAAATGATGGAAGAAAGAAAAGATTTGAATCAGCCCCACGATTGGGCCAACCAAAAATATTGACATGATTATTTATTTTATTAACAAATTGCTAAAGTCCTCGTTGGGCAAGCAAAAAATATTAAGATGAATAACATTTTTATTAAAAAGCGTGCTTGTTAAAATTATGTATTTTTAATTAATTAAAACTTCTCATGGTTTAAATATTTTTTCTACAATCTTTATCCAAAGTAGACATTTATGCTTGCAGTTGTCGAAGCAAAGTTGACTTTTTCCGAGGACAGTCACTTTGCCGCTTTTAAGCGAAAAAATTACGAAATGTTAACAAACTGACATTTTATTAATTTTGCAATATCCTGTATACCCCTAATTGATGCATACAATTAAAAATACCCGTTGTAACTAAATGGACAATATTAGTACCATAAAAAATAAATCACATTGCGCAATAGTTATTTATATGTTTTATTGTTGAAAAAGGTTTTCACAAGAGTAACATACAAAATTTTTTGTGGTGCTTTTTTATTTAAATATTAAAATAAATAACATTTGAAATAAAATTATGTTGGTATCGAATTTATAACTAAGATGTCAAATATCAATGTCAACAGCAGCACTAGAGCTTTCTCAGCCGTCAACGTAAGGTGACAACTGCAACATGGCAGCACTAAAAGTGTATTAAACTAATGTGCGGTTATACGTATTTATTAATAATTGAATCTATAATATAATAAGAAAATTCACTGTTTTTCATGTAAAGGCGTATCGAAGCGGTGACCCATCCAAAAAATGCGGCTTGGAGGTTAACTTTCAAAATCAGCCATGTCATTTATTTATTTAATGTTATTGGTGGTGTTATATGTTATTTAAAATGCCGCCAAATCCAAATAACCAATGAACTGCAAGCAAGTTATGCAACCAGTATAGAAAACATTAAATTTTCATAAAAATATTTACAAAGTGGAATGCGGTCGTCTGTACTGTTGATGTGACATTTTTATCAAAAATAAATATAAAAATATTGATAGTGGAATACCAATACCTATATTTATCTTGCATCTTCGACATGCAAATTCAATTACATTTCCAAAATTTGCATATTTGTTACTTTTTTGCTAACAACCATTGACAAAAAAGCATCAAAAACGGTAAAAATCGAAAATTCTATACAAAAAATGTAAATATATTTTGAGGCTTTTGGCGAGTAGTTTACGAGATATTCTCAAATGGAAATCCAAATTTTTCGTGACGTCATCGAGAGACGTCAACCGTCCATAAAATCACATTTTTCTTTATACAAATTTTGTGGCATAGGCAGGCTATTTGAACTTTTTATATGATTTTCCCAGGTCCTTAATTCATCTAAGAAATGTTATCTCGAAATTTCGTCCACTAATTAATTATTTGTACTACAAGTGCACACAAATGTCTGTGAAAACGGATGTTTCTTAGATTTCCATGGATAAAACACAAAGTTCAGGACCAAACAATACACAGAGAGTCACCCAAAGCACTACGTTGGCTTCATCGTTTAGGTTGTACAGGAAACATCTTAATATTAAACTTATTACTAATTGACAATGCATATTATGTATTTATTTCAGAAAAGCAAAGTTAGAAACACGTACCATATCAAAGTTGGGTTATTTTAAATGGATCACCCTGTACTTTATTTTATTTTTGAATTGTACGATAAAAAATAATGTATGTTTGTTAACATGTTCCTATACCCACTTACTTCCGTTTCTGAGATAAATGGATTTCACCTGATTTGCAGACCAACCAAAAAAATGCAATAACTTCAAGATAAATAAGAACAAGCAACTTTGGTTTACACCACCTTACTAAGAGCCTTTAACATCTCTTTTGCATAATTTACTATTGTGTTATGATGTACAGGGTGTTTTTAATACTACCGCATAACACTAACAACTTAAAACTTAAATAACTTGTTTAACTTAAATGGAACAACCTACATTTCTGTGGCCTGTTGAAAGCTGGAACTAATTACCTTTTAGTCGGTATTAGGGTTACCAACCCCTAACTCTGATAGCGTTCGAGATATTTAAAAATTTGATAGTTTAACAATTTACGATGTACTGGAGTCTAAGTTACGTGTGAAATATCCGCAATATGGACATTATCTTGCTACTTTCAGTTTTAAATATTTACCTTAAAAATATTTATTTTTTTTTTTGAGAAAAAATAAACAGAAATGTGCTTATGACTAGTATCCCGGGCTCTAAGAGTCGGTCGAATTACGCACACCGGGCACAATTTACTGATGTTTAACAACAGCAACCGTTATTTGGTACATCAAAAATCGATCATGCTGTAAACATAGACAAACTTTAACCTGTTAAATAAGAATGTAATACGAATCGCTCTAATAGTACGATAATTTCGAAAAACCATTATTTTTAGAATGTTTTTAACAAAGTTACCAATGTTTACAGTGTCATCGATTTTTGTTGAAACTAATAATGGTTGCTGTTGTTTGTGACAGGTGGGCGTGATTCGACTGACTCTTAGAGACCGACATAAGTCATAAGCACATTTCTGTTATTTTGTTCTGAAATTTTTTTTTTAAAGTTAATATTTAAAGTTGGATTGGCCTATATATTAAAAATGTTTGCAAGATAATGTTCATTTTACTGATATCTCACAGGTAAGTTAAATTCCAGTAAATTGCAAATTGTTTAACTAGCAAATTTTAAAGTATCTTAAAAACTATCAGAAGAGTTAGGGATTGGTAACCCTAATACCGATTGAAAGGTAATTAGTTCCTGATTCCAACAGGCTATAGAAATGCAGGGTGTTCCATTTAAGTTAAGCCAGTTATTTAAATTTTAAGTCGTTAACGTTATGCGGTAGTATTTAAAAAACTCTGTACATCATAACATAATAGTAAATATTGCAAAAGGAATGTAGAAGGTTCTTAGTAAGGTGATGTAAACCAAAGTTGCTTGTTCTTAGCTATCTTGAAGTTATTACATTTTTTGGAGGGTCTGCAAATCAGGTGAAATTCATTTATTTCAGAAACGGATGTAAGTTGGTATATGGACATGTTAAAGAACATACATTATTTTTTATCCTACAATTCAAAAATAGAAAAAAATACAGGTCATGGTTTTAGTTCCATATGTGAGTGCTAGGAGCAGACATTGGTCGAACACCTTTTGTTTGAGACACATTGGGATACCTGCTTTGATGATATGATATCGAAAATGAAGGAACGTAGAAGGATGATGATGATGAACAAAGAGATACAGAATACTACATAAATAACTGAGAAGGGAAACTGAGACAAAAATGGTTTGAAGAAGAAATTTACTAAACAAGGGCAGAAGTATAAAGGATAAGAACGGTATGAGGCATAGGAAACATAGTACCAGCATATTGACGATCTTTACGATAAAGCTTTTAGAAATTCACATTGATGGACGAACGGAAATTAAAAAAGAAATGAAAAAAAAAAAGGAAAACTGACGACGTGGATGAGTTACTTAGAAATATAACTGAAAAAGAATTTGAGTGTAGTGGTGTAATCGGATCTAACTGAGCAGAGCATAGCTAGTGGGTTTTGTAAACCTCATCTAATATGCAGCTAAGATCCCAAAATCAGTATTAAAAAGAAAGCTGATTTCAAAAATGAAAAAAAAACATTAGTGTGGAGCAATTTGGCTTAGGAAAGCAAAAGGCACAAGAGATAGAATCTATGTGAAGAAGAAGAAAGTTAAACATAGAGTAAACACAATAAATTTAGCAGTAACTACTAAAAAGCTAAATACAGAAAGAATGTAAATAAAAAAAAAACAAGACGATGGTTGTGGGATATGAAATATAACAGATGGGGCCGTATTTATATTTAGGTATTGTGTGGAGAAATAATGAAAAGGTTAAGCGGAAATAGAGAAAAGGAAATGAATTTAGAGTAAAATAAAAACTTCGCCGTTTCAGGTCATGATTATGTTTGTATTTTATAAAAAGTGTCTATGTTTGTATTTTATAAAAAGTGTCTCTCAGATCTCATTAGTTAGTTAGCACAGTTCACCAATCCAAGAGCACCCATATAACTGTAACGCGCCTTATGAGTAATTAGAATCAATTCAAGTCGAACTAAATTTTCGCGCTAATTTAGAAAATTCAAAAATTTGTGTAGTCAGATAATTTTTTTCTACATATTCTTTAAAAATCATACATTTAATTTCAAGGCATTATCATAATATTTCAAAGGTTTCTAATTTTTTTGATTTTTTCCTATTAAACTGAGATATTTGATAAAAAAAATTGTAGATCATAGAATTATTTCGAAAGGTAATTTTTCCATAATTAAAAAATAAAAAGTTTAATAAAAATAGTGAAAATAGGATAATTACCAGGTGATTATTGGTGGGTGGAATACGACAAGGGGTATGTTCCGTACTATTTCCTCTGTCCTCGGCTTCCAAAGCCCACGCGCTGATAGTAAGAAATCCGACCGTACTTTGTGCTCGATTCAACAGCGGTATCCTTAGTCTCGAAGAATCTTGAATGGCACTTAATAACACGCATGCAGAACCGAGAGGTAAAGCCGTTTGGGAAACGCGTTCACGAACGTCAAATGCCGTAAAACGCACCCGGGATTCGCCAGCGAGGCCGTCAGAAGCTTGAAAACTTATTGTGCTGAGGAATCCGGGATTGCTACTCCGCTGTCAGAAACAGAATTAATTATCGACATCAGAAGTAAAGAGAAACAACTGACCTCAATGATTTCAGTGCGCCCGTACTGTACCCAAACTTTCGCTGATAACATGTAAATATCAACCACCAACGTTGGATTGGGCGGTCTTCCGTGACCATCACAGAGAAGATTATCACAAGCTAAAGAGATCTCGCACAGTGGCAATTCCGACATATCTGAAAAAAATATTCACATCGATTTTCAGTCGTGTTAAGTACGTACCAAGCATATGTTGTCGTTGAATTCTCCACATCTGGAGGTCGGTAACGGGACGGTGGTTCCTTTTTCTTTCAATGCATTGTTGAAGAGCGTGCAGCTCTGCCCGAATCCCTTCATAACTGGCAGCTTTTATTGCTTGCATCCAACTCGAACGGTCTAAATCTGAAGATGTGGCCAACGCTTGACAAAGACCTCCGTCGAATACTAAAACAAACTCTTTCAATAACTAATCGTGTTAACGAAAAAAATCGCAAACGTTTACCTAAATAAAATGGAAAATTATCGGTGACCGTTGTTGTGGTGGACGTTGGTGAGTCTAGCCTTACCTGGCACTGCTCTAAAATAATTACTCCAATAGGTTCCGACCAAGGATCTTTGCTTTTAAAGTAAAATAGCAAATTTCCACGTAAGCGACACCAACGTTCTAAACTAACTGGAAACAACGAAAATAATTATGGTTCGTTAAAAGAGTGCGACTATTATAGCGAAACAGCGGTGCTGTTAAAGTACCAGATGCGCAAGAACGCAACGTTGTGAGAAAAAAAAACGACTACAACTGCAAAGCTATTCATTATATTAGTATGAAATCAAACCATAACTGGCTTAATAATAAATTTATTCTTTTTAAAGACGACGCGATTGATGTGAGGTACTGCAGTGGTCTAGTAATATTGATTTATTCAAAGAAGAAAGTTAACAACTAATTTTAAAAAGTATTTATAGAACCCTCAAAGATTTTTATTTTTAGACTTTTTTATCATAGCAAATGTTAATTGAAAATGCTTGCAGTGACGGCCCCCAGCTGAGATTACAAAGCAAATGCAATAATGGTAATGTTAGTGAAATTACACCTGGTGCTGTTAGTATTAGTTGCAACTAGAAATACAATCACTCGTTTGATTAGTATAAAATTAGTGAAGTGTTATGTGTTAATTTAAGCGCCCGATCTATCTTGTAAGTTAAGTTTGCTTTTAATTGCAGTTAATACTTAAAACTAATTGTGTAAGTGCAACATTATTAATTTAAAAAAAATAGTAATAAAGTAAGAAATTCAAACGCACAAGATAGAACAGGAATTTAAAAAAAAATGTTTGTGCTTCGATATAGTACCTTTAGCAGCGCCACCTACACAGTTCAAATTGCGTAGACTCTTTTGTTTTTGACTTTTTCCTTTTTTGTTATCCTTGCCTGTAAGTTATTACGAGAGTAATATATTATATAAAAAAATTCACAAATAGTATAGGTAAGCTTAATCACAAAACACACTGGCAACATAACTAAATAACAAACATATGCAAACATGTCTAAAACAATCAAAAGGTAGAGTCTCTCTATACGTTGTTGCTAATTACAATACGGGGTGTTTCAACTATATTTATTAACAAAATATTGTCGCTCCTGTATATGATACAAAGAAAACTTTTTGAAAATACTTTTTCATTGAGAGCATTATGTACAAGGTGTTTCAAAAACAAAATTTTCGTTGTCAAATGTTGTCATCAAATTCCCTGTATATATTGCCAAATTCTAAATCAAAATGTATAATAATTATTTACGACAATTATTGCTAGTTTTTGAGATAACTACTTATGTTGATGTTATTTAATTTTTATTCAACCTACTATGAAAACGTTCCCGATGTAGCCCAAATACAGCCGTCGCATCTCGAGAATTATTCTGACATTTGTTGTATATCAACACCATGTCGACATTTAAGTAAGCTATTTTTGTTCATTTATTTACTTTCTGAGCTCAAAAACCAGAAAAAATGACGTATTACATATTTCTGATACAGAATAAAATACAGAGGTTAAAGTTGGCAATATATACAGGGTGAACTTTATAGTATAATTGAATAGAAAGTCAAAGTTTAAAAATATACGTGGCTTTTTCTTTAAAAATCCATTATGACATTAAAAACTTTGTTTCGAGACACCTTGTTATTTACCAATATACAGGGTGTCTCAGAGATCACTCCCCAGGCTTGTATTTCCGTTATTTTTCATTTTTATTATTTTTTTAAATTTTTGTAAATGAGATTAAATTCTCTATAAGATAAGTAAATACAACTCTCAAATTCTGCACTCGTATAATGGTAGCAATATTCAACTTTTTTTCAAACAGCATAATATACTTTTTCAATATTTTGGATAGGGTGTCCCTGATATCACTCCCCAGGCTTGTATTTTGGTTATTTTTTTATTTTAATATTATTTTTTTAATTTTCGTAAATGAAATTAAATCCTCTATAAGATAAATAAATACAATTTTCTATTATAACATAATCACAAAAATGATAATAATCAAATTAGTATCATCTCGCACTTTTCGGAATTGGTATAATTCATATTTATTATGATAAACAGAACACTCAAAATTAGGGAAATCAGTTTAACAACTAACTTTACGCATTGTTTTTATAGGTTACTAGATAAAAATGACAAAAATCACTTATTTCCATGGCAAACTCAGCCTCAACTATTAATCGTATTTTGTAACAAAAATTCTTATGTAGGACCCATATTTTTTTATATGGTTGTAAAGAGAATAAAAGGTACTATCCGAAATATTAAAAAAAAATATATTATGCTATTTAAAAAAAAAGTTGAATATCGCTACCATTATACGAGTGCAGAATTTAAAAATTGTATTTACTTATCTTATAGATAATTTAGTCTCATTTACGAAAATTAAAAAAAAATAATAAAAACATAATAAATAACGGAAATACAAGCCTGGGGAGTGATCTCTGGGACACCCTGTACATTGTCAACAAAATTTTTTGAATCATGTACAAGGGCGAAGATATTTCGTGAATAAATAGAGTTGAAACATTCGGTAACAAGGTAACAAAAAATTTGAATCTCATTTACTGAATTTCTCAGTTTCGCAAAATTTGAAAACTTGAGAGTTTAGACGAAAAAAAATCAAAAATGTTCTAGGATAATTTTTAACATTAAAACAATCATAATTTTTAATTTTTAAACGAAAGACTGCATTTTTTCAATTTAATTTAATTTTACGTGACTTTAAAATAAATATTCTTTATTTAATTTACAAAAACAATACTAGGTAGTTATAGCACTCATGACTATATTTTAAAAATTTTGGGGCATACATTTTCGAAAAAATGTTAGTGTTTGAGACTAAACACTAGACTACCTAGCTTGGTTTAGAAAATTTTAAAAATTCCTATCGTACATAAAAATTGGCTAATTAAAAAAATCAAAAACTATAAATTCTTCCATTTACAAAATTACTATACCCAATATAAATAAACTCTATAATTTTCAAATTTTTATCTAATAATACCCATTTCTTGTTGCCACCCAGCATTTTAACACGAAACTTAGTTATATGCAGAATGTTATAGTATAAGGAAAAGTTAACATAAATGACAATTACCCGCGAAAGAAAAAACAGATATACATGTACGTATAGGAGATTGAGAAGAAACAAAGAAGAAACTGTTGTGTTTTCGAATTGTAACAAATATAAATTAATAAAGCTTTTAAAAATTATGTGTTTATTAGCAACCACAACTGCTATTTAATACTAAAATTTATACAAACGAATGTCTTGCGATGCCAAAATATTGTTACGCCACTGGAAAAAATATATAAGTAAAGTACATTCCGTTTCCTTTGGTTCTAGAACCATATGTTATACAGTCTGTCGGTGTAATACACGGACCTTTGATATCATCTTAAAAAAGTAGATTTTTTCAAAATGAAGTGTAATGAGTAATTTTTTTCTTTTGAAGAAAGAAAAAGAGTTACACTTTTTCCTTTTCGTTTTGATTTTATAGCAAAGGGTTTCTTTTTCTTTTATTTTGTATCCTTTTTTGTATTTAAGTAATTTTTTTCTTTTACTATAGTTTATCATTTTATTTATTTTCTTCTTCATTTTTGTTAACAATAATGCGTTCTTAAATTAGATGTTTTATCAATAATAAGTACAAATTAATTCCTTTTCTTTTTAGTACTTACGTAGAAGTTATATTTAACGGTTAATAATTCTAGAAAAATAATCTATATATATAGTGTTGCTTACAATTGCAAAAATAAAAATGTAATTTCTTCAAAAAAAAAAGAGTCTTACTTTTTCCTTTGGAGCTTTTGTTGTTCCTTTTTTTCACTCTTTGATTCTGCACTTATGTTTCGTATACTTTTTTGTATTTACACTAAATTTTTTCTTTTATTACCGTTTTTCTTTTTTTATTTTCTTCTTCATTTTTGTTCATAATAATGCGTTCTTAAATTATATGTTTTATCAATAATGTGTACAAATTTATTCTTCATTTATTTACTTTCTTTACCTTTTTGAATTTACGGAGAAGTTAAGCCAGCCGTGTCTTTATCAAAGTTGATTCTTGAGTATTGAAGAAAATTAGTAATGTTAGGGTTGAGTAAGAAAAATGTGCCGCGAAGCAGCGCTGGGTTAGGGCCGCGGAAAATGACCCTACTTTGAATTTTACAATTTGGCTAGCGAAGCGAGCCGTGTTTTTCAAAGTTGCATTGAAACTATTTTTGAACAAGAAAATAAGTGTGCCGCGAATGGGCGCTAGGTTAGGGTCGCGAAAAAGGACCCTACTTAATCTTTACAATTTGAAGCGAAGCGAGCCGTGCCTTTATCAAAGTTGCATTGAAACTATTTTTTAAGTAAGAAAAACGACATTGAGCCGCAAAGCAAAGATCGAGCAAAGTGGTGCTTAGGCCTTTACAATGTGGCGAGCGAAGCCAGCCGTTTTTTGTTATCAAAGTATCATTGTTTTTATTATTTTGATTAAGAAGCGGGGGTGAATTAGAGTCGCTCGAGTTAGAGTCCCGGAAAACGACTCTGCTTCGAACTTCACAATTTGGCGAGCGAAACGAGCTGTGTCTTTATCAAAGTAGCATTTAAACTATTTTTTGTGCAAGAAAAATTAGCGTAGCAGCTGCGCTGGGTTAGGGTCGCGGAAGACCATAACGGGAATACCATCGACGCAAAGTGGTAATACCATCGACGGCGCGCTGGGCTAGAGTCGCGGAAAAGAATCCTACTTGGATCTTCACAATTTGGCGAGCGAAGCGAACCGTGTCTTTATTTGAAAAGTCAGTGTACGAGCCGCAAAGCGAATCGAGTCAATTTGGCGAGCGAATGAGCCGTGTCTTTATTAAACTTGCATTGAAACTATCATTTTTTGAGTAAGAAAAACCAGCCTACGAGGCGCGAAGTGGGTCGAGTTCGCCGCAAAGGCAATACGAGTCACGGAAAAGGATCCTACCTTGACCTTCACAATTTGGCGAGCGAAGCGAGCCGTGTCTTTATATAATTTTGAGTAAAAGAGAGTATATCAGCCGCGAAGCGGTCTTCAAATATTTCACGCTTTTCAAATTCAAATTTTATTCACACTTAGGGCGGTAACGACCCTAACTGTCCATGATTTGAAAGTGGACATCGATTATACCGTGTGACCAGTTTAAAATGGGGATATCGGAAACCGTTGGATATACAATGTCGGTTAAATGGAACAAAAGTTACGTACTTGTATGCTTATAAATAACCTTAATATTTCACTTATTATATGAGGCACGTTGAGCAAATTTTCATAATAGGTGTAAGAGATCGTGACCATTCCGAAAAATGTAATAAAACATGTCTAGGCCTACTCTTTTCGGCGCGTCCATAAGAAAAATAAAATTTGACTATGTCAATTTCAAACGTCCGCGTATAGTATATAAATATAAGAACACGAATTGAACAGCAATCATTTTCGATTTAGTCATATTTTATACAACTATAAACATTGCATAAATAAGTGATTTTGTAGTTTTAATAAGATTAGTGAGTGATTTTTTTTTTAAATTAAGAAGTTTGAAACATTTAACCATTCTTATTTAAAACGTTGCTCGGCTAACGCCTCGAACAGTAAATTCGGACTCGAGCAGAAATGTGCACTTTTTATACTTGATTGATAAATAACTGATATAGCAATTCTGTGTTTATGAACCAACAGTTGCTATTATATAAACTATAATTTACGCAAACGGAACAAGAAATGACGTCAATCGAATATATTTTAATTATGGCACTGTATGTTGATAAGATAAAGTGTTCTGTAATTCTCCGAAGTTAGTTTTATAGCAAACAACAAAAAAATATAAATGCATTTCTATCCTAGTATTTACTTCATTTCAAAAAGAACCTAGCAATTTAATTGTCAGTTTGGTGTTTGAAATTATAAAAATTTATATAATTTATAGTTAAACGCAACCAAACAATTTCAAAGCGGCTTCTTTCAATAAACTATTTGTGTACTAACTGATGATCTGCAATTCTTAAATCTATGGCCGCATTCTTCTTTAAAAATTTTTTTTTTTTTTTTTTTTTTTTTTTTTTTTTTTTTTTTTTTTTTTTTAGGGAGGACAAAACATCATTCCTTTCCCCCCCCCCTTCCTCCCTTTTTCCTTCCCCCCCCCCCCCCCCCCCCCCCCTTCTCTTCCCCCAAACACCCCCCTCCAACCCCCCCCCCCACCTTGCTCATGTAAATTCTGTATCTACACTCCGGAGATTATTTTTTTATGGTGATTGTAAGTAACGAAAAAATGAAAAGATTTTCATTGTACGGATAATACTACATATCAAACAATACAAAATATACAGAGTGTCCCATTTACAAATAAAATAGTGATGGTCAAACCGAAAGCGTCTTGATGTTGAAGACTATTCTAAAAAATTATATGCAAGTAGCAATACAAAAATTACAGGGTATATCCATTTACTGTTCTCAGTCTCACCCTGTATTTTAACACAACAGATTTACTATGGGAACAACAAGATGTTGCGACATCTAGTGCCGTTCGTGTAAGTTAGCACATCTGTATCAGAGTGTCCCAGAATTAATGAAAATAAATTTGGACACAGGTTCAGGGCCTCAAATAAGACAAAAAGTTCCTATTTTTTGAAAGAAAATAACCTAAAATAATTATTATCTCAAAAACCGGTGCAGATAGGTGTATAGAAGTATTCAGAAAAAATTATCAGTAAGAAATTGCGATTCTAAAAATTAAACAATATACAGGGTGTTTCATTTAAAATTACTAAGTTGTTACTACTTTTGAGTCGAAGCGGCAACACCGCCAAAATGAAAATATTTTAGAAAGATAGATCGTGTATATTTATGGCAGTAGCTAAATTTTCAGATTACTCCTATGTCCCGTTTTCTATAAACGTCTAACCTACCATCGACTATCAATGACCCTGTATAATATGATTGTTTTTAAAATGAGTCTAATAAGCGCTTACCGTTAAAACACCATGCCGCCGGTCCTGACCGCTGAGGTGCACTGCTGAATATGAATAGTCCTTCACTTGGAATGAAGCATGTAATATCGTTAACGTTAAGTTTTTACTACCAAAGTACAATTTTTTGCTATGAAAGTTTATAGTTCACTTATATCACTGATAATCTACAAAATGATGTCAATGCTTGGCTGCCTAATTAAGGCTGGTAGTAAATAAATCAGGAATAGTGTATTTTAACTGATTATTTTGTGCGCCGCTGATACTATTAATGTTTAATATTACTGTTGGTAATTTTTTAGTCTCTTATAAGGGGTCGTCTTCTAACATTTCGTTGGTTTGGTCGACAGCTAGAGTTTGTAATACACACAATTTTATAATTACAAGATATTAGTAGAAGTTCATTTGGAGCAGGGGTAATAGTCATGGGCTTAGAAATCAGTCTGTTATTTGAAACATATTGCCATCCCCACTCCTATGGGAAAAGCTTAAAACCTCACCAAGTTTAAACCTGGTGCTAAACTTTAAAAAAAAGTTGATAAACGACATCAAAATTGGCGGAAGTTTTGCTAAATTAAAATTTCACTCTAGAGTCATTTTTGCAATTACTTGCTTATACTTAAAATATCGGGCTTCATTTAGGGTTTCATACTTAGAATAAAATGTTCTCTACTTTCTACAAGGGTTTATTTTGTAAACGGAGTATATTTTGAACACTGAAGATGAAGGCTTTAAGTAAATAAGTTTGGCGTCATGCTGGGGAGCTAAGACGACAAGCATTATTACTTTTCACATATTTAATTGCCTGATCCATAATGACAGGGTCCGCGTCATCTTCTGCAGAAACCACGTTAATAGCTTCAGCAACAAACCTTGTTGTAACTGCTTCTATTAATCTCTTCTTGTTTTGAGCGTTTGCTAAAAAGTATGCTTGTTGTGTTGTGCAAACTGTAATTAAAATATAGGAGAATATTTCTTTGATGCTCTTCGGTCTTGTTTTGTACTCTTGGGATACCCTTCGAAAACTACTGTCACCTTATTTCCATAATTACCAAATACATATTTTAAATATGATTCTACTATTTTCTTGAAAGTCCGTTTTATTTACCAAACCACTACATGTAACGAATATTCCCCATTTATTACAAAATCACCTTCATTTTCCTCAAAAGTTTTTTGGTAAATCCCACCTTCAAATAGCTTCATAAACGTTGCTTTTGTAACTTTTCGTAGTAATGTATCGTCAAATAATAAAGGGGGTGTGATGCTAATTCGAACTCGGAAAACAGGGCTGTCACAGATGCATATTGAATATTTACTACAAGACTTAATAAGTTAACCAAGCATTGACAACAATTACACTTAAAGTGAACGTTATTAAAGTACACCTCAGCGTTGACCGGTAACGGCCCCGCTAGGACCGGTGTCGACTACAGTATCACCGCTCTCTAAAGAACTTATTAGAATCATCATTTTAAAGCCAATCATATTATCTACCTATACGTTTCGTTCAAAACATTTCTTCCCAAAACATACGGATATAAAGCTATAATTTAGCTTTCCCTAATTAGTTGCTACAAAGCTTATTTTTTTACCATCAATGACTGGACTAAAAACACTAAACAATTGAAAAATTGGGGTTGTACCCACGAAAATTTTGCATATGTGAGTAATCGTAATCGTTTCTTATAGACCTTGCAAGAAATTACTCCAAACTGCCGTCAAGGGAGGGCAATTATTCTCTAAAATGTAACAATTCAACAAAATCATTAAACAATTGAAAAATTAAGATGCCAGTAATTGTAGTCCAATCCAGTAACAAATTACCCCAAAGTACCGTCAGAGGATACTTTTGATGCCCGCCCAAATGAGCACATTTTTTCGCGTGACATCGGAATCCCTCTGGCGAGAAAAAAAATGCAGTTTTACTTTTTGGGTCTCTCTAGGATGCTACTTGCATTCAAAATCGTGTCTTACCTAAACGTGAGGTATAGCCTTTCAATCTATTTTTTTTTAATAATAATACTTTATTACGGAAATCTCCAATTACAATAAAGAAAGATAAAAAAAATAATAATAACACTAGAACTAAAATGGTAAAAAATCAATATAATAGTAATATTAATAGTATTAATAGTGCATCCTTAAAGAATAACAAAAAAAAATTTGTTTTATTTAAGTAAAAATAAAACATTTTAAATCTCTACAAGAATATACAAATACCGTAATTACATAGTACAAAACTAATTATTGTTTTCAACTTCAAACATAACGTCTTCCTTAAAATTAAATTTGTTTAAACCAAATAAATTAATTGACTTTTTCGAACAGTATTTGCCAAAAGCATCATCCTTCTAATAGGATGGTTATCACCTAGATTAGTCGTAACATGATCAATGCGGAAAATGGTTTGAGTTCTGGAAACTCTAGGACAAAGTGGTACCAAGAATGTTAATTTAGAAATTAGACTCGTGTCTAGCTTATAATTAATAATATCATGCAGCACACATATGTCTGAAACTTGTCTTCGTCGATCAAGCAGTTGAACTTTACAAGTAGGTAATATGCATGTATAGAGTCACCTCGTATATGATTTACTTTCAGCTTATATATTCGATCGTCCGTAGAAACTTATTTTGGATTCTTTCTAGTAAATGCTTATCTGTATTATAAACTGGATACCAAACAGGTGAGCAATAATCTAAGTGCGATCTAACATAGGCAAAATATAAAATTTTAATGCCGAAACCGACAAATTCTTGCAATGTCTCCAGATAAACCCCCACATATTAATACATTTCCGAAATAAAAATGATAATGATTTTTAAAAGATAATCTTGAGTCAAAAACACTCCAAGATCTCTAATTACTTTAAAAGATTCCAAACAATTGCTACCTATCTGCTATTGAAATGTTATGATTTCACGATTGCGTGTAATAGTAATATATTTGCATTTTTCAATGTTAAGGTACAAACTATTTCTAGAGCACCATTCAAAAAGTTTGTTCAAGTCAGCTTGGAGATGTTCACAATCACTAAAAGAAGCAATTGGCTTAAGTATTTTCAGATCATCAGCGTAAAATAAAAAATTGCTATGTTGGAAAGACTGTGCTAAATCATTAATAAACAGAATAAAAAGTATAGGGCCACAATGTGATCCCTGTGGCACACCAGACGTTACTTTAAAAGGTTGCGAAAGGTAAGGACTTATTTTCACTTGTTGTGTTCTATCTTTTAGGTAAGAAGACACCCAGTTCAAACTCTTATTAGAAAAGCCGATATGTCTAAGTTTCAGTAAGAGAAGATCATGTTTTACTCGATCAAATGCTTTTGAAAAATCGGTATAAACCGAATCAACTTGAATTCTCGCAGTGAATGCCTCGTTTAAGGATGTATAATATTTCAAAAGATTCGACAAACTAGAACGTTTCTTATAAAAACCATGTTGTTTTGGAGTAATTAAACTTGTACACATCCACTGAATTTGTTCAGAAATAATTGAATCAAATATTTTAGGTATGATAGATTGTTTACATACACCTCTGTTATTGTTTATCACCTGACGATTACCAGATTTGAAAATTGGCGAAATAAAGCTACATTTCCACTTCTCCGGAAATACATCAGACGAAATAGAAAAATTGTATAGCAACCATAAAGGCTTCGACAATGTAAAGACACAATTCTTGATAAATTTACAAGGTACACCATCAGGACCTGCAGTGTTAGACATTTTTAGGCTGGAAATTACATCAAAAACCATTGATAGACTAATACTAAATCCTGAATCATTTATCTCGTGCTTGATTAGTACTATTGTCATTGTTGTATACAGAAGCAAAAAATTTTACAAACAGTTCCACTATACTATCTCCACTAGAAGCCAAAACATCATTGTAATTTGTTATGTTGAAATATTTGATTTTCAAATAGCAATTTAAGTTATCCATAAAAAAAACCCTTTTTTTATCATTTTTATCTAAAATAAATAAAAAAACCTTAAAAATAGTTATTGATACGCACTGATTTTCAGTGATGTTTAATTTATTTTCCGATTGTTTAGGTTAAATTATTTCGCAATTGTGTCGAAAAATACCTGTACTAGTGACATAGCAAATGACAAAAAAATTAATCTTGAAAATGCATGCATTTTATTTTTATAGTAATATAGCCAAAAAAACGCCTATTTATTAAATTGAAATATTAAAAACCTAAGAACAATATTAGGAATTAATTTTAGGTGACAATTGTCAGTTTTTTATTGCTTCAAGTCAAAAATTGAAAATTGGATGCTGCCTACAGGTGTCGGAGCAAACCAACAGAGTAATCCCCAAGTGTTCACGTGATATTTTTTTAAGTTTCATGAACACTGTACAATTTTGTGTGGAAATTTAAATCGAAATGTATGTTTTGTTTTTAAAAATTAACAAAATAATTTTAAAAAAATACAGAAACAAAAAAATGTTAAAAAAAAACAAAACTGCCCATTTCAAAGTAAACAGTTTCTTAATGTTGAAAGATTCTCAAAACATTGTATCGACAAAAAAGTTATCCGATATAAAATTTAATTTCTTAAACAGAATACAACGGACACAAAAATAAGATGTAGATTATACAATACTACTATAATAAAAAAGTATATTTTACTACAAGAGATAAAAGTTCCGTTTTGTCGTGAGAGAGAAATATTTTCACGAGCGATAGCGAGTGATCAATTTCTAAACGGAATTAATTTCGAATAGTAAATACTATTTTTACCACGAAATGAGAATAAAATAAGAAAAACAAGGAGTAATAAAATAATTAAAAAAAAAAACAATTAGCTTTCAAATTCGTCGAGACATTTCACTATTTGAAGTTGATATACGTGACAATGACATAAGATAGTCGGTAATACAGAGTTCCATCAATCTTGATGCAATTATTTAAAAATGAAAGTAACTTTCACTACTAGAGATGAAAATGGAACTTTCACACTACGAAAACCTCTACAATATAAAAACGTAGAAATGGTAGTAGATAGTAGGTAGCGTTCCTATTAATGGTTTACCACTTAATTACATTTAACAATTGTCGACCATTATTGAAATTTATAATTTTCTTTTTTCTTAAACGTTGATTTTTTTCATGCGACGAATTCGTTTTTTCCACTTTTTCTATCAAAATTCTTAAGTTGCGTCGCTGTTAGACGTTTACTTTATTTTTCGAGCAAAATGTAGTTTTGCAAAAATATTTATCCACTAAGAAAGAAATTGTCACCCATTGTCGGCACCTTGGAATGGCTTCTTACAAGAATTATAAGGACTGATTACATAGACCAACATACCAAATATCTCCAATTTTTGCGATTTTTTGTATTTAAAAAAAAATTGCCACCCCCTTGAAGGTATTTTTGGGAGTATGTGTGTTTGACTGGTAATGAAGCAACTACAAGGTCCGACATACAGGGTGTCACAAGCAAGCGTGGGTCTTCAATAACTCATTTGCGGTTGGAGATATCGAAAAATGTTTCAAATAAAAGTTCCACCAATTCAACTTCTCTATACCATAAAATTATTTTCGAATATACAGGGTGTCCCGTTTTTCCTGTACGCAACCTAACTTAATTTTTTTAAATGGAATGCCCCATTTATTATTGCTTTATTAGATTTCTCGCTTAATTTAAAGGCCACTTCGTTAACCATACATTATGGCTGAAATGCACCGTTCCTCAGAAAATTAGCGCTAAAGGAAGAAAAATGCCGTTTCGGTACCCTGCGCCATTTTTCATATCTCCGAAACAAAAGAACTTAGAGGAATGCGGTTTTCACAGATCGCTTCTAAGAGAAATGACCTACCATTTGCACTATTTACACAAACATGTTTCTGTTAAATTCATTCAAAGCTACCGCTTCAAAAATAAATTGTTTCAAACCGGCAAAACTTGTTTTTTCAAATAGAACACTATTATTTTTTCAGCCCATCATATGCAGAATTTTATTTCCTTTCGTCTGATATAAGGTTGTTGCTATCAGTTCCTAACAGTTTTTAAGAAAATTGCAGTTATATTCTAAATTTTAATTGAATCGGATCATCATGTACGCCTTGGTCGGTGATTAGTTTTTGTTTTCTACAATGTCATATTTGTGAACTTCATAAGGTGTTCAGTAAAGTTTCATTGTAACTTTGTGTTCATTTTCCGAACTGTTCCGCTATGGCGTTGAATAAAGAAGAAATGATAGATATGGTTCTTATTCTTGGGGAATGTGAGAGAAATCCTCTTGGCATCGAGGGTGTATGCCCAGCGTTATCCAAATAGACGACATCCTAGAGTGGAATCGTTCAGCAGGGTTCTGGAGCGGTTTCTTACTAGAGGATCAGTGGAGTCTGGAAAAAGAAACTACAGATGAAAATGAGTTCCGTGTTTTGGCGTCTGTGGTGGAAAATCCGAATGTCAGTCAAAGAGACATCGCCCGAGAAACCGAAATTGGTAGAATGTCTGTACAAAGAGTCCTGAAACAGCATAAGTACCATCCGTACCACGTTCAGCTACATCAGGAACTACTTCCAAGGGATTTTGCAGCAAGAACGGAATTTTGTCAGTGGGCCATCGAAAGAATAGCCGAAGACGAAGACTTCTTCAAATATGTCCTGTTTACTGACGAGTCTACCTTTCACAAAAATGGTTTTGTAAACAGGCATAACTTCCATTATTACGATACGGCAAATCCTCCTAACTTCCGGACGTTTTCTCAATACCGATGGTCACTGAATGTGTGGGGAGGTGTTTTTGGTGATCGTGTTTTCGGACCGTACTTTTTGATGGACACTTAACAGGAAGGGCCTATTTGCAGTTCCTGCAAAATGGTTTCCAAGAAATGTTGGAGGATGTTCCTTTAGAATTTCTTCGACGTATGTGGCTACAACAAGACGGTGCCCCATCTCATTGCACCCAAGAAATTCGGAACTACTTAAATGCGAATTTCCCAAACCGCTGGATAGGAAGAGGAGGGGCAATTAACTGGCCCGCTAGGTCGCCTGATCTCACAAAATGTGACTTCTTTTGTGGGGATTCGTTAAAAACAAAGTGTACACCTCTTCACCTACCACTGCCGAAGATATGCGGGAGAGGATAACTAACGCTTTCAGAGAAATTACCCCGGACATTCTGGTCAACGTTGACAATAACTTCAAACGTCGAATGAGGATGTGTATTCAAGAAAATGGCAGACATTTCGAGCAGCTTTTGTAAAAGTTAAACATCAAGAACTGGCCTGAGGCAAAGTCACTGCTCTGTGTGGACATCTTGAAAATTATTTTTGTGATTTAAAACGTCTGAACTAAAATACAACACTCTGGTTTTTCAATTGAAATAGTTTTCATTCCTAAGGTAGAAAACAAAAGCGGAAAAGCAGCTAATCACCGACCAGGGCGCACGCGATGATCCGATTTAATTAAAATTTAGAATATAACTGCAATTTTCTCAAAAACTGTTAGGAACTGATAGCAACAACCTTATATCAGACGAAAGGAAATAAAATTCTGCATATGATGGGCTGAAAAAAATAATAGTGTTCTATTTGAAAAAACAAGTTTTGCCGGTTTGAAACAATTTATTTTTGAAGCGGTAGCTTTGAATGAATTTAACAGAAACATGTTTGTGTAAATAGTGCAAATGGTAGGTCATTTCTCTTAGAAGCGATCTGTGAAAACCGCATTCCTCTAAGTTCTTTTGTTTCGGAGATATGAAAAATGGCGCAGGGTACCGAAACGGCATTTTTCTTCCTTTAGCGCTAATTTTCTGAGGAACGGTGCATTTCAGCCATAATGTATGGTTAACAAAGTGGCCTTTAAATTAAGCGAGAAATCTAATAAAACAATAATAAATGGGGCATTCCATTTAAAAAATGGAATTAAGTTAGGTTGCATACAGGAAAAACGGGACACCCTGTATATTCGAAAATAATTTTATGGTATAGACAAGTTGAATTGGTGGAACTTTTATTTGAAACATTTTTCGATATCTCCAACCGCAAATGAGTTATTGAAGACCCACGCTTGCTTGTGACACCCTGTATATAAAATCTACGGAAGTACAATTATATTTTTAAATTCAAATGCATTTGATTTCAAATCTAAAAATGTAACCTCACGTCGGTGAATCATTTGAACCTCTTTTTGTATGTTTCAAGCAGTTTTTACGCTTCCTCGAAGAAGAAACCAACCTATTTTCGTAACGTCATTAACCACTGTCAAATAATTACTAAACTATAAACAATATGTTGTTTACAAAGCAGTTGTAAATAAACTAAAATTTACGCAAACTAAATTCTTGGAATTCGAATATATTTTACAATTACGGCATCGATCGACGATAAAAACAAATAGCTTTAAAACCAAAAAAAAATCCGAATTTAGCAATCGTTGCTCGCCTAACCCTGTATTTAATCCCGTGATTGATTTTATGGTAATTGTAAGCAACAACCATGAACTGAAATACATTAGGTTAAGCGACAGTTTAAATTTGATGACCTCTTCTGATGCAACTTATTTTTAATTATTATTATTGAGGTCATGTGGTGAACAATTAACATATCAAAGAATGTAGGCAAATTAAAACCAATAATGGAATGAATGCTGTAATCAATAAATGCTCGTTGATTTAAGATGCAAAATTAATTTTCAAATATGATTTTTTTCCCGGGGTTTTACTAGATGTTTCCAATTTTCCGGATCATGACTGATACAATAAAAGAATTTCTTTTACAAAACTATTAGTATACAGCCGGTCCGTGTAATACGCGTACCTTTGATATTGCCTTTAAAATCTAGATTTATTCAAAATCAGTTTTGACCATTCTTTTAGTGACTACAATTAAAAAATATTCTCAATTGTACAGGGTGTCCCACTTTCATGGACCACTTGTCAACTTTGAATTTAAAATAGAAACATATATTTTTTATTCCGAATCTACGTGAAAAACTATAGTAACTTATGTATGGTGTATGAGTCTTACTCAAAAAGTGATAATCTTTGAGATATCGGTTTTTAAACAGTTTCTTGCAACATCGGCTTTCAGATATATCGGGTTATCACTATTTTGAATATAACGACCTTAACTGTCGATGGTTTAAAAGTTGACATCGGTTATACAGAGTCATTGATAGTGGATGGTAGGTTAGACGTGTATTGAAATCTGAAAATTTAGATACTGCCATAAATATACACGATCTATCTTTCTATAATATTTTCATTTTGGCGGTGTTGCCGCTTCTACTCAAAAGTAGTAACAACTTAGTAATTTTAAATAAAACACCCTATATATTTTTCAATTTTTAGAATCGCAATTTCTTACTAATAATTTTTCTGAATAGTTTCATATACCTATATACATCGGTTTTCGAGATAATAATTATTTTAGGTTATTTTTTTTCAAAATATGATCCCACCAAAATTTAAATTTAGCTACTATTTGAACTCATATAAGACTGAAATTTTAGATGCAGTTTGCAAAAGCCTTGTATTTAACAGCTACCTAAATTAATTTATTTTATCTTATACAGGGCGGTTTAAAATTAATTATTTTGACGTGACATACAAAAAATCGCAACAATTATTAAAAATCACATTGTCTTCACATAATTTGCATTAGTTAGCCATGGAACGCCATATGATTTGACAATTGCTTAATTATTTACTATGTTTGGCAGACGTCCAAGTTTTGAGATTGTGATTGTGATTTACTACTTAATACTTATTCAAAAACAAATTACAATGGAGCGAAATCATTACTCGCATGAAGTTTTGATGAATCTATTTATTCTTCATGGACAATGTGACAAAATTGTGGCAAGAACATGTAGGAAATTCAAAGAAATGTATCCTGATTTGCAGCCACCCTATATAGGGTGGTCCAATCTATACGACACAGTCTCTCAAATGAGAACGCATCAATATGTTGCAGCGATTTTTTGTACATGTATTCAGAGTCTTTTTGGGCATGATTTAAAAATGTTTTTTAATATACAGGGTTTGTCAAAAAAAGTTATATGCCAAAGTTGCAATTTTTTAAATAGAACACCCTGTATTTGAGGACGAATTTGGATTGTAGAGTTGAAATAAAGATAAGTTGATGTTACATGCACTATACCTATCTCAAATAATTTTTGAGATATTTAAAAAATTATAAAATTTCAACATAAATTTTAAAAAATTATAGAATAAAAGTGCTTTATGTGACGTATGAATCGTTATGCCTTATCATAGTAGTAACGCCTTGGGTAATAAGAAAAACACTAACTTTTAAAAAGTTATACAGGGAAGTAAAAAAAATGAATTAAATTATAGTCAAATTGAAAGGTGTTAAAGTCTATTATTTTAAATAAAACACCCTATATCTAACATCACGAAATAATAGGCTTTCCGAATACCTATCAAAGAGTATTAGGGTGTCCTATACCTAACTCAAGATTTAATTTTAGTGAAGGTGGCTGTGGCTGACAATGAAAGTTATTGTGATTGTTTTTGTTTGTTTATTATCTATCGCAATAACTTTCATTGTCAGTCACAGCCACCTTCACTAAAATTAAATCTTGTTAAATGTCCACTATCATATACAGGATGTGTACAAAATAAGATTAATTAATGACATGTTTTGAACCGCAATAACTTGCTTATTTTAAATGGAACACCATGTATTTTATATCAACAACAAACGTAAAATGTAATTACCTATCAAATAATACTATAGTATCCACAGCTAAATGTTCAGGTTGTCATGAAAAATGTAAATTTTCATAATGAAGACTGATTTGTAACAACTTTAATATTTATCAAGTAAGCTATACAACTTTGACAGGTGAATATTATGTATTTGTAAGAAGGAGAAGATTTGCATTGTGTACATTTCATCGACTGTATTAAATTTTGAGAGAAATAAATGTGTATAGAGTTTACAAGAATTTAATAAACGTACAAATTTACTTCACAATAATATCTCTTCTAAAGAATTATCTGCTCCACGAATCAATTCCTAAGCTGTTTACAATATTGTAAAACATACTGGTGAAATACAAAAAACATTTGCTTAAAATAAAGCGCCTATTTTTTTCATGTCTGTCTCCGAAATTAAACGGGTACTTCCAGACGTCGTAGAAACTTGAAATTCGGCATGCCGATGGGTCTTGCCTTCAAACCAACGGGAAAATGTTCATACAGGGGCGGGGCCAAGAGGTTTTCGTCCGCCATAGGTTTAACATTATTCAGAGAACAATGGGATCAACCTACATGGACGCGGAGTCTAGCATTATTAAATTCATGCATTAAAATTTGCCCGTCAATCAACGGGCTTCTTACAAATACATAATATTCACCTGTCAAAGTTGTATAGCTTAGTTGATAAATATTAAAATTGTTATAAATCAGTCTTCATTATAAAATTTACATTTTTCATGACAACCTGAACATTTAGCTATAGGACACTATAATATTGTTTGATAGGTAATTACATTTTACATTTGTTGTTGATATAAAATACAGGATGTTCCATTTAAATTAAGCAAGTTATTGCGGTTCAAAACATGTCATTATTTAATTTTATTTTGTACACATCATGTATATGATATTGGATTTTTCACAAGTTCTATATAAAATCTGATCAATTGATAGACTTCAGTGCGAATTTAGTTTTGGAGAAAGAGAATAGTTGCTGAGATATGAATCGGCAAAATTGTAACGACTTTTTCATAAAATACAAAACATCTCAAAAACCTTTAGGTTTAAGTAAGGTAAACCTCTATAAAATCCTTTCTTATTTTGTTCGTAGAAACTGAAAATGTAATAATATACAGGACATTCCATAAGAAAAAACACAACTTTGATACGTTCTGTGTATTTTGAAACACCTGTATATTTTAAAAATAATTTAAAAATATTCCTCCGATAGGTCTCAATCCATCCCAAATATATTTTTCTAATTTCATTGAATAGTTTGGCTGTAATGTTCCGTGTCGTATACCGTGAATAACCCTGTATATATTTTTGAAACGTGTAAATACATTTTTACTAATATCTACAATCTCAAGCAAAATGGAGATTTATATAATTACAACTCCTGCCAAAAGAATTCATACAGAGTTATAAAATAGGACAAAATTCGCCATCGACGATTGGTATTAAAATATAATTAATAATTTACCACAATACTTAAGATCTATTAAGAGTTTTAATATATTCAAAAAAAGACTAAATCTAGTCAATACGTGTTTGTACAATATAAACAAATTTTATTATAAATGATTGTAATAGCTTTAGCATTTTTATCTTTACCATGTGTAATGTGAATTACATGTACTATTGTTCGTTAATGTATTTGAAGTATCGAAATAAAGAGCATATTATTATTATCTGAAAGCCGATATTGACCCATAAGTGTTTTAAAAAAAACGATATCTCATCCTATACATAAGTCACCATAGATTCAGAATAAAAATAAAACATGTTTCCATTTAAAATGTCAAAGTTGAAAGTGGAACACCCTGTATAATTAAAAATATTTTTAAATTGTAGCCACTAGGAACCTAAAAGAATGGTCAAAACTGATTTTGAAAAATGTACTCTTTAAAAGCAATATCAAAGGTCCGCATACT
Organism: Abscondita cerata; assembly: GCA_030710515.1. Classification (NCBI taxonomy): domain Eukaryota; kingdom Metazoa; phylum Arthropoda; class Insecta; order Coleoptera; family Lampyridae; genus Abscondita; species Abscondita cerata. The sequence goes on along the minus strand of JALBCR010002494.1, from coordinate 480,040 downwards.
ATACAGACAGGATGTATGTGTGGGTGTTGTGATACCGAGGTTTTACTGTATTTTGAAATTATTACATAAACATCTGATTTGTGTGGGACCAAGGCAAAGACAATAACAATTACATATTCTATGATGACATAACAATAATGTACGATTTTATCAACTTACTTACAACAGACAAGTACATTTGGATAAAGAACCATAAACATCACAACCTCGGATTTAATGAAATCAAAAGTACTTACTCTCAGTTTTTCGAAAAAATCCTTCTTGCCTCTCACGAACATGTAGTACACCTTCCTTTTCGAATTTGCTAGAAGGCTGAGTTGCCAAAGTTACGAGTTCTTGCTTGTTAAACCTCATAGTAAACGAAGTACACTAATTGCATTCCATCTACAAGTGCAACCACTAATTAATTTTAAAATCTTATTGATTATCTTATTAGTGTTGTAGGTAACAAATATTTAAATCAAAGGCACACCTTTGAATACAATTCCAGCTAATTTATTTATGTGCCAAAACTTTTATTTATTTATCAAACGTAAATAAAGGTAATGAGGCGCAGATAAGGATAATCTATCCAATTTCGTTTGTTATTGTGGGTTAACAAATCATCTACCCTACAAAAATGACTTACCCAGATTTGTTTCCTTTTTTTTTTAATAACGACCCAGTTTCAGTAGGTCTTCATTGATTTTTAACGTATAATTCATATTGTAATTTAACAAAATTGTTTATTTATTTTACATGTTTAATTATAATTTTTTTTTGCAAAACATTCCAAACGTCAACAGATTCCACGGTCACATTCAAGCGCATAATGTTTTAAATGAAACTCTTTTTAATTACGTTTTGAATTCTATTTGATGATTTCAGTTATCGTTTATATAACATATTACTCATTCATATAACTTAATTCATTAAATAATAATTACAGAAGCTAAGAAAATTACTCTAACATTTATAGTGGAAGTACACGAAGCACTTGGAGATATTTTGAATATAAAAGTTGGTTAAAGTGTACACTAACTGCAGTGGCGTAGATAAGGATATTTTATCTAAGTTGAGCAACCCATTATCCAAGATTTGCTGCTTTGTTAACATTTTATATTCTTCCCAGTGTTTGAAGTAGACTCTGGAACTAAAAAAACATAACATTCTTGCATTACAATAAGAATTATAATAATAAAAAGTAAAGAAACAATAAACTGGGTAGAATGAAGCAAAATATTAGTCCGGTTGCATAAAATCTAGTTTAAGTTTGTTGTTAGGTAACAGTCTTTCTGATTGGTTAAAATTTAAGTTTTAAATTCACTGATTGGCCCTGTATATAATAGGCACAATAAATAGTTATTTATATGGCTAGCACGGAAAGTGAAAGATATCGTACGAGGAAAAATTTCGGCACGAAGCGATACACTATTTTTCCCACGACCATAACTTTAATAAAGCGAAAGACTTAATTTAGAGTCAAAATTACATTGTTGATAAAATTAATTGTTATGGTATATTGCTTAGCGACCATGTCATAACGGTGTGTTTTATACAAAATATCGTAACAGGTGAACCCTAATTTTTAAGGTGACTGATTTTCTTGATTTCTAGATTATACGGAAACTGCCACTTTCGTATATGGTCGTGGGAAATAGTTATTTACGTGACTAACACGGAAAGTGAATGATATCGTGCGAGGGAAAATTTCAGCACTCGGCTATCGTTTTGTGAAGAAATTCACGAGCACAGATAGACACTTTCCGTGCGAGTCGTGTACACTATTTTTCCCACGACCGTAACTTTAATAAAGCGAAAGACTTAATTTAGAGTAAAAATTACATTGTTGATAAAAGTAATTGTTATAGTTATAGGTATTGCTGAGCGACCATGTTATAACTTGTCATTCTATAACAAACTAGTGTTTTATACAAAATATCGTAACAGGTGAACCGTAATTTTTCTACTTCTTTCTTACTTTCTTGGTTACTAGATTATACGGAAACTGTCACTTTCGTATATGGTCGTGGAAAAATAAGTTAACAATGTTTGAGACTTAAAGTTATTTCAACTGGTAAACGTATCCGATCTATCGCAGAGGGCTTCAAGATCACTTTTGAAATGTTGTTTGTTTACGGAGCGCGCTTCGGTTCTGCTGTGAATCAAGCCAGCAATAGAACGTACATTTTAGAATGTTAAGGTTAGGCTACAGTTATTGTTCTTCATGACAGTTACCATTCAATTTACAAACTACAAATTTGGATTTTTTGACGATGTAATTATAACTGGTATTGATACTTTTTTAAGTCCATATTGAATGACATTTTGTATATGTAAAGGTATAAATTATTCGACAAATAACTGTTGACTGAACACGCCCGAAAATGTATTTTATATATTTAAAAAAATGACAAAATGTGCACATCTTGTACAGAAAATATTAGTAAGAAATCAAACTCAAACACTAAAAAATACTAAAAATAAAAAACCAGGGTTTGACCTCAACACCAAGGCAATAGGTTCATCCCGTCTGGTGTTTTCCCGTCATTCCTGCTGACGCTTCTAAGTTCAAGGGCGGAAGGAAACTGAGCTGTTTGAAGTGCACTCCAAACTTTTACTCTAAATTCGTAGGTGCGTGGGGAGCATATATTGCAGCCAAAGCGTAGCACTACACAATGTAGAAAGCATTACCGTCTAAAAGAGTAGAAATTGACCTGGACGGGATGACAGTGAGCCACGCGTTGCTTTCTATTGTCTGCAAAGCTAGGAAGAGGGCGTGTTCGTGTTGAGTGGAGAAATCTAGGGAATCTACTAGCGGTTTAGTCATTATGTCATCCCAGTTCTTTTGTTGTCAGGAATTTGTAGGAATAGGTTCCTGGTTTTGCGCTCCAATTGTTAACAGAAGCCACAAAGGCAGAAACCTCTATATCCATTGCTTTCAAAGTCATCCTGTATTCCTCGGGAGAGTTGCGAGGTTCCATTGTAAATCTGTAATTAAGATAGGGCAAAGTCAGCGAGAGGAGCACTAAGAATGGATAGATTATCTTCATAAACCTCTTTAATTTCTGGGTATTTTTAAACTTAGAGAGGACTTCATATGGCGTTTCTTCACAGAAATGAGTTTCGCATTTTGCCACATTGACTGCTAGGCCCACATCTCTCCATAAGGCCTGAAAAATCGCCCAAGACGCTATCGGATTCTCCACGTCATCAAAGCACAATATATTAAGTTCAGAAGTGATATCTTGGATGACATTTTGAATCCCCAGACTGAATGCTAATGAACCTAGTGCATCTCATTCTTGTTGCGCACCCACACAGAATTGAATTTTGTGAGAGCCAAATAATAAGAGGGATTGCCACATGTATGAGTAGATTTTCAATTTTCAATAAGATTTTGTTGTGTTCTTTGTTATGCTGGAGAAAAGTCCTAGTTGCAAAATTTTCACCTATGCAGCCAAGCTTTGAAGTTGATTTTCTGAATGTGTTTCCCACCGCGATGGGGCAAATCCCATCGTCCTTTTTGGTTAGGGTGCAGAGGCTCCATAAAATATCTCGGTTACAGCGTAATTTATTTTCCCGGAATAAAGATGTTATTGTAGAGAGAAGAATCTTGCCAGCTTCAACAGTCATCGTGAAGCAGATGTCCTTGAGGTGTGTAGTCACAAACCATCAATCCCTGAGACCAAACAGTTTGGAAAGGAAAATATGGTGGACAAAACAAGGACAATGACAGGCAAGCAATGGATAGCTTTTTCCGGATCTATCAATTTTCCATACGTTGCGTCATCGGATGAGGCAAGGATGCGGACCGCTCCCCATACATCGCTCTTTGCTACTTCCACCTCGACTTGAGAAGCTACTGAGCTTTTCTTTTTAAGTATGGATTGGTGTGACAGAGGAAAAGTAAACTCGGGAATTCGAAATGTCTTGTAGAAGATAACCAGAGATTCCCATGATGTGAGGTCATTTTTTGTGATGCAGTCTTGGATCGATTTTGCCAATTTGCTTACGGCGATGAGTTTTATTGTTCTCTTCGCTATAAATTGTATCTCAAAATGATTGATTCGTATTGTGTTGATTCTGCAGGTTTTGAACTCTTCTAGGCGGTTACGATAGGCTCGAGGAACGTAGACTTTTAAACTCCTTTCTCCTTTGAATGATTTTGTGTCTGTTTAGTAAGGGCACGTAGAAAACATTGTGTTCTGAGGTGACAGGTTGGGTTGTACTAGATGCGACACACATTTCACAATACCACTGCTGGCTAACCAAGCCCAGGGAGTCAAGTTGAATTTGCTTCAGTCCGGCACAAGAACGGTGAAACAAAGTCATGCATTCATCGTAGAAAATGTAATCTTCGGCCCATCACTTTCAATCTGACATTATAAGTTTGTAATTTTTTTTTATGTCCACTCATACATGACGACTCATCCAATAAAACTGAAATTATATGACTAGCCTCTGCTTGCTTTACACCGACATTCCCTTCTCTAAGGGTAGACCCCGGGTAACGCCTACGGCAGCTGATGAGTACGGGACCTCTTGCAGGAGCTGACACCTTGACAGTGTAGGAATTGACATTCCTGGAGTTGATCCTAACTGAGTTTTGATCTTACGTCGAAATGTCTGAATGATGAAACTGTTTCTTTTTTTTTCTTTCTCCGGGTCGATAGTAGGAGATTGTGAGATGTCGGCAATAGCACCCCAGGTTAAGGCTAGGGACAAAATTAAGGCAACTAAAAGAAGTCTCTGTCTTAGGTACAGAGACAAGTTCGTAAAATGGAAACCGACAAAACAACATGAATGAGTGGGAAACATCAGGCAGTGAAAAGAGAATGAAACGAGTGAAGAAGAAAATAAAAGAAACAAAAGGGAAAATGAATCGTTTGACGAATAATATTTAAAATTAAAATAATATATAAGAATCGAATGCAAACTAAACAGATACGAAAAGTGAAAAAGAAGAAAAAGAAAATAAAAAGAAAAAGCGCAAACTGGGGAGAAAATTGTTATAAAAACAAGTAAAGTAAAGGTGGGAATTAAACTAACGGAATTAGTAGAAAGAGATACGAATATAGAAGAATCGTGGAAAAAAAGAAAGCACGTGTGAAGAGATGATTAGTAGTTTAAAACTATAGAAAAGAAATACGACATCTGAAGAAAGAACCAGAGGAAAGCGATATTAAAAAGAGCGTTAATATGGAAGAGGAAGTTACTGCAATGGACAAATGTGAGAAGATAATAGAAAGTTTTACAACAAAGGAAGAAGGGAAAGAATGGGAGAGAAAACTACAGTTGAACGAATAAGTTGAAGCAAATAAAGAAAGAGTTGGATTGACAATAGAGAAAGAAAATCAAGATGAGGAGAAAGTGAAAACCAGGAAAGAACAAACAAAATATAGAATAACATCAGACGGACAAAAAAACAAAATCGAGAAACAAAATAAAACAAATATGACCAAGAGGAATAAAAAAATAACAAAAGGAAAAATGGGGTTTTGCCAAAAAAGAAAGTGTTTTAGACGAGTTACTGGAAGTTTAAACAGAAATGGAACAAATAGTAAATCAAAAGGAAAAGGAAATATTGAACGAAAAATATAATAAGCTAAATGGAAACTACCGAAGTCTAAAATTTGGATAGCGAAGTTGGAAGGTGGAAGGATCCGAAGTGATATACGGAAGGAGATGATAATGGAATGAAAGAATTGGTGCATAGGTGTAATCAATGTGAGTTTGGAGAATATCCGAATTCGAAAAAGTACGTAATTAAATGATTGGATTAGGTATTGGATTTTTTCTTTGGTTGGACTAAGTTATTTTTGTTTTTTTAGGTTAGTCCAAAAATCACAATAAATCGATTGAAAAAAAAATCCCACATGCGCAACTTAGAACCGTAACATTTCCTATCCAAACAGGTTGTGGTTGTTGGTGCTGGTTAGTTATTGGGAATTTTAACTACATCTCATTTGATGTAAAAAAACAGTTGAATAAATCAGGCTTGATGCCGGGGCGCACCATAAATACCAATTAGACCTGGATATTGGGGGAGAAGTCTTGCGCTTGATCCTGATACGCTTTGGATGGTAGAATATGTTCTGAATATGGCGGCGTTTAATGTAAGACAGATGCGTTAGTATTAGCAGGGAATGCTCTACTGTGAGCGCAGACGTTCCCCATTCTGGGGTTGGCCCATAGACAAGGTAGTTTATTCATAAAGAAGGTGGCGCCTAAAGACCCTTGAATTCAACCACAGCTGCATCTCACGAATATTATCGACCACATCTGATACGACACCGGTTCCAATTTAAATTTTGAACCACTGTTTCAAAAAGTATAAAAAGAAGAATTTCTGATAATCAGATTCAATTTAATATAATATTTTTATAAGAATTCATTATAACCTTTAAAGTAAAAAACAATTAAAATCTAATTTACAAATCAATCACTCATGTCATTTGAATTTTTTGGTCTGCTCTTATACACTTCACTTTGATTTTTTGTTTTGTTAGAGCCAGTGCGCTTCGGGCTGCTTTCTAATGAATGTTTCACTATTTGAGTATTGGAAGGTAGAAAAGCTTCGCGTTCAACAGTGTTAGACACTACGTTCCTCATAATCTCATTTGTAGTGGGATAACATAGTGGAACAATGACGTGTTTTAAAATTACGTCAACGATAAATTTGAAAACTTTGGGAACAATCTGAATAAAATGTTCCCAACTATATTCTTCAATTCTAGCCAACAAATTATCAATATCTTCCTGTTTCTCTTCCACAAACGGTTTGATGAGGTTTTCGTACGTGTAACGAGCGCCGTTTGATGTCGGCGATAACAACCATTTTACGAATACTACTTTAAGTTCATAATAGAGTGGATCCAACTGAAAGTGATGTCTGTAAAAGCGGTGACAAACGTAAAAAGTCCGAAAACGATCCAATAAATCAGCCAGTGTCTAATTTCGCGTTCGTTTTGATAACTTAAAGCGTTGCACGATGAATAAAGTGGCTTTAAAACTCCAAATATTAAAATTAAGATTTTTGATAACGTTGCTGCGATCATTTTTCGGAATGTTGTCGTTAGTACTACATAATTTATATCTGCCAATAGGTTAATTATGACACAAAGAATAATTTGACAGTTCACGTGTAGCTCCGCCTTATTTTCCTATGGCCAATAACGTCGATTGCTTCGCGTGATGTAAGTAAATACGACTATATCACTCATCGAAATTTAAACCAATGAAAACACTTGATTTTCAGTTGTTTTGACGTATTACAGCGGTTATTTTACTTATTATGACGTAAATCGAATATACCAAATCGAATATACGAAATCGAATATACGAACCCTTGTATATTCACTTCTGTCAAAATTACGATTAAATAGGCAGCTATGATTTAAAGTTCAAATGTTGGCAGTACCAAGCAAAATATTACTGTGGATAGTGTAATTGTCATGATGGCACACTTCCGAGCACTCCACACACCCTACCTGTAGTTAAACGAGGACCATCACTACAATATAATTTATAATTTGAGGAATGAAACTACAAAATCATCAACGCTCTGTTCTACATGTACCGTGGCTCCAATGTCAAGTAATGTTTTTAATAATTGTACGTTTAATATAAATAATAATTAAATACATTTTATCACATTTTCTCTACATTTTACGTTTCATTTTCTTTTTGTGTATGTAATCAATCTTTAAGTTATTTTGTACGTCTGTGTGTATTATTAAAATTACAAATTAGGTTAGTAAATTACGTATTGAAAACGTTGTACTTGTAATTTTTTAATTTATTTTCGTGATATAGTCTATCTGTATAACTCGACAAATGAAAATTCTCGAAACTCGACGTATTGTTCAAACACCACTCGACCTTCGGTCTCGTGGGTGTTTCAGACAATACGCCTCGTGTATAATCGAGAATTTTCACTTGTCTAGTTGTATAATATATGATTATTCACATGCAAACTGCGTATTCAAAACTAATAAGCTATTTTGCCTCGTGAATTTTGGTATAGTATCCATTGAGAGTAGCGAAGGTTCAGTGCCACAGAAACGAAACATAAAAAAAATAGAGAGCATCTATATTTTAATATATATTTAGTATAAATAACACATTTTTTCAGTATTGTAAAAAGTTCGACCTTATATGAATATGTCAAATACTTACATCCAGTACCCGAAATAAATACTACCTAGTATATACATATACATTTTTAAATAACAATGCGATAACTAACATACTCAGGCATTAAATATCACATTTCAATTTGTAGATTATAAGATAATTGTAATTTTGTTACTGCTGTGACAAAAGACTTTCGTTTTTTTTACATTCTATACTGAGTTGTCCAATTGCAGTAACATATTTTCTTTGCAGTTCAACTAAACCGTGCAACATACTGAGTAGTTCGTCGCGTTTCGACTTCTCTTCGTTAAATTTCGTTTCAATCTTCGTCTTCGATTGTTTCACGCCGTTAACGATGAGTTCTAACTGCTTCAAAAATTCATCTTTACCACTGCTTGAAGAAATTGCTCTAGAAAGAAAAACGATTGGATACAGTACAACCTAGGTCCTCATATCTTACTCAGGGTAACTATCACAAATTGAATTTAATAAAGATAACTCTTTTTTAATGTAAGTCCTAGTATCTTCTAGAGTATTATAGAGAGTATAGTACTGCTTCGTTTCTTGGTGTTTCGAAGCCACTGCAAAAACGTCGTTTACTGAAAGTTCAATTAGTTGTATACAATAATTACCTTGATTATATAATTCTAAAAACCGTTTTTGATATTGAGCCAATTCAGCTCGACTAGGAATTTCGTCCAATTTTCTTTGTATTAAAGCGACGGAACGATTTTTTTTGGCCAGCTGCAAACGCAGTACTCTTAACTTCTCGTTTTCTTCTTCTAGTTCTTTATTTTTGTTCTCGGGAATTTCGACGATTTTAACACTTTTAGCTTCCTCGATCGACGCTTGAAGTTTAGTTAATTCTTGCTTACACTGTTCCCGAAATTGTACTTCTTGAGCTTTTATACTATCGTTTAATATGACTAGATCTTCGACTTCTTTCAGGTGCCTAAAACAGTATGTTACAGAAAACGAGCGTACGCATTTCAAAGAATTTACTTTGTTTGTTCATTATCTCCCTGCACCAGTTCTTTCATAGCTTTATCCGCTTCGTTTTGTTTAGTTTTGATATTTTCGAGGGTTGAGCAATTTTCTGATAGCGATGCTTCGAGCAGGTTTATTTCTTCTTTCAGTTTATGATTTCTGTCTATTAAATTTTGATTTTGTTGTAGCAGCACTAATTTCTTTTTCTCTTCCAGGGTTTTTATTCCACCTTCCTGTTGATACTACATAGTTACCTGACTTTTTAATTATATTCTTGGGAAACTTACTTCTATTTCCGATTGAAGAGTAGCATAATGCTTTATTAATTCTGTTCGAAGATCGTCGTTCAGCGTAAAATTTTCAAAGTTATCCTTTAAAAAAATAAAATCATTTTTTTTCAAAGACTTCAAGGTATTATTATTATTAGTTTAACCCAGGAATACATACAGGTTTGGCATTACTTTATTCGGATATACAAATAAAACAGCAAAAGACACAACTAATTGCTGCAATTGAACAAGAAAAAAATTAAACGACTAATCGCGATTAATTCATAAACTTTAAATTAGGTACTATTTCTCTTTCTATTATTGTTTCTTCGTACTACTTATAAAATTTGTATGTCCGAATAAAATTGTCAGACCTATATAGTGTGCCTACTTAAGTTGGAACCATATCGAAAGCTTTTTTTATTGGTTTTTTTGAAGAAAAAGTTCTTCTTGATAAAAAGTTCTATATGGTCTAAAACTTAAAATGCAATTAAAAATACATAATTATTATGCATTCATTGCGTTTTAAATTGCAAGATTGTTCAAAAACATTAACAAATGGAATTGTTATCATATTTTTAACAGATAAGAGGGATAAATTTAGTATTCAAATTTATAACTGCAAATATTTATAATGTAATACATAAATATTCACCGAACCTGAATTTTCATACTAAATGCCTTTAATTTCATATTTGAATATAACTTAATATAATTCAAAACACATTTTCATTATAACATTCTTCTATATTCCAAAAATAATGGTACCCTTTGAGCAAAATTCATATTTTTTAACACACCTCGTATCCGGCTTTTAAAAAAATTGATATCTGATAGTTGCATTTTAAGTTGTGGACCATGCAGAACTTTTTATCAAGAGTAACTTTTTTCCAAAAAACCAATAATAAAAAAGTTTTCCATATGGGGCCAACTTAAGTAGACACACTGTATATATTTTTCCACTCAAAATAATACCAAAACAAACTAATTTAAGATCTTGTTCAATGATGTGGTAATTCTATTAAACAATTCTAATTTAAAAAATAATAATAACTGAACTGAATCGATACGTTTTAGAGAAAAAAGTTGAAATAAAAGTTGTAGAAAACGTAACAAACAACAATTTTGTGCCGTAATTGTTTTAATATAATTAATACAAGTGAAAATATTGTTAAACAAAAATCATATATTTTTAATGCAAAAGTGCCGAATTAATGTCAGCCAAATAAAAACGGAAAGTGTAAAAAGAATCGGAACCCGGAAATATCTTTAGTCGCTTTCATGAAAATTCGGCATATGAGAAATTGAACGTTGAAATCGACACTGTTGCCAGATTTCACAGTTTCGCGCAACGTGTAGTCTCTTTGCTGTCTTAAATGGAATGTCCTATTTATTTGTATGGCATTAAATTAAGCGTCTCAAATTTAGTACGATTCAAAAATTTGATTTCTACCAGTTGCTAAGATATGACAACACCGTATTTGTAGTTAAAAGTAGCGATAACCTTAAATACATTTAAAGACGCTGAAGCTACGCTTACAAATTGAGTGTTTGGGTATTTCAGGCTAAGAAAGTTTTTGTAAACCAGGAAAATGTGCCCTTTATCGAATACATTATAATTCAATTCAATTTTCGTCAAATCTGAGTGCTTGATTGTATTTAAATTATTTTGTACGCAAACATAGGTCCCCACTTAGAACATTTTTTTAATGGGCAATGATGAACAGTTTATTATGCTGATTAAGATTCTGATGAGAAAACTGGAAAAACTCCGTTTTCGTAAAAAAATTTTAAATAAAAGTTGTTTGTTAAAGTAAATAATAATTTTGAAAAAAGTATTACTTTTATGGTTTTGAAATTTTTCTAAATTAGTACAATCTTGGATTTTTAATTAAAAATTTTAAGCAAGATATATTCGGTGACATAGCCTCATGGACAATTGCCATGTACTCAGATTCTATTATCTTCTACATTAAAATTTTCTAAATTAAAAGTTAAACGCATTTTTAACGCAATCAAATTCTTGCCAGCCGAATAAAACAGTAACCAATGATAATTGCAAAATTACGAACGGCACCTACATACGAGGGTGGTTTGAAAAGTCCGTGCAAACTCAAACAGATGGCACTACTGGTGCGTATCGAGCTTATTTTCAGTTAGTAGCATCTCTTGGAAGAACACACACCAAGTTTCAGCCAGATCGGTCTATTTCTTTGTGTTTGGCGTTCGTCTGAATCGAGGAAGTCGAGGGAATTTCAAAAAATGGACGAAAAAGAATTACGTGTGTTGATTAAACATTACTTTATGAAAGGCAAATCGCCTCAGAAGACTAAAGAGAAGCTTGATAAACATAATGGTGATTCTGCACCATCAATTAGAATAGTTTATAAGTGGTTACAAAATTTTCGGAGTGGCCATATGGGCACGAACGACGCTAAACGTTCTGACGCCCTGTTCAGGCCACCACTCCAGAAATGGTTCCAACTCGCTTCCCATCCCCCTTATTCTCCAGACATGGCTCCCTCGGATTATTACTTGTTCCCCAATCTGAAGAATTGGCTTGCGGGAAAAAGATTTTATTCAAACGAGGAGGTGATTGCAGAAACGAACGCCTATGTTATAGACTTGGACAAATCCTATTATTCGGAAAGGATCAACAAATTAGAGCAACGTTGGACGAAGTGTATAAGCTTCAAAGGAGACTATGTTGAAAAACTAAAAAGAGTTTATCTCAAAAATTAAGTAGTTTTATTTTTGCACGGACTTTTCAAACCACCCTCGTATATACGTAATTGGCTTTATTTGAGGCTCATCAGTGTAGAGTAGCTCGAACGCAAGTCTACAAGAATCACCGAAATTACCTGCAGTATTTCAGCGCATTGTGCGCCTGCATATTAAACAACATCCTGTAGATTTATACAAATATGTATTAAATTTTGATGTAAAATTTTATTTTTTTAAGGAAAATGTGTGTCTTACGACATCTCGTGTATAAAGAACACGTAAATAATAGTATAAACTAAGAAATTCCAACAGTAACTGTAACGACAAATTAACATTCAATTGCCGTTACAGTTAACTGTTGGCATTTCTTTGTTTATTTTTTTCTGCTTTCAATTATGTGCAATAATCTAGGTTTTAGGTAATAAATTGGTGGGTATTTGAAAATTATTGTATTACAGTACGTAGGGGTATGTTGTCATAACTTCAAACTAAATAAAAGTTTAAGCTGTCAATTAATTAAGAGTTATTAATTATATTAAACACCAGTTTCCCACTAAATAAATAATATATTGCGCTGAAAGAGTTATTGTAAGTAATAAAAACTTTTATTTTAATCGAAATAAGATTAATTAAATTTATAATGTTTTCTATTCAAATCAAACGTAAAATTAAGGTAGTAATTAAAGTTTAAGATATCTAAAAACCGATCTACATTTTATTTAAGAAAATAATTTAATTTATGTTTGTGTAAATGAATCCTTTCATCTAATTAAAAGTAATATTTAAATAGAGATTAAGTTGTTATTTGTAGCATTCATAAATGCAAAATTGATATTACGTTACGTGTAAAGAACAATTTGTAAAAGCGTTTCCGTTAAATATAATAAACGCTACGTCGCATGTGGAGACCAGCATGCAGGTGTTAAAAGTTGTGAAGTCCGTGAGTACATAGAAGACATTGATTAAAGTGGGGAAAGAAAAGTGAACGATGAAAAAAGACAATAGTGGTGAGACGAGGATTGTGATTAAAGATCGATAGTTGTTGGGGGAGTGAATGGTTGGTGAAGGTGGAGCACAGTCTATAGAAGTAGAGGGTTGATGATCGACGACCGATAATAGATCGATGTGGAATATTTTTGAGTGGCCATAGATAAACCATTGCAGACAGTTATACTCTGAATGATATATACTATTTTATCTTCAAGCGGGACAATAACGAGTTGAATCTTTGTACATACGACGCTTTTGTTTTGCTACATGCGTTCCGTTTCGTTTTGACAATGACAGTTGGGAAATGGGAATGTCATGCACACCGTAGGGGTAGCCGATTAGTAATATTTCTTAATAATTTCGTTATTTCGCTTTTTGAGTCATTTTTATTAGATAATTTAATCATTAAATAATAAGTGTAAATACTAATAAACAAATCGTGATTTTAAATTTATAAATGCTTTCAATGAACGTATATTTTGACTTGTTCGAGCCGACCATGGATATTTCAACTCCCTAGGATTTGAAGTGTTTCAACTACAACTAGAAAAAAACAGTCACTTCAACAGTTTCTATAGAGATACACAAAGTCAACATTTTTCGACCGCTTAAAGATAAAAATATTTTGCCACGTTGTTGCTGCTGCGTCATGGAAAACAAGATAATAATAAAATAAAGTAACCAATAAGAATAAATTAAAAAAAAAGAGTTTAAGCAAAGAAAATGCCGCCATCATCGATAGAAGTAATCCACGTCTGCCCACGTCATCAACAAGCTACTAAAATAAGGATGACATCAAGCGCATTAAGGTTAGTTTATTAAATTTGTATTCCCACATAAAAGAATGTATTAGATTTAATTAGATTTTTCATTTTTTGTGCACGTTAATATTAATATTTGTATTTTATTTGTGAAATGCTTTTAGATTAGATTAAATTTGTTATTTAATAAACCACAATTTTTATTTAACGAACTCAAGTCCTGAGATTCAAATTAAACAATTTGAGAGTCTCGAATTACATTTTAATATTTCTTATTTTAAATAATTACGATCCATCACAATATGTTTTCTAGTAACATAAGATGTATACGGGGTGAGTTTTTTAAAGGGTTACAAGGCAATATCTTGAAAACGGTTTAATATATTTTCATGAAATTTGATAGGGGTAATAGGAAGGTGCAGAGACATATTTTTTAGATTTCACCTCCGTTTCAATTTTGAGGGCGAGGAGGTAACTCTAGAATTTCAAATAGATTATGTATTTTCTAGTAGACTGATACAAAGTTTAGGTTAGAATTCAAGGTATCTAATAATGTTTTCGACTGGTAAGCGTATACCTATTGCTCGTTTACGGAGCGCTCCTGTTCTGCTATGAACGCAGCCATCAGCCGAACATACATTTTAGAAATCTATGGTTATGCTCAGTTATTGTTATCTATGACAGTAAGGCATTTCAATGCGCTGTCAGATAGATGTCAAAGACCTTTAAAAATAGCTACTGTAGGGCAAACTTACGTATAATTAGATGGATTTTATCATTGAGTTATAAGATTTTAATATAGTTTATACGTTTAATTGATTTGTAATGTACCGTTATGTCAGCATTTGGTTGTGAAGTGAACTGTGGCAGTGGAGGAAATCGTGACAGTGTTAAGTTTTTTAGAATCCCTGTTATTTGTAATTTTAAGCATAAATTGAGTTAAAATACTCTTTCACAGACTCTATAACTAACTTAAATAAAACGACCACTAAAAGTACAAAAAAATCAACATAAATTACTCACATTTGAATGAAAACAAGGGTTTGTTTGCCCTACATACGCCATTTTAGCAAAAGCGTTGAAATCTCTTGTTGTCATTGAATTTACAAACTAGAAATTCCAGAACTTTTTGAATTGATTTTTTTAACGAAATGTGATTAACTATTTCTGAAACAACCTCATCATCTTAAGAATCAGACGATGGGAGAAATTCTGAAAAAACTGATACTTTTTTAAAATCCATATTGAGTGACATTTTATTTGGGTAAAGGTTATGTTTGGAGATTAATCTTTACTGATCGATTTTTGGATGCAGAACAGAAAGCAATCTCCCAGCGCTTGTTAATTCAGTAGGTAGCGCAGTCAAACATAAATTACGATCAGAGATCGCTCCACAGCACCCAGTCGAAAACGTTATAAGAAAACATTCATTTCTGTAAATTTTTAGGTTATATTTATATTACGCCGCCACGCGTTATTTTCCTGTACTTTGTGTTTAGTGTAAAAACAATAAAATCCATTGAATTCCACGGCTTGCTAGATATTGAAAAACCGCCCCTAATAGTTACGTGATCTCATGTTTATATGTTTCTTATTCTATTAGAATAAAATTTTGAGAAATTAGTCGTTAAAACTTCAGACTTAACATTACATTTTCTACAACTTCTAACTGTAATCGACTAAAATAGAACTTAACATCTTAGTTTGTATTCAAATTTAAATATTAAATTCATTAGTTTTACCGAATTTTTATACATCAAAAGCAACTAAATATGCCAATCATTGTATCTTAGGTAAGCAAAGAAAACGCCTTTTCCTATCAAAGTAAAAAGTAAGGAACCTTAACTTTGAAAGCACATATCTTTAAAAGTTCCAATTTCCATTGGATTAATATACCTTTTCAACGAAAACAGATAGAAGTTATGCGCAGTGACACTGAACATATTGAGTATTGTCAGAGGAGTAACGATCAACATTTCTTACGTCAAATTAGACAGTACTTTGTGGTTACATTCCAATTTCTGCTTTATTCGTTGGCAGTTATCACTTATCAAATCTGACGTTCAACATTCAAACCAAAAATATCCCCACAAGTAACCAAAAAAATCCACATTTTGTGCAATTCCACGCGCAGTGACGTCACAAACTAGGCAAGGTTGTCTTTGTATTACAATCTGGACAATTTATTTCTACATATTCTTCTATATTTCAACGCCAATCCGTAAAATTGTTGGCGTAAGTTTATGTTTTAAAAACATAAAAAGAATCATAACACAGACCTGCGAGATACAGTTTCAAAAAGGTTGGGGGACGATTGTTGTAGATTTTTTGCGCTGAAAACGAATCCGACCTTGAAACTGGTCCACCACGTCAGGTTTTATTGAAATTTTAGCTGAAATGGTCAAAAATGACTATTTCAACCATTTTTATGAATTTCTTTTGAGAACCGCATTTTCCACAAGGTCAGATTCGTTTTTAGCGCTCAAAAATCTACGAAAAGCACCTCCACCCATACATAAAACTGAGAACAGTGCAATTTCGCTGGTCTGTGTAAATATGAATTTAATCATTAAAATTGAGTTACGAGAGAGTACGCGGATTACGTTTGCGGGCGAAGAGATATGAAGATTGTACCGTAGGGGTTCACACCATAATTGCAAAGCGGCATTTCGAAAATGATCCGTGTTGATAATTTGGGGCCTGATCACAACGCCCAACTCAAGAATTGATCATAACTCTCAACTTGTGCATGCTGTCACAACTCCCAACTATGTTTCTTTTTCATAACGCCCAAATTTATCATAACTCCCAACCAGTGTATATCACAACGCCTGCATTTATAGCAGTTTGGCAACCTTGCTTTTCACCCATAACTTTTTAATAACATTACATGTGATTGGGTGTTGGTAGATGTGATCGGGGGTGAACGATGTTGGTTGAGGTTACAGTTATTACAATATTCTTCTTAAAATAATTATATGTTGTAATCTAATTTGTGGTAAACGGTGTTGGTTGGTAGGTGTGATCTGGGGTAAATGGTGTTGGTTGGTAGGTTACAGTTATCACAATTTTCTTTTTTAAAAAAATTACATGTTTTCATGTGATTTGGGCGTTGTGACCAAGAGGTGTTATGAACAAACTAAGTTATGGGTGAAGAGCAAGGTTACCAAATTGCTACAAATGCAGGCGTTGTGATATAACACTGGTTGGGAGTTATGACAAAGAAACGTAGTTGGGAAAATAGTTGAGAGTTGTGACAATTGGGAGTTGTGATATGGACCCGATAATTTCTGCAATAAACAAATACTGCTCCGTAGAAAAATTGCCATACATTTTTTCGATAAATCAAAATAATGTTTGCAGCTCAATTCCTATAGTCATGGGTTACTACGCAATCGATATTTTTCTTTAATCACCACAATCATTAATTTACAAAGTATGCCAAAATCTCTTCAATATTACGTAACAAGGGACGAAAGTGCTTTGTTAATCCCGTGGGCGAAATATCCTTCATTTTATGTACTGCGGTTCCTGCTTGGAATAATTAAATACTTTGAAGAAAAAAATTAATTAATAAACATTAATTTAAGTTAAGACATTCTTTAACCTATGGATAATATAGAATGTCAAAATAAATACTTCTCTGACCTTTAAGGTTATGCAGATGCAGTCAGAGATAAGGGATGCAGTGGTTTATTCAATGTTGTTATAGAAACAGCATTTCATTTTGCTATAATAATTGAAGGATCGACTTCAGTAAGTGCTAACACATCTGTCGACAAGGTTGCCTTAATGTAAATGTATTTACGTACACGTTACGTTACATTAGTCGACACTAGATGTCGCAACACTTATTGTTCATTCTTATTTACTTTAAATCCTTTGGGATTGTAAACAATTTTAATTCTCTTTAGATTTAAAATTAAAGATAAAGTTGATACTTTAGTCCCTGGAGTGAATAATTGTACGCAGATCTAGTGGTTTACCCGAATGTTGTTATAGAAACAGCATGTTTATTTTATTTTAAATAGCTTGGGATTGTAAAGCTATTTTAATCCCTTGAGGTTTAATCTTCAAAAGTTAAAGTTGATACTTGAGTCTCTGGAGTGCATAAACAATATTATTTTAAAATTATATATCAAGGCTCTATAATATGTACTTTTATTTTGATAGTACAGTATAAACTAAAGAAAAGTTTTCTTTGCTATTCCTAATACTTTGCTTAAAGTAAAACAACAATAAACAAAAAGTGAAATAAAATCCTTACCTCTTTCATGACAGCCATGCTGTTTAATAGTGTCTGAATATCAAGCTAAAAATAAAGCGCATAAAGCACATCACAAAAAACACAATCATGAACAATAACTAAAATTCTGCTATTTCTACCAAATAAAAACTAAAATAACACAAATCATTAACAATTAGAAAAAAAACTGGTTTAATAGCAAAATCAGGCAGTGTTTTTACCTCATCTAACGTTTCGTGCTCTAAAGAATCTGACTCGCTTCTTTATGGATTGGTGTATGTCTCCTCTCAGACCATATTCAAGCAAAGTGATCTGCACTCTAGACGGTAGATCATCAGGAGGAGCATTTTTCGTTTATAATATCGATGTGTTTATAGACTTCTCTTACAGTATTAACATTATTCAAAACTTGTTTCTGAATATCAACATTTTTATTTTGCGAAGGAAATTCTTTGTTAAACTGACTAACAGCATATGACCGAACATATAGAGACATTTCTTCTCTGAATTCCATGGAACGTTTTACCAGCCACTACAAAATATAATGACTACTTAAGAAGTCAGATGAAAATATAAGTTACTTGTATGACTGGAAAAATATGAACACAGTCTAAGCCTTTAATTTGATGAGGTTCAATTCTATGCGGGCAATTAAGCTTAGGTAGAACTGCGACTATTTTTTCAGTTAAAGCTCTAAAACAAACTGTATAATGATTAGAAATTGAAGTTTAGTTTGATTACATTTTTTGTCCGATTGTAGAGTTTTCTTGGAACAATAAATCGACGTCGACGTCTATGTTGCAAGACTCAATGCACCAAGTCATACCGCCGACGATTTTATCAAAAGATGATAAGTCTTTTATTCGAGCACGAAAATATCCGGCAGCCACCAGTAAATCCAATATTTCTTGTAGTTTAACAGATTGTTCTTCATCTTCTCGCACTTCGACCTATAATAGCGGATAATTTGTGTATTTTTTTATAAAGAAAATAAACTCACCTCCCCTTCGTTTCCGTCGCCGGACTGTCTCGCCGATAACTTTTTTACGTTCCGAAACTTTTGATGCAAATCTGCATTAACCGTTGCCATAATTAACTAACGTTTATGTATGTTATAAAAAAGTTATTCATAATTCTAAGAGATTGAATGTGTACATGTCTCACCCTCATGAAAAAAAATGAGACAGAAGTTTGACGTGAACATTGAACCTGACTATAGAATCCAAACGCAATACAAATAGTTAGAACTGACAGTTTTAGTTTAATTTAAATGGCGCTGATGACTACACAACAGTTACATCACACTTTAGGCGTATTCTTTCCAACTGATATAACTGATTCGATCGATCTAAACTGAACTTGCATATTCTTTCAAACGAATTTATTGACCTTCACTCTGTCCCTAAGTGATCCGAATCAGAACCAACTGAACTCAAGTGAACTGATCTGAACTAATTCAGTTTGAAAGAATACAGCTTTTATCGCATTGTTGTTTCATAATTAATGATAATTACCGAGTTCCGTTTAATATCTTTTTTTTACCACAAAGAATTTATACTAATTGAATCTATCAATTTTATATATGCTGTATGTACTCTTCCCATTGTGTATTTTTCTAAAACAAAGTTTACTTGTTTTGATCCAAACAGAGAAACAACACTTTTAGTAGTAGAACAATCTATGCTTACTCAAAGGAAAATTTAAAACGCCTGTGTGCGAGTATACCTTAACCGGCGCAGTATCGAAAATCGATTGGGTATCCCTGCGCCACAGTAAAGTCTAAAGAATGTCATGATTGAGAAGAAAAGAGCGACAGGAAAAGCTAAATGGAGCAATGTAAAGAAAAATATGAAGAATTAATTAAATTTGGAACCTCGGCTGATGAAGTTAATTAACCCAAGTTGTTGTACTATAATTTATTTGACTTCTTAAGCGACGAAGAAAACACTGCAAGAGCATCGTCGTCTTTCGATGCTATTCATCATTCAGATAGACGGAAAACTAGAATTTTGCCGTAGCGTGGACAGGTATACCTGCACAGGTCTACCGGAACGTGAATAGTCTGCTTAAAGCTAAAACAAAATTAAGTAGCCTAAATCACAATGAAAACTGCAGTACTTTATATAAAAAAAGACAAAGAAGAGGCCGAAAAAGAGTCTAAAGAAGAATCGTACTGGTCAGTCCATGACCACGGTTAAAAAAGACAAAAAAGTCTAATCTACATAGTAGCTATGTAACAAACAAAATAACAGCAATCTGGCCAGCAATCTGGCAATTCAAAATCTTTGGGAGGATATCTAACATTTGTGAAGTAGAGAAAAAACTTTTTGGCCTCCTGAACTGTAAAGCACACTTTCAGTTGTTCATACTTGTCTTGAAACTTGATTTTTACACACAATGCGGTAAAAGTACGGCTACTATGTGGTAAAGTAGTGGCTGATATATCTGCTATTTGGGAACGTTCTAAAAATAAACTAAGTATAAAATCCGATAAATTGATTTTAAAAAAAGTTACTTTACACCATACTTGACACGGTAATGTACAGAATAATGGCGCATATAATTTTTTTTTAATGATGATATTGACGACGCCAACTATACACGTTAGTTAAACAAATGAACTGACACATATTAGGTGGTGTATGTCAAAATAGTTAAAACAATTAGGCATTGCAACCAGGCCTACTTAAAATCAGTAGAAATAATTTTATTCATTATTTACCCTTCGGCTCGTTCCTTAAATAAAGCTGTCACGCCGTAAAATCCTACTTTTCACACTCTAATGTAAATAACTATTTTGGCTTCCTGAATTGTAAAGCACATTTTTCAGTCTTGAAACTTAATTTTTACACACAAGTAAAGTACGGCAACTTTTTTGAGCAAATGTCTATGTTTTTAGAAGTCTGACAACACTGCAAAAAATAACTCATGCTTGTGGGCATCGTGTGTTCTTACCTAACCTCTAATAATCCGTAAAGTTTTTAAATGTTTTTTAAGTGATAAATTGTTTAATAAAATGGGGAAAACAAGAGCTGAAGAACGATTAGAACAATTAACTAAATCGAAATTAAATGCGAACGATGCATCGGAAACTGTAGATAAAATAAAGAATCTTTACATTTCATATTCTTACAAAAACGGAATCAACGAAATTGTTACATCGTTTATTACTAAATTATTGTCGACGTTTGAGCACCGAGCGGAAGCTGTAAAGTTACTGAACGCAATAATTTTTAAACTTCCCGTGCAATTTCTGCTCGAAAATTACTTGGCTTTGATTCCGTTGTGCCTCTATCATAACAACCTGGATGTTCTTAATGATATAAAACTTCAACTATTAGGTAACAGTAGATAATTACATCCGTTTTGTATTTTATCTTCGAGTTGCAGTTAAAATAATTCAAATTTGTAATGGTGATCAGGATTTTGATAAATATTTAGTTAGCAATTTACAGAAGTTGTTGGACAAATGTTTGTCTGCACAAACAAATTTAAGTGTGCATGTTACTGCGTTGAATTGCATTAATGTTTGCATTGAGAAGTACCCAAGCAGTTGCATACCCTCTAAATCCAAACTCGAACAAACATTGATCAAAAACATTACAAGTGATCATTCTAAGAATGTTATAAAAAGTGTAGGAACTGCACTCCATTTACTACAACAAGTGAGTATTTTAATTGTGATTACCTATTCGTTAATACTTATATTCTATTTTAAGATTCCTGGAGGTGCTACTAATAATAAGAGCACAAACTGGACCAACCAATTTAATAAACTTTGTGCAACCATACACAGTATCTATGATGATTTTTTTGAAGATGTTCAAGAGTATGTTACGAAAAGTGAACAGTTAGTAGCGCCGTTTCAGATTAATAGCATCGAAAGTTTAGGGTACAGCTCGATTAATCAACAAAATAAAAGGGTATTGATGCTAAGAAACCTGGTTATTTTTTTGAATTGCATGTTGGTGTAAGTACATTGAATTAATAATTATTTAGAATAAGGTGATATAAGTACTACGTTTTTGTACTAAAGTTAATATGTCTTCATAAAAAAAACTATTATTACTGTTATGTATGAATTCGACTTAATCTGTTTCACAGTTTTAAGCCTAAAAGTTCGGTATTTCAATTTTTTTTACCTTGGTGACACCATCAGTAATATCACCGTTAAATATACCTCAAATAGTCTTGCATGGACGAAATGGACCCAAATATCTTTACGTCATCTGCGAAAAAAAGTGCATTGACGTTATGAGCTCCGAAGAATAATTCTAAGATTGTTAATGAATATAAGAAACAAGATGGGACCCTTGGGGTATACCGGACGTAGTATTGTAAAACCTTGACTTGACTTTATTTATTTTAACGGAGGAGTTCCTTCCCAACAAGTAGCTCTCTAACCACCGAAACATAGCTCCATCAATTCCTATCCCAAACAACTTCTCCAGAAGCAAGTTTATATCCACACGACCAAAAGCTTTATTAAAGTCAGTGTATATACAGTCTACTTGATAATCCTTACTAAACTGATCAAGAATATACTGTTCGAAAATCAAGAGGTTAGTCAATGTAGACCTACCAGGCATAAAACCATGCTGCTCTAATATAATTATTGGCCTTACTATAGCTGATAGTTTCTTACACACCAACATTTCGAAGAGTTTGGGTATAGAAGACAAAATCGAGATAGGTCTGAAGTTAACAACATTACATTTTGATCCTGACTTGAAAATTGTAACTCGTCTTCCAAGCATTTGGAAATACACCATGACTGAGAGACATTTGGAATAAAATATATAATGGGATAGAGATGTTGTCGGCACACCTCTTTAAAATAATGTTGTGGATCTTGTCTAGACCCGCTGATTTTTTGATCTTCAATGCTGTAATGGCCTCTCTGATATCCAGAAAAGTTCAATACACTGTGTTTACATTGACCAAAGTATTGCCTAAAAACGAACTCCTATCCCTCCTACAAGCATTGCCATTGGGCAAGGTAAAAGCTCTTGAGAAACTATCAGCGAACAGGTCAGCTATAGAATTATGACTGCTTGCCAATCTATCTTCAAATTTTCTAGTTGTGGGAAACTACGGAGTGCTCAGCATTGTGATCTGTGATCTTCGTAGTACTTATTTTCGGAATTTGGGGGAATATATACAGTTGCAAAAATAATAACCTTAACCTGAATACTGAGTCTTAACAAAAGTATAGATGGAATCTTCTCACATTCTGGTAAAATATGTTTAATTCTGATGTCTCGAGCTGAAGTTTTTTGAATCAGCAGTCTGAAGCATCTGCGGAATCCCCTTTACAAACTTTATGATCAAATTCGTTTCACCATTATATTTGCGATCTACCAATTTCTTTTGAAGGCCCTTTAACATGTTATGTTATGTCGCGGCGTTCAGTCCATGCCAATACGAATCCCGTCTCTCAAGTTACGACCAACAGTAAACAATTTCAGTGCCTGGTTCCTACTACCAAAGAGCATATACATTGCAGTTCTTGTTTCGAACTGTAGGCGGTGTTAAAAAGCTTCTGTCTCTTTCTTTAGCGTACCACAAGACGCTTTAAGTTCAAAATTATAATGTACCACGCATAGGCAACACACTATACAAAGATATTTTTTAACGTATTAAGTTGCCCTCTTCCCATATTATATGCTCTTTGCTACTACCTAGCACAGCTTTCAGAGGACGTTGCTTGCCAGGACCTAGTTGTTTACCCAGGCGAATGACTCTGTCGACCGTTACCTCTTACTTAAGATTATTATCTGCCAAAATAGCTTCAACGATTTTATTATCATATTCAATGCTTTCCTGAGCATTTAATGATTGAGATTCTTCTAAATAAAAAATTATAACATTTCTTGCACGGAAATCTCTCTCACGAATCTCCTGAATTACTTCCTCAATAACCAGTTCAGATGACAACGTAGTTACAGGTTTATTTTCGATGAACAAAAGTTCATCTTATGAATTCACAAAGTCTGTCTGTCTGGATGTCCGTAGCTTTTTTCCTGTTGACATTTTTGAAAATTTTCTTTCGGATTCCTATAGAACATCAAAATCTAAGACATTTTTGCTTCGATCATTTTTTGTCTATCTCATCGGCAAAGTGGTCAAATCGGCTCCCGAAAAATTTTAAAAAATTTTATAAATTTTTAAGCTAAATAAGCAGTTCTTTTGTTCGTCCCGGCAATGCAAGCTTGCGCATTCCCAACTGGTTTTCTAATGACTATCTTTGCATTCAAAGCACATACCTGGTTATTCAGATTCTCAATCATCTATTTAAATTCTGAAAACATTGATCTGCATTCATACCCCAGTCAATAGAGCAAATAATTAGTACATTTTTGAGAAAATAATAGTAGAATATCGCCTGCGCCATGTAGTATAAAGTACCTTAAGGCTGTTTTATCAATCGGTACAATTTCAGATTTCTAGTAGGCGGTTCACTATTTTTATTTCTTGTTACATAAATAGCTATTTGTTGTTTTTTCTGTTTCTAAAACTGTTTAAAATTCACGTCATGTACAAAAAAATTGACATCAACAATTCAACAATATATTATTTATCTATTAATATTAATCGGCTTCCAAGTCTGGCCTGTTGCGCTCAGAAAAATTCGCCCGCGAGTACATTCATTTCACAACTCTTCAAGAGTTTTCAGTATTTATCGTTTACTTAATGTTAATTTTTCTCATTGATTTTTAAGTAAAAATTAAAAAAAAAATAGGGTTGTCAGAAAATTATTATCTATGTCGCGCAGGAGTCGAGATTTGGGCTTATAAGGAAATCCATTTTTCTATTATTTTACGTTTTAATTAAATTAAATACAACGAAGACGAAAATAAAAAAATAGCTCCTGCACGACATAAATAATAATGTTAGCTATAAGTTTGTGCAAAATCAGGAATACATTTCTAAAAATAAGCGTGATAAATTTACATGAACTTTATAGCTCCCTGAGATAACAGCCTTAAATTCATGTTTTATACCGAAAATGAATTGTCATTATATAGTTAATTAACATATGCAAAGAAACGTGCTTTTCAACTTTTTTCCTGAGTGAAAAGTAATAAACCAATGTTAATGGTAAAAGGAAAGTTATAGAAAATCAAAATACGAATAAAATGAGCACCAATTGACTCAATCAGGTAATAACTTTCCAAGAAAATGGAGTGAAATATTTGGGTTTTTCTTTTTAAATTCGTAGATCCGTCATTTTTTGAGATGTAGCATAAGTCTTTCAGGAAATAGGAGGTAATGATACGTACTTAGTGTGTGCAAAACCCTGCATTGTTGGGCAATTAGTTTATGCAGTATTGAGGATTTAAATTTTAAAGCAATATTTCATCGAGGCTGAATGCTCGTGTGATCATTCAATTGTCAAAAATAAAGTATTGTAAAGTTGAAATAAAGGAACAAAACGTATATTCTCATTTTTTTGATAAAATAATTTTAACACCCAAAAAATGCATGCAATGATGACTGAAAATGAACGAATGTAAGCGTACGGCGGAGTAGTGGGGGTACCCGTCCGCTAGCGCCGTTTGAGGGGATTGAGATTTATATAAGCGCGCTGCGGACGGGTACTCCTACTACTTCTCCGTTTTCTCTCACTCGGCCATTTCAGTCATCTTTGCATGCAGTTTTTGCGTGTTAAATATTATTTTATCGAAAAATCACGATATTCGTTTTGTTTCTTTCTATTTCACCTTTACAATATTTTTTTATTTTTGATAATTAGATGATCACTCGAGCATTCAGCCTCGATTGAATATATTGCTTTAAAAAATTTAAATCGCAATCGTGCATAAACTAATTGCCTCCTACTTTTTGAAAGATTTGTCTTACATCTCAAAAAATGACGGATTTACAAATTTAAAAGAAAACCCAAATATTTCACTTTTTCCGATTTTTCTTGGAAAGTTATTACTTGATTGAGTCCAATTGGTGCTCATTTTATTCGTATTTTTATCTTCTATAACTTTCTTTTTTACACCATTAACATTGGTTTATTACTTTTCACTCAGGAAAAAAGTTGAAAAAAAACACGTTTCTTTGCATATAAATGTTAATTAACTATATAATGACAATTCATTATCGGTATAAAACATGAATATAAGGTACTTTTATACTATTTACAATTAGATGACGTAGGTGGTATCCTACTATTATTTTTGTCAAAAATATATCTCTATTTACTGCACTATTAACACAACGAAAAATTAAGTCTCTTTTATTAAGGGCGAGACACCTAACGTTAGTAGACGATACTCCTGTGCATTCAACATGAAATAATTTAGTACAGGATTCACTATTAACGACCTTACCAGTAACATTAACTGGCATTTAGAGTCGATAATTTCTGTTTATTTGCTTCTGTTTCTAATTTCCCTCATTTATTAGAATTATCGTTTGTTTGTTATGTAGATAATTATAAAAGTGATATGAAAATTTTCTCACTTACGTTATAATTGGCCTATCATGTACTGACAATCCAACGCATGTACGAAAGCGCTTTTAAGATATCTTGCCCGGACTCTTTCTTCGAAGGTGAAGATAACGTGTGTGTTCACTTTATAATATATCGATATTAGTTACGTACTAACTGCAGTTATAAATCATTCGTATACTCCAAAAACTTGGGTTTAAATACGGAGCATTCACTAAACACTTTACACCTTAACATTAAACGTGTTAATAATATTCAATTATGTTTAGTAATATTGTCTGGCTTCGTATGTGAATTTTAGTAACTCAACAATTCCATTCAAATCTGAGAGTCATTATTGCTCACATCAACTAGGTATATTCTTTGCTGAATTGGTTATTCTTCGCCTGATAGGCTTTAGTGCTTCTTACATTGCTTCTAATTTTTCTGGTTTATTAAACTGATAAACGTCACTGCTAGTGTTTTGAGTGGCTGGAATATAGCAGTGTTCATCAAAAGAATATTAACACCTAAGTGTCTATTTACTGAAGAAATGCATCTAAGCGACGATTTTTCGGTCTCGATTGAATTTTCTGTATGTCGATGGGTTCTTTGTCCATCCTTCGGGAAACTGCTTCTAAGACTCACCTTCTGCCAACCTTAGATAAATAATTTGGACACTGCGCCAAGAAAAAAATATCAAAAGAAGATATTCGCAGCGCTCTAGAGACAATTCTCAGAACACTTATTTGATTTTTTTTCGTGGTTGTATTTCTTTTTCTGCAATTGAGATCTACTGTGCACAAGAATATTATAGATCTTGTCTGCGTTTGGACACAATCTACGATCTTCATCTCCAATGGTTCTAACTATAACAAAAAAGAGGCGCAGCAATGTGTTGTTATAGATACGTAGAACCGGCGTGAAGTTATATTTGGATTTGAAATCAAATTAATTTCAATTAAAAATTTAATTGTACGCCCCAGATATGTTGGTCATTGGTAACAAATTAGCCCAAGTGCCGTCAGGGGGCTTCAATTTTTAGTCTAAGGCGCAGATACTGGAGCGGTGAGCAAAGCAACGAAAACAAACACTTGTTTTCTTGTAAGAACTTACATATTGAGGATGCGAACGATGATGTGTACACATTGTATAATAGAGCGAAGTAAAGCGAACAAAAATTTTGATTTTTCTGCTATTTTCGCTGTTAAAATAGCGGAAGAATTATTAGTCTAGCTTGTGACAGCCGCATTTAAAAATATTAATTATCGGAGACATTGTTTCTAATCAGTTTGCGAAATTCTATTACTGTAGAAGTTGTTAACAATTTGTTTGAACATATCTTCTGTAGGAACCCTCATATGTATCTGAACTTATAGCTCCTCCAGTAGGTTAAGTTCTCTGAAGAATCTCAGGACTGATCTTGGATTGAGAGGAGTCATTTCCTCCAGCTCGAGGAAACATTTCACAAAACAGCTGCACCTTCTGGAAAGCGTGGCTTCACATTCATTAAGTAGGTGAATCGGGGTCTCCTTCGACGCGCAGCAAAATCTGCATGTCGAGTTAGTTGTCACACCAATATTGGCAAGATGCCCACCAAGTCGGCAGTGTCTCGTCAAAATACCTGTAAGAATTCTTAACTTCTAAGTAATCCTTGTGCTCTTTACCGGTAAAGTCACCTAGTACAGTTTTGGACTGTCTCAGCCCTGGAAAATTGATCCAGTATTCTGAATTTTCTTTCCGTTTCTCAGTTCGGAATACTTTGCGTATTGTGGGCTTGCCAATACCACAGAAGGTTTCTAAATGTCTAGGGACCCAAGCTAGAGAGACCGACCTTATTGCATGCCCCCAGTTTATTCAGTTTCTTTTTACCAACCTTGAGCTGACGACAAAACTGCTTAGCCGCCTGACTATCGGACATAATATTGATATGTCTGCCGACATATCTCCGATTCAGGTTAAACTGCACCCAGCGTTCTGTTGCGTGAACTTCCGCCTGAAAGATACTTGCCCATGGGCTTGTAGTATTTGATGCGTGGCTTCTCGCACCAGCACCTTCACCCGTCTTTGATCCGTCTGTAAACCAAATCATCAGATCTGGCCATCTGGTACTGGGAAAAAGTTTCCCCGGCTGCCCAATTCTCTTTGTTGCTTAGTACCGTCCGAAATTTGGCTTCAAATAGAAAGTCCTTTCTTATATCGTCTTTGTGAGAGAGAAGCAGGGGGTATCTTCTATTAAGTAAGGTCCTGTC
Source organism: Abscondita cerata (assembly GCA_030710515.1). Taxonomy (NCBI): domain Eukaryota; kingdom Metazoa; phylum Arthropoda; class Insecta; order Coleoptera; family Lampyridae; genus Abscondita; species Abscondita cerata. The sequence goes on along the minus strand of JALBCR010002494.1, from coordinate 451,250 downwards.
CGAGTGATTGAGCCTCGAACCGACATCATTTTCTAGTGTTTCCAGACGCAACAGCGCCAGTCTGGCCTCACTTTCAATGACCAGGTGGAGAGGGGCCTGCTGTAGTGCAGGTGCGCATTGCTCCCGTGATGCATATACACGCGAGTCTGTGCACTCTCTCAAGATTCTTCTTGGCGGTAAGCTCATAGAGTTTAGCAGTATATGTAGTCCCTTTGGTGATGTTGTGCCGCCAGTTTCAAACCGCCATAGTGCTCTTGTCGGCGCACCGAACGTTGCCAAATTTTGTCAGTTTTGTTTTCCAGACACTACTAATGTATTCCTTATTTTATCACATTTCTTCAAAAGCAGGTGTTTGTTGTCACGAAAACCGTCAACGCCACATTTGGTGTGCATTGACAGTCCCGTCGAAGGCAACGGAAAAAAAATTAACCACTTTACCAGATTCATTGATTTCTACATAAATAGACTATAAAATAATTTTTTTAAATTTTTGTAGTAATCCGTTCATAGTGCAGTTTGGGGTATTGTCATTCAGATATCGTTCCTCAACGTCTAACTCATCAGAAATCGGGGATTTTTGGGAGTGTTTAGAAATGGAACTTGCATGGACTCAACGCCGAAGGGGACGTCGATCCAACAGCTAACAATGTTTGGAGGTTAATAGATTGTGACAGGGTTTCACAAGATCTCAATAAACGCGATCAAATCACTGATAAATAATGTTGATGAAATTGATTACCCGAAAAACCTATTTATTTTAACAAAATCACAATGAATAAGAAAATTTAATTATTGATCTTATTCGTGACTTTTGATAGTTTTTTACGTGTTGAAAATTTTTGACTAATTAAAACTTTTTAATTTGACCTCCAGAACTGTATTCTTCTGTAGTACTTTATGAAATTCTACAATGTATTCAATTTTATTGCAGGGAAAAGTATTCACACCCAAAAACAGTGACAATTCCTTTAGTATTGAACTTATTTAGACGAGGACTGATGGTGGACGTGTATGATGTATGTCACGACTCTATTGAGGACATGCAATTTACTATCTTATTGTACAATCATCAAATCGAATTACTTTATTTGCTACGATCTTTTATAACTTGGTGTAGTATTTTTGGTTTTTTTTTTAAATCAAACCTAACAAACTTGGTTTTAGTTTTAAACATAATTTGATACCATTTTCATCAACCATTGTCAAACTGATCATTGATTGTTTGAGAAGGACGGAAAAAGATTTTTTAAAAAATAAATGGTAGGTATAAAAGTTGAATTCTGGTTGGAATTAAAATTAGGAATTTTAGCAAATACCAAGAAGCAGCACACAAAGCTTTAGATTGTTGGATATTAGTTGCCCAGAATAGATTAAATTTAGCCACCCACAACAAAATTGTTTCTATGATTTTAATGGAAATCGTACCACAAAACGACGATGTCGTTCTTAGCGTAAGTTAACAGAAAAATCGTCAGAAAACTAATTGATTAGGTAATTTCTTCAGTTAAACAAAGACCTCGTTAAAGAACAAGCGCCGAAGAAGAGGAGGAAAGAGTTAACTAAAATTATGACCGCCCAAGTGAATACTTCTACTGTCGAGTAAGTAAGTAGAACAGTTTGCATTTGGTACTATATGATAATGTTTCAGTCTCGACGTTCCGAAAGACTTTCTAATAGTGAAAGAACTTAAATGTATGTACGCGTTAAAATCTTGCATGATGTTACTGGAGAACGTCAATTTGTACTTAGATGACACTAACTTTTACGTAAGTCCTTTCGATATATTTTTTGTTCGTTCGTAGGATTTGAATCAGTTGACAAACGCGTGCATTTAATGTTAATTTACTTTCGAATGAAGGTTGAGTAATAAGGATAATGTTATTTAAAATGATAACCGCCCAACAAGTGTGGGCGAAACGTCGGCGAAATTTAACGTTGTTTTATTCTCTCACCTCCACCTAAAGGAGTTATTCTAAGGAACAAAAAATTTATTAATCACAATTTTTGGAGGACCAAAAAAAATTATTTCGAATAGTTTTTTTATTTTGTATTAATTTTTTATTATTTTTTTTTTTTGCATAAATAATTTTATCGTAGAAAAAATGTTGTGTGCTACATGTGCAAAAGCATATTTTTCCACGACATACTTAGAAAACGGACGTTTCTTCTCTACAAATAGTGAGGAAAATTCGTTTTTCCTCACTAGCGAGGAAAATAATGTCGTGTTACAAAAATTCCTCTTTAAAAAAATGTAAGAATGTGTTATTAGAACTATATGCGCCTAGGACTTAGTTAAACAATTTAATTTAGTATTCAATCAGGTATCTTATATTTCGACTCTTAAAAATTGCTACCTTACATTTATTGGTTAGAATTACGCGGCTGCGCTATGACAGATTGAGACCACACCGATACTACAAAATACTGTAGCGAGACTATTGGGACCAACCTATTATCAACTTTTGCTTTTACGTACGAAAATGTGACGAAATTCTGTAACAATAAGTTCCGTTTACAATATTACTTGTTTCATTAGGTTGTTTTTTTGGGGAATGTCGTGGAAAAAATGTTGTGTCTAACACATGAGGAAAGCCTTTTTCCACTCTCACCCCACTCGAACTCGAGTGAGAAAAAGAATCGCTTTCCTCACTTGTTGGACAAATAACTATTGTTGCACTCAGCTCTTCATGTATCGTGCAACAAATATGAACTTTTTGCACTAGTTACACAAATAACTATTATGGCATGTTTTTAACTGTACCCGACTCAAATTTGACAAAATCTATTAAAATTCAAAATGGCGGAATAAACTTTGAAGTACGTGATGTAATAATTTGATTTTATCGGTTTCAAAATAAATAAAAGAGCAATGTCGTTTCTTGTCGAGATAAAAATGTTCAACTGATTTTGATGAAAATTGACGAACGTATATTTTAAAATATCTTTAACGTAACTGTCGAACAGATTTTTTAATAACCTTAAAATAAAAATTTTATAGGATATTGAAATCGAAAAAATAAAAAAATTAATGTCGTCCGAATACTATGAAATTTTGCAGGATAGGTCTCTAAGCTTCTTTTACAAATTAAATGTCAAACTTAAAGTTTATTTATTTTGTAGGCTAAAATTTAGCAATGAACAATCAATACCTAAGTAAGCAACTTTAAATAATAGGAATTACAAAAGCGACCACGATGTAGTTTTTAAATTGCTTAATAGTTGCTTATTACGTAGATATTAAATTACCCATGTTTAAAATGTTCAATTCTAGCTTAAAAAAGCTTCACTTCACACTATGTTCATGTTCACTTCACTGTCGAAGTTTAGAAATAACATTTTTATTGAACAAAAATGTATTAAATTTTTATTAAAATTTAGAAATTTCAAAAATCTAGACAAAGAATTTTCAAAATTTCCGAATATTCTAAATTTATGTGCTGTATCCTGATTCAGCACAAAACGTTGTTCAAATTGCTTTGTTTACAAAAGTTTTCAGAAAATATTGCAATCCGCAGAGAGAAGAGATGATACGAACGAATTCGGGAAAACTTACAAAGTTTAAAAAACAAAGTAGTGAGCAATTTAATACGTTGCTAAACGATAAACCTCCTGGAATTTCTGAAGAACTTTTACATGTCTTTAATTCCGTTGACACTTTTCACAATATATCTGACAAGCACAACTCGTCTACTTACCTTTGAGTCGGTTGTTAGACGGCTCCGTTGCTTCTGCATGTGAGAATTACCTCTATCAAGCTGGAACCGCCACATTACCAAATCAAAAATTGTTACACTTCATAATTAAGGCAAATTAGAAGATAATTGAATGCTCGATGTTTGTTGGTAAAACGTGCAACGTAAAAAGCTGCAACCGCCACGCCTAAAAACTTAGAAGGAAACATTATATTGAAAAACCGATTGCTTTGAGTTAAGGGTTAATTGGATCCTAATTAAGTCGCTTATTGTCAATGTGTGGCGGTTCCAGCTTGAGATCACGTTTAGAATCTAAGAAGGAACCTTTAATTTGGAAAATGGTTTACTAAAGAATTAAGGGATAATTAGATTTTAATTACGTCACGTATTGTAGAATTAAGAGGTAGACGTTTTCTTAGTAAAATGTTCGCCTTATTTCGACGCCGTCACTTCTACGCAAAATCACCTCTACGCGAGATTATATTTACTCTAATGGTTCTTACGGATGTTGTTTCTGTATTTTGAGTTTATTTGTATTTTAAGCATTTTTTGTAAGTGTTAGAAAGGAATAAATAAACTTAAAATTAATCTTTAATAGCCATATAGTCTGGTAAAATTTAGCGCATGTGTTATTTGCTAATCTACGAAAAAGAAAGCGGCGGAAAAGCCGGGGTATAAAAACTGCGGATAAAAAGTCGTCAAAGAAAAAGGCGCGGAAAAGTCGTGGTTCAAAAAGCTGGAATGTAACACCCCGGAAAAAACCTACAAAAAAGGAAGCAAGATTAATAGACTTGTTATTATTATAATATCGTAATAGTAATAAAATTATAATCGTTTTATTGACAAAATAATTCAACTCTTGCGTCACTGACCACTTTATTGCGATTTTTTTCGGCCTTTTTTCCGACGCATTTTCAGCTTTATAAAGTATTTTGAAATATATACCTAGTCTTAAACGGTTTGTTTTTATTATACGAGATAAATTCGAGTTGAGATAACCTCGTGTCGAGATTAGCTCGTGTCGAGATCAGTTTGCACACAAACTACTCGACTTTAGTGCCTTTGGAATTGTTGTTGCCGGTGATGTTGGTAGTGGTGCATCATGATTAAAATTAGGGACCACAATAATTTCAGACGACGCATTTCGCATTTGGGTCGCCCAATGCCTTCGAATAAACGGTGTCTGAATTCACTTTGAACCAAGGCATTATTTCTTCTGAGCCGAAATCCTTTTCTTTTTTCGGCAACACAATTTTATAATCGACATACTTCGTAACCCTCACTTTTGCTCTCCTTTTTTTTTATTTATTCTTATTTCTTGCCTCTATACACGGTGGTGCTTTTGAAAACGGGTCGTAGGGATTTACCATTGTGAACTGTTTTTTTTTTCGAATTCCTGCTCGTCCTTTCAGTGACAAAATTGGTTTTGGTATCAAAACGCAGCTAAAATTATTGCGCATAGCGCTTGCTATCAGAAATCAGCTGCATTACACGGTCTTTTGAAAATTCATCAATAAAAATTAGTAATTTATAATGTTTATTTATTGTAAGCTTAACATTTAATTTAGTTCTAATATCATTCGAAGCTGTTCCTTGGGAATAAAACTTTTTTGCTTTTTAATGATTTTCCTCCTACTGTCAAAACGTAGGGATGTTGATTGTTTAGGTAACCCAATACTATTTCTCTTTCATTATCAAAACTTACTTTTATTTTTATTGCCAAATTTTGAAAACAACGTGAAATTCAGCTGACTTCTAATATCATCAGCTATACGGACTAATTTTAGCTTCATTTTGATACCAAATAGATTTTTAATATATTCTTTTTGTTACTCTTTTTCATCTGTTTTGTTATATGTATATAGTTTTCAAATGGCGACACTTTCGGATATAGCGGAAATTGACGCCATCTTTGTTTTTTAATGGAATATTTTGACATCATATCTGAATTGTACATTAAATTCAATTGATTATAGAACTTCACGTAGTGGACCTTCTTGAGGAGTGAAGGAACGGACGCTCCTTCAAAAGGCCCACCATATTACAATTACAATTGAACCATGAGACTCAATTTATTTATTTAAATAAAATACACACATTAAAACAAAATTATTTAATTTAACCTCAGGGTCTTTAAGTTCGTTTAAATGAAATTATTCGTTTAGTAAAATAACAAATTTAATCTAATCTAAAAAGCATTTTTACAATAAAAATACAAATATTGATATTAACGACGTTATGTTGCGTGCACGAATAATAAAAGAAAATTGGATTAAACCTAATACATTCTTTTTATATTTCATTCTGAATCAAATTTAAACTTAGCTAACTAACCTTTGCAAATAATATTTGTTGATATTTTGGCCAGTATGTGGAAATTTCGTGTGATGTTTGTTTCTTCTTAAACTTTAAATTTAGTTTATTTTCCGGTCACTTTATTTTCCAGCACATTACTAGATGGAAACCGAACAATTCCGATTAGCCGTCTTTTATTTTCACGACGTTTATTTTTACCGGCGTCGTGATTTTATATATTTACATTTTTGTTTCGGAGTATCGATGATAGTCTTTCAACCCGATATTGCTTTATTTAGACTTGACGTTGACCAGTCAGGTATTCAGTCACGAGAGTTTTTATTATTTGATGTTGACTCGTTGATGGATTGAAAATCATTTTTTTTTATAATTTTGGTGTTATCTCCTCGACTTTCAAATTGAGAGTTTTTAATTATAACTTAAACCGTTTGATGTTCATTGACGACTGATTATCGTCTCCTTGATCTTAAGTTCGTTTTTACTTAATGTTTTTCACGCGTGCACTCATAATTTAATCTTTTCCACGTATGGCTGATGCCAACTAATCTCCACTTTATATTTCATTTCGCAAACTCTGCTCTTTATATACCTTTTACTTTCCACACATCAACACTTTTAAATGCTTATCTAAATTTACACATTCATTTTTATCAAATCTAATTGCAACTAAACGAAAGTATTATTTTACCCAAATAAACTTAATTTCTTTTTTAAATTAATTCTAGGTCGGTTTTTAGAAATCTTAAACTTTAATTACCTTAGTTTTACGTTTGATTTGAATAGAACATTCATTATAAATTTAATATTGATTAAATTTCAATTCTGAATTTTTTTTCTTTAATCGACGTTAAAACGCCATGTTATTGAACTACTAGCAGACGCTAAAAATGCTTTTTACTGTCTAAACATTAAAAGCAACAGTTTTTTTTTTGTATATTTTGTTTATTTAGATTGGTACCTCGGATATGTCATATTATTGTGAACGTGACAGTAAAGTACCAACCTAATTCGTCGAAAATAAAACGTCACTATAACACTCAAGAATCTCGACAATTTGAATATAACGCTTGAAGAAAAAATAGTATATTTCACTTGGAGTTAAAAAATATAATTGTTTTACTCTTAGTAAAATAATCTACTATTATTATTTAAAATAACTCTTTCAGCGCAATATGTAACATTTAATGCAAAAAATTAGGTTTGCAGGGGTTCTTAAGAAATTCACTACTTTTGAACATTTGAAGATAAATAAATGAGTTTTTAAGAAACCCCTGAAAGCCTAACTGTTTGCATTAAATATTACATATGTCAAAAAGTATGATACATGGCTTTATGATGGTGTTGAGCATAAAATTTAATGTCGAATTCAGATATGGTGTAAAATATTGTCATTCCATTAAAAAACAAAGTTGCCGTCAATTTCCGGTATATCCGGAAGTGCCTGCATTTTGAAAAATATTTTAGTTATACTTAGAGTATTCGATTATGGCCATATAGCAAATTCCATATTGATGGATAACTTTCTTGCCGACGAGCTACAGGAATCACTCTACTTATTCATATATTTTTTACAATTTCTTGCATTTTTTCACCTCTCTCTATCTCATCTTCAATTTTTCTTTTTTCCCTATTTACGTAATTGTTCCCTCGTTCTCTTCCAACCATGTATCCGCTAGTTATAAATTTATTTTTTTTACACTTGTCTTTATTTTTCCTTTTTATTTTTGTCTGTTTCTTTTATTTTCACTTCTCTTTTATCCTCTTTTATTTTAGCCAGATTTTTGGCGACCACCACCTTTAATTCTTTTTTAATTTTTTAAATTTGATTCTTATGTTGTTCTGAATCCCTTTTGCTTATAATACGATGTAATTTCTTCATCAATTAATATCTTAGATTTCAACCATTCATTTTTTGTCATCGGCTATTATTTCTTAAAATCTTTTCAATTTCTCGTTCATCGCCCCTTTTACCTCTTGCATTTTCTCTCATTTATTTTGGTTCTACTTTTTATCGATCTCATTTCCTTACATACGTTTCTAATGTTCTCTTATTTTTTTCTATTTCCTTGCTCCATCTAATTTTCTCTATTGTTTGAATATGTTGAAAATGTATACCCACGAAATAAAAAAACGAGACATTATTTTTGAAAATGTCTGTCGGAGTGCTTTAAAACAGGATTTCATTCAAATGAACACGACACGAAATATTCTTGCACTTGAAACAATTAAAGAAACATGAAAATAATACGTAAGGTCCGAAGTTTCGTTGTTAACGTATTACTGCGTTGAATGTGAAGGTTCTTAATATTTGAATCAAAATCGCAGGGATTAATAAATAGTTTGTCTCGTTTTTTGATTTCGCTAGCGTACTTGATTTTCGCATTTGACAGCCTTAAATGCATATTTTTGTTTGTCTACCGATTTAAACTAATTTGGAAGAATTAGTTTACAATTTAAATAGAAAGTTATTGTAAGCGTGTATAAGAAATAATCCTTAAATTAACGCTATTATTTTAGGAACTATTTAGAATTGTAACCAGCACCATACTACTAATTCAAACCAGGAAGATTGGGCACCCGTACAATAATATGAACTGTGTAGTTCCGCTCTACAAAGTGCTGAGTGCAATATTTCACCAAGAAAAATACTGCGTAAGGCCACTAATACAAATAGCTATCAAACTTTTTTCAAATGGTCAAAACTTGCACTTCAACCAAGACGTCTCAACGATATGTATTAATTCCTTACACAGTCTAGAAAAATTATGTCAACCTCTTTGTCCCAGCTTACACAATCCTACAATTTTCGAAATGCTCGGCGATAACAATAATTTAAGCGGAGAAGATAAGCAACGATTCAAAAAGTTTATCAACAGAGTAAGTAACGGTACGCCGAGTAACTTGAATATTCCCACTTCCATTGAAACTCCAAATTCCGATTCTACCACAATGATTCCAAAAACTCATTCACCACTTCCATCCCCTGAAATAGCATCGGTCCCAAAAACTACTACGTCAAATAACAAAATAAATATATTAGATGTACATATCGTTAAGCAAGCTGTTGTCAATGAACCCGACGTAACTATGAAAGAAATCGACATTAACTCTGAACCCGAAGTGACAATGAAAAAAATTAACACTCAAGCACCTATGAAGGAAGACGAACATCTCAGCGAATCCGTTAAATCCGATTATCAAATATCTGCCCTTGAAGAATCTTCGACGGAAGAATTTACGATAGATATAGATGATGAAGAGGAGGCACGCATGTTAGCTTCTTTTAGTGATACTGTTAATTAATTTTGTGTGTGTATTAACCGTAATTTAATTATATTACGAGCGTTACTAAAAGACTCTTGTTGTAATCTACACCCCGAATATTATTCTTTCTTTTGTTTTTGGAGGATTGAAAATTCAAGGATGTTTTTTAATTAATGTTTGGTTTGTTCTAGGTTTTAAATTAATGCGGGAGAGGATGGATTTTTAGACGAAAATAATATATAGTTAGTTTTATTTGAAATAAGCACATTTTAGTTTGTCCACTGCTTTCTTTTAATATATTTTATAAATGTACATAGTATTTGCAGAAAATATACTATTCTATTCAATAATAAATAATTGTCTAAACATAATTATTTTTATAAGTATGAATTATTTGGGAATAATGATATCTTTCACTTGCACAATACTTAACAATTGGGCGAGAACAAAATCTTCGGATATTGTTTTTGTTTTCAGCAAATTTTATTTTATAACTAACATGTTAGGGAAAGTGTTTTTGGTGCCAGCTAGTTGTGAGAAGATGCACTTAAATTACATTGTCTACAACTTTGTATTTCTTATGGGAAACTTCAGGGGTTTTGAGGCACGTGTTATATTAATTTTAGAGGTCCCGTACCTGAACGCGCATTAGTTTTTAGGTATGTAGAAGTGATTTCTGCCCGGCAAACTTAAAAAAAAATAAAATTTAATTAAGCCCCGGCCTAGTGCACACCCATCATTTTTCACTGCTCAAAACACTGTCTCGTACCCACTTTCACTTAGTTCACACAAAATCGATTTATCCTCATACTATACACTACTCAACTATAACACATAGTTTTACATTTATACATTACAACGACCTTGCAATCACTGCAGTATCTTGCCCAAAATTTTTCATAAGTAAATACAGTTGGTATGAAATTGCTGGACATTTTTGATCTCAAATATGAGTGATTTGAGGAGAAAATTTCATACCATCGAGTTGTATTCGGTATGAAAATTCCACGAACAATAAGTTTTGGAAATTTTTAGTGAAAATTTTAACGCCTGAAAATTTTCGACAAATTCAACCGTGATTGCTCCATTATGACAAAATTAATGAATCTGATTGGTCGAGAAAATGGGACTGGAATTAGATGTAATTTATTACGCATCTTTTACAATCGACGTTTTACTTACGTTGGCCCTTGTCACTTCATGTGACGTCATTAAATAGAGAAGTAGCGTTATGGTTTGGCACGAGTAATACTTCCAAATATTTCAATGTAACAAATCATGGGAGTGAATTTGAAATTTAGGAAAAATGACAATACTGTACTTATAAGTTCAATCCCCGATTAGAAATACATAAATAGTTCATCAATATAAATTATACTAAAATTACACTTGCATGTAAGTATATGTGTTTTCACCACATAACTAAAATTTGCAAGACAATGTATTTATAAACGAAATCACAAATGAAGAAGTGCAGAAAACTGAAGTTAGCGTTTGTCATACTTTTAAATATTTTTTTAGAAGCAATCGTGTAAGTTTTCTCTAGAACTTTAGCATATTTATAAAATTTAGGGAATTATCTAATGCGGTCACGTTTGCAAATGGCAATAATGAATGTGGTATCTTCACAGTTTTAAATTAAAAAACATCTGTATATATATTCTATTATAACTGATTATAAGACCTGCTCCACGTTAAGTGCCGAATGATATAATTTGATTCTATTGTATTAATTTAATTCATAATAATAAAAATCTGACAAATGGAGAGCGGAAACTAGAGAGAATATGGATGAAGCGCGTGTAAGATTAGAGAACAGGTAGACGTGGAATAAGATGAGGAAAACGTCCACATCAATATCAGTTATATTTTTTCACTTTTTGTTTTATATTCTGCTATCTATTTACAACAGAACTCCATAAAAAATACATTTCTTAGTATCTCAAAAAATAGTTATTTATGGATCAAGGCACTAAAGTTTGATTTTTCATGACGAATGTGTTTTAGTTGCAGAGGCGATAGCCGAGGCAAATAAAACACGTGAGTCATGAAAAAGAACTTTAGTGCCAAGGTACATATTATATTTTTTCCGAAAACACAAAATCTGACAATTTTTTAGCGTTCTTCAAGGAGTAGATGTAATCAGCTGTTTTCATTTTACGACAAATGTTTGCGTCGCGCATGCGCAATTCTAAAATTTACTTCATTTCACACATCTCTACCGGCAAAAATGTGAACTTAAAAATGATGAATGAATCACTTTAGTGTCGATTTTATGTACTTTACTGCCGATGTTTTGTTACTTTAGTGACGCGATTTCGAAAAAAACTTATTTTTTTCTCTTTCCAATAATAGAGTTGTATTCTTTCAAACTGAATTAGTTCAGATCCGTTCACTTGGTTCTCATTCGGATCACTTAGGAACAGATTGAAGGAACATGAATTCATTTGAAAGAATGTGTAAGTTCAGTTCAGATCGATTGGATTAATTTGAAATAATACGCCTTAATACAAAAAATGAATCACTTTTACTCCGAAATTATAAGAGAAATTTATCAAAAATAATACATTAATTAAATTTGTCTACTTATAGGAGGGCCTTTTATATTTAAATCGTTAAAAAGATGAGTTGCTTCTTTATGTGTACGTTTGAGATCCAACTATAAACATTAAGATCTGAATTGTTGTTTTTCTGATAAATGTGCATTATTCTTAATTTACTTTTAAACTGCGTGCTAATGTGAAATAGGTATCAGTTTTGACAAAATTTTTACATAAATAATTGTGATTGTCGTTTTCAATGTTTTTCGTTTAATTTTAAAAACTTACAAGCAGGGGCGGCGAGTTCTGGTATTACCATTGGGCGCACAAACTTTTCTTATGTATATATGTGTGTGTTTACATATTAATAACTGAGAATGTGTTTCGGCGTGTAGTTGTGCGATTTATAAATTCATTAGCAACAACATTTTTATCAATTTCGTCATTAAAATCTTTATTAATGCGTTACATCACAGTATCATTTAACCGTTTTTGTGACATACTTGCCCTAAGGTATGTATGCAGCTTTCACAATGCCGAAAATGACTTTTCTGCAGTACACAAAGATACTGGGATTGTCATTGCAATTTTATGAACTTATGAAGTTCTGGAATTAGTTCTATTAAATATGTATTTGTTTTCATAATATTCACTGCATCACTAAAACAATTACACATCAAGTTTTTCTGTCTACAGAAATCTAAAACATATTGCGATGCAATATCAGACGGTCCATCTCAAAGCCAGTCTTGTAAAAATCAGTTATAGCTTGCCCATCACATTTTCCTAAGATGAACATCTCTACTTCTTTTAGGTGATTCATTGAAGTTGTATCAAACCTGTCTTGTAAACGATGTATTACCTGATCAAGAATTTCTAAAAACAGTGTACGATACATGTCTTCCGGTGTTTCGTGGAGATGTGGTAAACTTCCTTGATCATAACGTCTTGGAACTTTCTTTGGTCGTGGTAAAACAGGTTCTTCAATTCCCGTTTTGAGGATGTCTTTCCAAAGTGTAGGTAACTCGCTTTCTCTTTTGTTTTTTAAAACGCTAATTACGGTATCTAGAAGTGTAGCAGCTTTGCCAAACTGCAAGGAAACCTTTTGCAAAGAAGCGTTTAAATTTTCTATTTTTTCGAAAATAATTGTAGGTAAGCGTTTACGGTCTCAAATTGCATAAGGTATTTTAAATATGCATTTGCTTTAGCACCAACATCGTTCGTTGATTTGCTATTGAGATCCTCCAAAAACTCCAGTAGAACAGCATAATTGGTCATCACTGTTTTTAAGGATTTTACTCGAACACACCATCTGGTTGGACAAAATGGTTTAAAGGCCGTGGTGTTAAAATTACCATCGTTTGATTCCGTATCCTTCTAGAATGATTCGAACCAACTTAAACGTTTAGGTGATTAACGAATCAAATTAATTAGATCTTAAACATTAGTCAAAAACCTCGAACTTTGCTATTTCTCGCATGGAATCCTGCACAACCAAGTTCAAATTAACGCGCTAAACAATGCACATATACGGCTCGTGGTTCTTCTTCCTGAATTTTCGTTTGAAGTCTACTGTTGTGGCCACTCATATTTCTAGCGCTGTCATAACACTGACCTCTACAATGATTAACGTCTATCTATCTAATCTAATTAAAATGTCTTTAACTATATTAAATAATGCGGCTGAAGTCGTTGAGGCCGTTTCATAAAACCCCATAAAATATTCATGTATATTCAGGTCTCGACCCACTATTCGAAAACAAACTGAAACTTGTTCGCGAATATTACTATCAGTTGTTTCGTCTAAAATCAAGGAAAAAAACATAGCGTCCTTAATTTGTGTCGAAAGTTTTTTTTGGACCATATGTTAGCCATAATATTAAATAACTCGTTTGCTATGTCTTTTGACAACCATTTGTATTTCTTCCTTTCTAGCTAGTTGCGAAGTTCTAGTATGTCTTTAGATCTAGTCCTTAGCAGTGGCGGCTTGTCCATATGGTCATTTGGTCAATGACCCCCAAAAATTTTTGACAATATATAAAAAATATTTATTATTACGTGTTTTATTAAAATAGGTAATTAAGTCGCAAGTACAATAACTTAAAATTTATCGACCGTCGTTCGTAATTCATTCTCTTCAACCTTGGGCTGGCGGTGCGAATTGTCCTCATTGAATTAGATCTACCCGAAAACTCGAAAACGTGCAGCGCCCGAATAAACGCGAACGTCTGAAACAATAATCAACTTTGGGTCATGAGCCGGATCCCGCAGTTTACGTTGACTTCGTATAGGGTGTACAACTACGCTCGATTTTTGATTCGATTTTCGCGTGTTTTAAATCAATTTAAGAATTTATATTGATATGTTTTACTGTTGTTGTGTTGTTTTGTAAAAATACTATTTTGATTCGCGTGTGCATGCGCTATAATAGAAAATGTCGGTAGTGCAGAAAATTAAACAACTAAAAAGTGCTAACAAACTTAATTTTACAAAATTAGTTGAGTTCAAGGCAAATGGTCGTCCTTTGCCAGAACTAAGTTTAAAAGAGGAAATAAAAAAACAAGTTTCGTCTGCAGCACACATGAAATGCTCGGTAAATTTTGCAACCGTAGGAAATGTTGATATTCGTACCCAGCTAGACAATGCTTATAGAAAATCCCTTAGAGATTTTAATGAGAATGTTTCGGAAAATCGCTATATTTTGAACAAAATTGTAGATTGTATAAAATTTTGCGGTGCATTTGAGTTATTTATATTTTTTTAAGTATGCCTATTTTTTAAATTAATTTTTGACCTCCCAGTATGATTGACCACGAGCCGCCAATGCTCAGGAGTCTAAAGTAATTAGAACCTTCATCTGAGTGTCCTCTAATTGCGAGTCCTTGAGTCTTTGCGATATCAGGTACTGTAGAGTGGAAATAAATGCCAACAAAGCGATTCTCAAATATTTAATTTGTTTTTCTTTTTCTGTATTAATGCTGGAAAAGACGTTAACACCCCGTTTGGTAGAAACTACAACATTAAGTGACGCCGCATGAAAACTAGTGTGTTCGTGATCTCTAAATCTTTCTAATGTATTATTCCAAGACGAAAATCTATCTACAAAAAAAACTTTTATAGGAATTTTTAGTTGCGGTAGTCATTGTATCAACATCGCGTCTTTTATTGTCTACAGCTTCCACGCATATTTTCCAAAACATTTTATTTTTATGAGAATCGTAATTTAACTAAGTGAACTGGTCGCACCATTTGTATAAAAATTTTCTTCCAGATGATTTGTTTGTTACATCTGACTCGAGAGTACAATTTGGTTTCTTCGGCCCAAATCCCTAGTAAATAGTATAAAAGTTACTTTCTTACTTGCAATAACATAATAACATTAGAAAATAAAAATTAAGGGACCGAAGTATTATATCACTACATGTACACATAAAATTTTTGTTAAAAGCACCATTCTGAGAATTTGATTCTTCAGTAGTATTTACGTTTTTGATTTAATTGTAGTATCACTTTTGGTATGTTAATGGCACCGCTAGTTTTATTTAACTTAATTACAAACTTAATCATTTTCACTTTGAGGAAGCAAAATTTTAAAAACGTAGGTACGCGATAAGGGATAAAAATCTTTCGCGATTTTTGACGTTGCAATTGCAAGTAGATTGAAATACAATAATTACAATTTTCAATTCGAAAAAATTGCAACAGTAAAAAGGAGTTATTATACCTAAATATACAAACGTAGATTGCATTTTTTGTATGATATCCGATCAATTTAGTTATCATCGCATCGGGTGCTGTGCACCCGTGGATAAATTGGATGGGGTGCAATTGCTCCTTTGCACCCATGTAGTCGCCGCCCCTGCTTACAAGGTTATCATTATTATAGCACAGTAGAATTTCATTTAGATAAATAACACCGATTATTTATAAGACATTTTTAAATGAAGTGACACATATTGCTATTATTTTTGGGAAGAGAAAAATAAGCTTTTTTGTGATACGTCACTCGACCTAGGTTGCTATTTCAAAAAATTCAAAATGGCGGCCGTACGCTAAAATCTGACGTCAAAACATTTGCTCTAAAATTTGCAGAATAGTCTCATTTATCATCCTAGAATTTCATATTTTTCTTTCATCCCTTTCAAAGATAAGGTTTGTATAACAAAATAATGACGTGATGTTGAATATCCAGGTTTTTAACATACATGTTTTGTTTAGAAAAATGTGAAAAATATGACAAAAGAAAAAACGTACACTCATTAAAAATATTGTTAAAGCTTCGGAATTTATTTTCAATCGATTACAATTAAAACATAAAAATAATTAATGCGAAAAATTAAAACCGACTGCTAAAAGCATATTTAAAAATGTGTAACAATGCAACTTAAGCCTCAAATTAACATCACACAATAATAGGCAATCCATCCCAATAAACGTCCGTTCTGTCCAAGACAATAATACACAAATGGAGGTTGCCGAGAGTGTTTTAACACAAGCGCAACAATTATCTCGGCGACCCTGTCCATAAACACCTTACTACCAACAACAACAAAAAATCAGTTTCAAATAATAATCACATTTTTCATAGATAATGACTAGTTAATGTTTAAACAAAAACCAAATTTTTCACTTTGGATACAGGAACGACTTTAATTTGAACATGTGAGATCACTTTGCGTATAAATTTAGCGTCTTAAAAAATACAGCCATTTTGTGTTTAAATTTAAAAAAAAGCATATAAATATTTAATTAGAAACAAAGCTGTTTTTTTTAACTTAGATATAAATCAACAATCGACATAAAATTTCATTAAAATAATACATTTAGGCTGTTCAAGTCACCATTTTAACAGTGTGGCGATTAGTATAATACACCAATTAACGGTAAAATGTTACAGATTTAAAAAGTGCATCATTCAATACCGTGTGCAAATATCATAACTAAACCAGGTTCCACCATCATTTCTTCACTCATGTGCTCGTTGTTACAGTGCAACAATAAAACTGCTTGCTTTCCTGGAATGCGTTTGCAGACGTAATTTTCGTACAGTCTTCTGTTTGTTTGACGGGTTTCTAAAGAACACAGTCCGGGTGGCCACCTTCTTTCGTGGCAGTTTTCCATTAAATCGTCGAGTATGTGAGCCGGACAACCGGATTCGCTTAAAGTTCTTTTTATCATACGCTGAAATAGAGTGAAATAATTTATTTATTTCATTTGACAGAAAAACATTAATAAACAAGATCAAATCAAGCTACATTCTTTCAACACAAATAGATATGCAAGCTTGTTAGTCCGGGAGTCAGGGCTATTAAAAAATGAGAATATTGAAGTTCACGGCGCAAAGCTGGAACTTTTTTTAATCGATTCTTATGATATCCCGTAACAAGTGTATAAAGTCTCTAGAATCAACTCGGCCCGCTTCGCCTTTTTTTTATTGCAAAATATATCAAAAAACGCGTTTCTGTGTAGTTTTCTTTAACACGTTGAACACTAACCAATTGCAACCAGACTTTCTTTAGAAACGGACATGTGTTTTTGGTAAAAGGTGAATTATTGAATTAAACTCGGACATATGTGATAATGTACACAGAATTATATAATTTATATTTTTTAATTAGCCTGTCAGTATACTGGTAGTCAGGATATAAATCGTGTGTATAACTATAACGAATGCCAATATACTGGTATGGCAATTTAGACAGAACCAATGGGTTCAATAGTGTATGATTTAGGAGAAAAATGAGTAATCATTTTTATAACTTGTTTATTGCAAAGAAACATAATTGACACTCAAAATTTATAAGTATAAAAATAAGTTCACTGTTTGCCCTGTGTGTGGTACAATTTGTAACATGGAACTATACATAACCCTGGTGAGTCAGGGCAGCTGGGACAGTAGTAACGTGACCTTTTCTAGTATTTTGCTTTGGCAATACCGACACCTAACATCCCACATTTATTTTTTCCGTGATCGGAACCTGTTCAGGATAATGCATGATTGAGCTGCATTCATCTGAACTACCATGTTCGTCTTGATAAGGTCATTTACTATACTCTCACGAAATAAAAAGTCTTTTTTGGTTTAATGCTTTTCTGTAAATGTAAAACTGTCCCAAATGCATATATCAACAGATGGAAAAACAATTTTCTATACCACCGGTGTTTTGGGTGTCGAATAATACGACAACATCTGGTCCACGATCTATCCCAGACATATGCTTATTATAGTCCAGTACACAATCCGGCTTGAGTTTTGTACCACCTCGTTTACCAACAATCTCAGTCATAATGTGCTTATGTTTTGTGCTGATCATTCTAACGTCACGTTTATCCTTCCATTTAGTAACTAGTACTTCCTTTGCGTTTCCAAATAGCACTCCTTTCTTTAGTTTTTTTAACATTTCCTTGGGGTTTCCTAATCTGTTCTCTCGTAGAGTGCCAACAACATGTGTTTGTTCTTTGAATAGAGTTTCTGCTAAATCTACGCTGTTATAGAAATTATCCATGTATAAAACATGACCTTTTCCCAATAATCCTTCGTCAACTGTTTGACAACATCTCCGTTTTCAATGAGCCTTTTCCGGTATACACTATAATATTTAATATATATCCGTCGTGTGTAGTAAGTTCATACAGTTTAATTCCATACTTATGACGTTTACTGGCTATATATTGTCGAAATACAAGTCGACCACGCCACAAAATCATGGCCTCGTCAATGGAGAGTTCTTTATCAGGATAAAGACAACTTTTATGTTTTTAGAATAGCATCCAATATGGTTCGTATCTTGTAAAGGCGGTCCTCAGTATTTACTTCAGAATGGTTTACGAAACGTAGCATTTTTAAAATTCCAGAAATCTACACGGGCCATAGTTTTACCGAAAACAGGGTGGTAAAATGCTTTCCCTACTCCACTGTTTGGCAAGGGAAGGAAATTTTGGATGCCTCCAAAACACACAAACCTAGGAATTTTCTGATCTCCTCATTAGAAACTTCTTTCCATAGATTTCTTTTTAGTTGGGGTGTTTTAGGTATAGATTCGTT
Source organism: Abscondita cerata (assembly GCA_030710515.1). NCBI lineage: Eukaryota > Metazoa > Arthropoda > Insecta > Coleoptera > Lampyridae > Abscondita > Abscondita cerata. Next base: position 432,393 of record JALBCR010002494.1, on the reverse strand, counting down.
TGCTCGTCTATTAGTTTCACATACAATGATATTGATGAGTCATTGTCGAAAAACTTGTCAAAATATTGTATAGGTTGGCATCACCGGAAGATTTATATTAATAGAAGGTATTCCAGTAAAATCAAATTGACTGCATCCTCTTCTAGTTCACTCCAACCATAATGTTCGTCCAAACGTATTTAGTAGATTTTTTACCGTTATAATAGGTTTTTGTTTTCTTAGAACTAAGACGCTGTTCATCTCTGGAACAAACTGCTGTTCATTTTCCGATTCACTTTGATTAGAGACGGCATCTTCACTACTGTTCACACTACTTTCGCTAACATAATTTTTATCGATAATAGAATCATCATCAGAGAAATCCTGTTCGACTCGCTAGATACGGAATTTTCTACAACATGTTTGATACCTTCTGCAGCTATCATGTCTATTTCATTCTGTATTTCTTTTGCTGTTAAAGGTCGATTGCTAGCATATCTGCCTTCTTATACCACTTGGACTAAAATAAAACAAAACAGTTAAAAACACCCACATTATCGAACCACTTTGTATATGAAATATGGTAGATTGTCTAATTTTTGTAATATTTCACAAAGTAATGGAATTTTTCAACAAAAATAATCAGTAAATAATTAAAACTAAAAAAATGGAGAGAATGATTTTCATTTATTAGTAGTGGTATGTAGCTTATTCGTTAAATAATATACACTATTTCTTACCCTGGATTATTCGTATTATCCATCTATATTCAATAAAACTCACAATAATAATGCGTAACCTTAAAATGTGCACGTGCTAGAACAAAGTGTTGGATATTAGTCGCTGAACTAATTACCAGTATACTGGCAGAGTATTTGATATTTGGGACTATACTCATATACGGAGTCAACACTTCGTTCTAGCTTCGACTACGAAGAAAATATACTGCGTTGAAATCGATGGAATTGTGTGCCAGTAAAGTGGTAGTCAGTATCACTCAAAAACACGAAGTACCACAATATTGGTAGTCAGGTTTCAATTACCCTTCTGTGTTAGTCAAACGACAAAACTTGAAGAGGGGAGATTTCCTATAAGGAAATGAGCCTATAAAAAATTTTGAAAAATTTTTTTAATTGCAAAATTGCAAAAAATACGCGACAAAAGGGCCATTTTTATCGGTTCCCGAAAACTGGGTTAAAAATTATCATATTTAAGCGGACATTCACTCAATGATACCTTTCAGTATGCTGAACAAGTGTGCATAAGGCGAGCCTCCAATTTTTATATGGCTGCCTATTAACACCATTGGTTTGCGCTTAAAATCATGAATTAAAAAACGTTTGGATCGTGCTTTTGTTGCAGAGCGAGCTTGGCTACGCAGGGGGCTGGGCGCCACGCATCGACCGCCCGGCGCTCGCTTAAAACCGCTGTATTCGACATTTTTTCGCCGAACCTGGCAGTAGAAAAAATTCAACTCACTCAAGTACCTTCACACCAATTTCAAGTAAAATAGAAATAGTTTAGTGGTAGTCATTAATTATGTAAAGTCAATTATTTCGACTTCTATTGGTCGCATCAGGGCGTTTTTTTAAATTCATGATTTTTTAAGCGCAAACCAATAGTGCTATTTGCATTACTCTACGCCAATAAACAACGCCGATATTTAATATGCGAAATTTAAATTGTTTTAAATAATGGTCAAATTTTTAGAAAAAAATTTTTTATTTTAAATTCATAAAGTTGACATCCTTACCTTTCATTTCCGATAAAGTCCATCAAAATAAGTTCACCCGTTCAAACGTGAGAACCAAGCGCCTGATTTGCATAAATAATTTGTTAATAGGCAGCCATATAAAATTGGAGGTTCGCCTTATGCACACTTGTTCAGCGTACTGAAAGGTATCATTGAGTAAATGTCCGCTTAAATATGATAATTTTAACCCAGTTTACGGGAACTATAAAATGGCCCTTTTGTCGCGTATTTTTTGCAATTTTGCAATTAAAAAACTTTTCAAAATTTTTTTAAGGCTCATTCTTATAGGAAATTACCTTCCGAACAATTTTCCCCTCTTCAAGTTTTGTCGTTTGACTAACACAGAAGGAGTTATTTAAAGAAAACTACACAGAAACGCGTTTTTTGATATATTTTGCAATAAAAAAAGGCGAAGCGGGCCGAGTTGATTCTAGAGACTTTATACACTTGTTACGGGATATCATAAGAATCGATTAAAAAAAGTTCCAGCTTTGCGCCGTGAACTTCAATATCTAATCCCCTGACTATGTAACATCAACAACCAAGCCTTGTAGAATTCTTAACACTGCAAACTTCAGGTGTTTCCGTGCAACCTGAACATCAACAACCCCACAATTAAATTCCGTCCCACTCAATTTAATGGGATAGAGGTAAAGCAGGAAAAAAAAGGAAGTTTTTTAAATGAAATATGAACTTATACCTGTAAAATTTCATCCGGCGTGGATATCATACCCCCCCACCTAGTTACACGTGCTCGAGTAAGAGTATTGCTCCACCGCAACACCTCATCCCGTTCCATTTGATCCGCTATCGCCCTCATCGCCGGGCTCGATATTCGCATTGCTTTCATAAAATCCTAAAACCTTCAATCATTCCTCACCTTATTTACCTTAACTCAAACAAAGGAACCTTTAATAATTGTAATTCCCTCTTCTGTTCGCCCATTGTAAATCTTTGTTCAGCTAATTCTTGCTGAAAGTCATTTAATTTATGTTGTTGTGTTTGTATTAAAGCCCTAAGTTCCTTAATGCAATTATGATCCTTAAGTTCATCTTTTGGAATAACTAAACCACATCCTTGTTCACAAGGAAGCAAACGTTTTGGATTATGTTCACATTCATCTAAGTGGGTCGTCAATGTATCTAATTTTAGCACTCGAGTACAGCCATATTCGGCATTATCACAATTTATACATAATCTGAAACACCCTCAGATTCAAGTTTGTTATTGATAATAATCATATAGTTTACCTAGCTAATAAATTTCTTAATATTCGAGGTACGGGCCTGAGCTGTACCGAAGTGATATGTTGCCTATCTACGGGACAAGTGGGTTGTCGAGAGATCCATTCTTGTATGCAAGACCTACAAAATGCGTGCTCACAAACTGGTGCCTAAAAAGAAGCAGAACGTAGAACGCGAAATTAATGTAGCATTAGGTAAAGACACCTGTAGAGGATCCTCTAAAACTCCAGAGCATATTGGGCACACTAATTCTTCGTCTACATCACCTTGAAACCGTGTAATCTCAAATCCCATTTTCCAATTAACAAATTGTTTTAGTTTTCAGTGAATATTAAACAAATTAAAAAATGATTTATTCTACAAATACAGAAATGGTAACAAAAATTTACTAACATTGACATTTCCCAATTGTTTAAATTCCCATTTAATCAAATTGCCACTGGTTTCGTTCATTAACATCTTAAGTCTTACTTTATCGTTGAAATTACTTATATATTTGTAAATGGAAGAAGTCATCAAGATTCAACTTCTGTATTTTCATAGTTTCAACAAAAACTGAATAATTTATTAATAAGTTTAAACATAAGTTTTAAAGTAGTCCAAGTGTAACAGTTTAAAAATAACTACCGTTTCTGAAGTAATATTATTATTTGGTGGTTACTTTTTACTGTTGTTATTTATTAATTGTTGTCTTCTACTTATTCAAAGATAAGGTAAGAGCCTTATCACGTGGTTTACTCCCACTTTTCGAACTGCCCTATCAGAACAAATGTTCTATATCAATAGTACTTTTTGTACTCGCCGCAATGATTTTTGTTAATAAGGAATTTAAACGCTTTTGCCAAAATGGCGTCTGTAGGGCAAATAAACCTTTGTTTTCATTCGAATGTGTGTAATTTCTGTTGATTTCTTGTACTTTTAGTGGTTGTTTTAATTAAGTTAGTTATATAGAATCTGTGAAAGACAATTTTAACTCTATTTTTGTTTAAAATTACAAATAACAGGGATTCTAAAAACTTAACACTGTCACGATTTTCTCTACTGCCACAGTTCACTACAAAACCAAATGCTGGCATTATAGTACATTGCAAATCAATTTAACGAATAAACTATATTAAATTCCTATAACTCAATGATAAAATCCATCTAATTATACGTAAGTGTGTCCTACAGCAGCCATTTTTAAAGGTCTTTGACAGCTATCTGACAGCGCATAAGGCATTTTAATGCGCTGTCAGATAGGTGTCAAAACCTTTAAAATGGCTACTGTAGGGCAAACTTACGTATAATTAAATGGATTTTATCATTGAGTTATAGGATTTTAATATAGTTTATATGTTTAATTGATTTGTAATGTACCGTAATGCCAGCATTTGGTTGTGTAGTGAACTGTGGCAGTAGAGGAAATCGTGACAGTGTTAAGTTTTTTAGAATTCTATTATTTGTAATTTTAAGCATAAATTGAGTTAAAATACTCTTTCACAGACTCTATAACTAACTTAAATAAAACGACCACTAAAAAGTACAAAAATCAACATAAATTACTTACATTCGAATGAAAACAAAGGTTTGTTTGTCTCTACTGACGCCATTTTGGCAAAAGCGTTGAAATGTCTTATAAAAAAGTAGAATTAACCTTGAAAAATCTACTCAAAGTTATTAAAAATTTATAGTGCCATCTATCCAGTATGTATATTGCTACAACTAAAAACGTCAACTCTCATAGCACTCTGCAAACTATATTAAAATTTGACATTAACCCATTATTGCATAAAGTTTATCTGTGCTAATTTTAAAATAAAAACAAATAAATCTTTTATTTTTTAATTAAAATCAAAAGATAATTTAACAAAAAAAAATATTTTTTTGACATTTCTCCAGAAAAAATGTGCCCGTTTTAACGGACACTATGCATACAGTTCCGATAATAAAGTTTATTTAAAGAAAACTAACAACTATTTGTATGATATATTTTAAAACACTGCTTTGGATGGAGTGCACAGTTGCATTTCTCACATATGAAATGTGCTTTTTTACCACAAAGTTTGCATCTGCGTTCGGTTTCGTTGTACACTATCAGATGGTTCCGTTCATCGTAACGTATATTCTCGCTAGGTGGTCGGACCAACTTTCCTCTTGATGATGGTGTCCCGTATGTTGTTAGTAAATCCAAGGTACTAGACCTTCTGAAGATCAAAAGACTTGACGCTAAATTATCATTTTGTCGAATCTTCCTCATAAGAAGCCAAGCGTTTGAAATACAAACATCTAACAAATAGACAAAAATAGGCCACCACCATTTTCTCTGTCTCATTCGGGTGCGATAAGTTGCTACTGCTTGGTCCATTTTGTCTACTCCTCCCATTCCCCTGTTGTAATGGGCTATCGGTTTTGGTTGGACAACAGCAATCTTAACCCTACTGTCGCGCGAATATCTGTTACAGGTTCCTTCTTCAACTGGATCATAATTAGTTATGCATGTAACTGTTTTATTATCTTTCCACCTCATTAGTGATATTTTATTATCAGTATCTGTTCGATAATCATAGCTACCCCGTGGCTTTTTATCCATTGTTTTGACATCAGTTAGAGGACATTTGCTGGTTCGTGAATCTTGAATGGTCCCTGTTGCACAATACCCTTTTTCTGAAAGATGTTTGAAAAGATCACTCGATGAAAAATAATTATCAAAAAAAATCTTGAATCCTTTATGAGGAGGAATTTTTGCTGCACTGATAAGTGAAACCACCGTATCACCTCCTATGCCAAAAACTTTGTTGTCATTATTACCTTTTCCAGTGTATATATCAAAAGCTAGCAAGTACCCAAAACTCGTGCAACAAGCCCAATTTTGAAACCGAACCTTATCGGCTTTCCTCTAATATACTGCTTAGCATAATGCTTTCCATAATAGGGTATCATGCTTTCATCTATAGATATATTTTCGTCACATCCACCGTGGAGTTTAAATTTTTCATTTAGGTGTGTTATCAGTGGCCTTAGCTTGAATAAGCGATCTGTATTATCATGCTTACTATTATCATTTAAGTGAAAGTTTCGTAGAATTTCTTCAATCCTGTTTAGCCGAATACTGTTTTGTAATACAACAGGTATATCTGGAGAATTCGACCAAAAAAGTCTTTTATTTGGATATTTGGAATATCCAGAAAAGAATAGAGCTCCAATAAAAACGTTCATTTCGTCCAGTGTCACATTCAAAATTTTATTTTTCTGTCCGGCATATAAATTGGTTTGCTCTATGAAGTGTTGTAGCGTAGTATTAGTGAAAAATAATTTAAAAAAATCAAGAGGCATATATATCAAGTGGAGCATCAATATCATTTTCGTCTAACGCTTGTAGAAGTTCTTCAAGAGACAATCTGCAAGAGCATTACGTAGTTACTAAAACACATCTAACCGCACCGCATAGTGACCGTTATAACGGACGTCACATATAAACAAGTATATAGAAATTAATTGTTATTATTAGACAAATTAGTCAGCACAGTTAATTGCGTAAACCATAAACTTTTAAAAATATGATATTTATAATATTGCAAAAAATATTTTAGACAGAAAAATTTATTTATAACTTACCCGTTACCCCTGCGGGTGTAAAGTGATGGGTCCATTTTGACGAAAATCGTTCTCTAATTACACATAAATCGTAATAAAAGCACACACTATTTTTTTTGTATTCAAACACATATCAGAGTAAACACTCCTGCAACTGTATATTTGTAGGTGATGTTTATTAAAGCGCACGCTACCGTTAAATGAGCGTCCGTTTAAACGGACCATATGCACTAATGGGTTAATGTAAAATGGTTGCTAACATTTATTACCGAAATATTTGTTCGATACAAAAAATATTGTACAAATCTCTTGCGGGAAGATTATTCTAGCATTCGCGCTATTAAAGCACTCGCTCACTTCGTTCGCTCAATGCTTTAAATGCTTTCATGAAGGAAAAAGTTTTTCCCGAACTTGATTCGTAAATAACTGTTTTAAACTTCTAATTATCGTAATGGCGTATTAATTTATAAAATTTGAAGGCTCACTTGCATAGTGGTGGGTTCATAATTTTGAGTTTAGCTTGGTTTAATTTAAAATCTACGTTTCCGGCTTTGTGCAACTCCCGTTTAACCTCAGACTAAATATAATAGTACCTAGAGGTCTAGAGGAGTAACGTTATATTTGCTTTATGCGATGCCGAAAAATGAAGCCGGAATGCTACAATTTAGCAATAACATAAATAAAGTAGGTAGGTACTATAAAAAGTATAGTGAAGTTTATATTAAGCAATTTTTGCGAGCTCACTGTGAAGCAATGGGAACTGAATGTTTGTAACCGGAACGTTTTCGCGACTTCGGGTGAAGGGAAAAATAATTATGACGTCATACAATCCATACACCGGGAACTCAAACACTGCCCGTTGCCAACATGAGAGTTACAAACAGTCCAAGAAATGTTAGGTTATGTTGTTCTAGATAAAGTCTAGTTTTAGCAGTTTTTTTTAGTAAGATGTTAGCTCTGTCATAATCAACTTCTTCTCCTTCGTAGTTTAATGACATCTCTATCATTTGATTTTCACCATTAATTTCAGATTCAGACATATACATTTTCGTATTGAAATATATATTGACAGTTATTAAAAATACAGGTTAGATTATACCACCAGAGTTAACCGCTTTATTTTCGCCTGTCGATGACGGAATCATGAGTAAAGGTTAGTTCATAGCACAGCGATTTAGCGTTAGCGATGTAATTTATTGTTAGCCGCGATGGTTTTTTGCGTAGCGATGCTCGCACTGGCGATGATAAATTTTTTGTAAACTGTGAAGTTGTTGCGATTTGTTACTTCCTTCATGGTATAAGTAAATTCCTATGACAATAAGAAATGGATTACAGAAAAAGACTTGCAATGCTTGGTGCATATTATTTACTTAAAAATTATCTCATCCTGACACAATCGATACTGTAAATTTGCCCCGATTAGGCATTCATGAGTTGCTGCTTCACGAAATGTAATTTTAGTTCTGCAATAACCACATATTGTGGTTTTAAATGTAATAGCTTGACTCATTTTATTAGTTATTATAATAGTTCAACTAGGTTATGTATACTTATAAACTAAAAATTCTGACAAATAAATTCTAGCCAATTAGCATCTAGATCTCTCGACTTCAACGCAAAGGAAATCAACACAAACGAAAATAATTGCTTTAACGCAAAACTTTCACCAACTAAGAAATCCACCAATCAGGTTTTAGAAAAATTTCATCGCTCGTATCGCCAACGCTAAATCGCTGTGCTATGAACTAACCTTAAGGTGGGGATAACCGTTTTGTTTAACACGGGAACACACGGTAATTCGCGAAAAAATGCTTATTATAAACGATTTAAGTTGAAAGAACTGAGAATATTTTTTGTTATGATGGTCTTGGAAACGTTAATAAAACATAAATAAATCAGTTTTGAATTCAATAGACCTTTTCAACGAAAAGAGATAAAAGATATGCGCAGTAACACTGAAAATATGTGAGTATTGTCAGAGGGGTAACGATCAACGTCATTTCTTACGTCAAATCTACTCTCAAATTTGACAGTAGTTTGAAGTTACATTCCAGTTTGTGCTTTATTCGTTGTGGTCAGTTGTCACATTATGTCAAATCTGACATTCAACGTTCATACCTAGAGGTTACAAAACTAATAAATCTAAAGTTGTTATCCTTCTAGGTGAGGTGTGGTTGAAAATAACGGTCTCAAAATTACTTGTAAGGCCGACGTTTCGCCCAAACCTGTGATGGCTTTATCGAGGCTAAACGTAAATTACTTAGTAAATTAAATAATTAGTAAATTAAAATACTCTTAACTGTAAAACTAATAAACTTCTGTGTGTGGAGGTGTCACCAATGTAGTCTTTGTGAAGGTCAGGAACGTACGTTACACTGAGATATGATATCTATATCTTGGGCAGCTTGAGATCGGTGAGATTGAGTGGTTAAATTCGGTTTTCTTCTTCAAATCGTATTATTGATCCACCACTTCTTCTTTTTTTCTTATTTGGATACTTAAGCGTAGCCGTTGTCGGTGAGCATTTCTGGGAGTTCTGACAGAAGTATGCGTCAGAGCAATTCAAAGGTTCTTTTTAGACGATTGTAAATTAGGTTTCGGGTGTATCATTGCGTACTCTCGGAAATTCTTGAAACTTTTTTGTATTTGTTTAGCGGTTAATTTGTTGCTACTATTCAAAACAAAGATTCATTTTTGGGTGTGTCAGATAGCGTTGGATTAGTGAATCATGTTTTAGCATAATCCCTCCTCGGGTGCCATTTCATAATGTCACTTTCTGATACGATCGGAACGGATCTCGGTGCCAATTTTGGCAATGGAGCTTTCACTGAGGTAACAAAGCAATCAAATTATCAAAAATCGAGTTCGGCTAGAACAACCGTACAAAAACCCTCAGAGGGCCGTCATATGATTTCGCGGAATTTTATCATGCAATTGAAAAAATTGAAAAGATGTCCCACTCAGAAATAAAATTGACGGATCTGAGTCTTTTTAATTATCGATGCGGCTGCCATTGGCTTTGTTTCATCGGCGTTGGCCCATCCAGTATATAGTTTACTTACTAATCGTTTATTGTGCTCTTCTGTTAAGTTTATTGATTTTCTTTTTTTTGTTAAATGCTTTTAAATATTGTTAAAAATTGTGCCTCTTTTTTTCACTTTTTCCTACAAATGAACAAAGTTTCTGTCTGATGGTTGGCCGGTCGTTCGCATACATACATGATATCCAGAAAACACACGTCCGATATTTATGAAACTTGGTATCTAGGTGTTATTTATAATAGCTCAGATCTGATTAGATTTTGGGTATAATAATCTGTGTTGAGGTAAAAGACTCGTTAACCAGCATAGGTTTTCAATCCGATCATTAATTATGATTAACTATTAATTATATTATATATTATATGAAAGGAAATTTGTTGGAAATTTTATTATCTACATTTTTTATTTAAACTATTTTTTTCTAAAATGAAATTTCCTTTGTCCTTTTTCTCGAACAAAATTTCAAATTTGAATTCCCGTCTTCACAGGTTTAAAGATAGCGAGAAAACGGCGATCTTGAACAACCGGGTACCAAACACGCCCCAAATCGTATTGTTTTTTTTTCATTATTTCTATCAAAAGTTGCTAGTACCTTTTAGACTCTTATTTTATATGTAACGTAACAATAATTTTTTAAACAACACTGAACACGATCCTGCGTTCCCGAATGGCGCGAAGACTGCATTAATTGTATATACGTGATAAAAGTTTAGGTTTAGAAAAAGAGGTCTAAGTTTTCCAAAAAGGAAAATTTTTACTTTTACAGACTAAGACAAAAACTATATGTTAAGTTACAGTTGAAAAATACCATTTTCTCAAAAAGTTTTTTCTAAAAATAGTCATGTGATGAGCAAGTCAGCGTCAATAGAATGGACTGATCTCATTTGAGTCGGAATTTTGGATTCTTAAAACCCAAGCCCAATTACTTTTCACCGTTGCTTTGTCTGGAAATTTAATGTTGACAGAGTTGTTGGCAATATTCCACTGAAAGAATAGATTTTAAAGTCGTTAGAAGTTACGCCTAACGCATTTAGGTAGGTACCTGTAGCAACTCCTGATTTCCTAACAGACCAACTTTGGTGACATTTTCTTTAAAGAATTCAAGACTGCACCTAACTTTAGTGTATTATAGGTGGGCCAATCGAGGACGATTCCGTAAATGAAATCATTTTTCAAAGTAAACCATACCTTACTGATGGTATCGTTTTGCACCGACCACGGACGTGATCCATAAATAGCGTCACCGTTCACGTTCAGCCATTCACCCAAACTTAGTAACCTATCTTGAAAAATTGGATCAATTCGACCATCGTGAGTGGGCCGACGTTCATCAAAAGATTACCTGAGTAATGTTTTTAATTAACATTTACGATATTACTCGTAACTTACCACCACAACTGATGGTTTCTGCTAGAACTGTTATTAACTCTTTCACGGTATAAAAATCTTCATAATTTGCATTCCGTCTAAATCCCCACGACTTTTTGTCGATAGTCATTGCGTTTTCCCACTTATGCTTCTGTAGGACACCTGAATTCAGATGCAAAAATTATAATCTATTTACTGAACAGAAAGAGCTAATACACTTCCTATCGTCTTCATTAATTTGCCCCAAAATCATTTAATTCGATACATAATAAGCCATATAATTTACAATAAATATATGAACTTTGAATTATTTAGCACTTATAACAATGGTAAACGGTTACCAAATACGTTAACCAAAATCCCAAAGTAACAAATTGAACTAATACAAATTGAGTGCGCATTTGTAAGGAGTGACTTAACTCTTTCTGTCCAGTGAAAAAATAATAGCTAGACCCAGAACGTGAGTTTCCATCAACTAAAATTCCAACCTTATTCAAACAGTTATAATTACCAGGATTAAATCGATCTTGGCACGTGTAAAAATCTCCATGATGACACGTTATTCCTTGACCCCATCTGTCATTTACAACTATTGTATCTTTCACTGGACTTTCATTGTACAACCAAGCTAAAAACTCAGTTGACTTCCAGTACGTATCGTTTGCTTCCCAATCCCCATCCGACCACATCACTTCCGGTTGATACATTTGTACCAATTCGACCATTTCGGGAAGAATTTTGTTTACCATAAAGTTATTTTTTGTAAAATTCGTTCTTTGATCTGATAGATACAACGGATTAAACCATTCGTAAAGGGAATGATAGACGCCGAATCTTAAACTTGCAGCACGCACAGCGTTTGCTAAATCTCCTAGAATTTTAGACGCAAAACTGAGTGATTTCTAAGTTAGTCCTACTTACCTAATAAATCCCGATTGGGACCCACGTCTTTAGCGTTCCAACTGAATGAATATTGCGAGGGCCACATTGTGTATCCTTCATGGTGTTTACTTGTTAACACCACGTATCTGAAAAATATTGCAATTTTAATAGCCGATATGTACAGTTCTTTGTTTCTTAATTTAGTTCGATTTAGCTGTTGAAATGTTTTGCTTAATTTGTAAGAGTTTTGTCTGTATTCAAAGAATTGTTATTATAACGCGGTGCTGTTTGTTTACAGTTTGTGATTTATCCAGAAGTTTTTATACAGATAAAACCTAAATTCCTTGATACTTTTTGTTGAATTGCATACTTCTTTGTTTAATAGAGCTTGTTTGAGATTGGGCCATTGCATCACTAAAAAGATTAAGAAGGGAGTAAATGCTTTAAAATTTTGTAAATTGTAAGTTAACTAAAACAATTTTACGTTTTACGAATGTTGTTTTGAGAACAATTATCGTTCGTAGAAAGAGCAAAATTGGGTGCCGTTTTTTTTTGATAGTACTTTATAACGCGTTCAAATGGAAAAACTAAATAGAAATGAAGCCAACTTCTTAATTTTGCCCTTGATTTCGAATCAACTTGGAGTGTTTTTTTCTCCCTCTTTTCTAAGACGCTTTTATATACATTTGGAAATAGGGTGGCTCTTGAAATAATTGACTTCCCGAATAAACTTCAACTCTCTCAAATATCAGGTAAGTGAGAGAAACTGTCTTAACTCGCCCCTTCGACTGCACGACCGGTAAAACCATTAATGTTTGGCATTTAATAAATGAGTTTTCAAAAAAACTTTTTATTGTCCTAACGCGCGTTTTCAACTGCTACTATTTAAATGATTTTTGGTTAATTATTTTTTGGTAAATCAAGTTTTTTAACGTTTAACGATTGATAGTGGGTAAGACTCTATCAACTTTTGTGATCGTTTGAACATTATCCCTCTTATGATTGGCGCCCCTTTTAAACCACAAAAAATACAAAAACCTACGTTGGGTAAGTCATTTTTGGATATACAAGTAAGACTTCCGTTTTTCCACAATCAACTCTTGTCCAGGTTGACGTTTTGAGTTTCGTTCTTCATTTGACCATTTCCCTTTTATTCGGAACGTCGTGTTCATGGTGACGCTTTTTGCACGTCTAATACGCCCTTTAACTATAGTTCAAACTAAAGTACAATAAAATCGCTTTACTGCTATCCATACCAACTATAAACTATTTTCAATTGATGTTGGTGGGCAGAGCTGATACCAAAGAGTATATAATTGAGGAAGAGAACCAAAGTATTGGAATAAACAGTAGTCGTGTCTTGTGTGTTGCCTAGCAATAAATTTACAATTTTAGGAGAACCGAAAGTTTGTGTAAAAAGAAACAGATGTTAACAACCTACTGTAAGAGAGAGATACAAACCTTACTTGTCATACGTACGTTAACAGTGTTGTCAGACCATCTACGGTCAGACTGAAAGTATTCTATTCATATTTTTTAGAACAATACAATACTTCTTCTACCTGAAATGGGATGACTACAGAACTTAAAATTTTAAAATCCGACTTCTTCACTATTCTTAAACAAAACAGAATTAGTAAATTGATTTATGCAAAAAAATGTATGCATTTTTTTCGGTTTTATCCTGTCCGTGTACGTTTTGCAAGTTTTGAATTTAGAAAACAAAGAGAGCAGTAGGTACTCTTTTGCTTTACCAATTTTAAACCGTTTTAACTTCTTCATTGTATTTATTTATTGAATTTATTACAAAACGAACATTATCGTTGCGTGCCCGAATTTAAAATGAAAGAAAATTCCAATAAATATTCCGACCATTTCTATTGAAAACTTTTTAGAAAACCCTTGAGAATCGACAGTATAAATAATAATGTACATATTAGATACATAAACACTATTTTTTAACATTATAATGAAATATTTTTTCTTATTTTTAATCATACTTAAAAGGCTGTTCTCTCAGGGGACTATAAAGTTTATGTAAATTTATCTCGCTTATTTTTAGAAATGTTTTCCTAATTTTGCACAAACATATAGCTAACATTATTATTTATGTCGTGCAGGAGCTATTTTTTTAAATTTTCGTCTTCGTTGTATTTAATTTAATTAAAACGTAAAATAACAGAAAAATGGATTTCCTTATAAGCCCAAATTTCGACTCCTGCGCGACATAGATAATAATTTTCTGACCCTACTTTTTTTTTAATTTTTACTTAAAAATCAATGAGAAAAATTAACATTAAGTAAACGATAAATACTGAAAACTCTTGGAGAATTGTGAAATGAATGTACTCGCGGGCGAATTTTTCTGAGCGCAACAGGCCAGACTTGGAAGCCGATTAATATTAATAGATAAATAATATATTGTTGAATTGTTGATGTCAATTTTTTTGTACATGACGTGCATTTTAAACAGTTTTAGAAACAGAAAAACAACAAATAGCTATTCATGTAACAAGAAATAAAAATAGTGAACCGCCTACTTAGAAATCTGAAATTGTCCCGAGTGATAGAACAGCCTTAAAGAACGCAAAAGCGTGCATAAACAAAACGTTGTATCCACGGAATCCAGAAAATCATGCAATAATCTCAACAAATTACTGAACAGGACATGAGTACCTGTCTATAAATCACAAGAATTTTGTTGTGACATTTTCTTAATACCAAAACAATAAACACCCCTGGACGCTAGAATCGGAGAGTTTTATGACTCTGTCTCAAAAGCGTACACCGAACTCTTAACTTGGCCTTAACTTGCAAACACCTAATATGTATGTGGGTTAGAAGATTTTAAAGTACACCTATTCCTTTATTATGTAAAATTAAGTGACAACCGGTTTCAACAAGGGGTCAAATTATTAGGAACTATATAAGAAGTAGGTATAAATGTGTACAAAATATGTATAGCATAATTCTCGAAACGGGTAAGAATTTTCTAAAAATTCTTTCGGATCCTGTTTGGGATCGAAAATACGAATCTGTTGAATTTTTTCGAATTACGAAGAATGGCTAAGGCAAAAATTACGTAGAAAAAACCGAAAAAAATCAACCCCCAACTTTTAGTAATTAGAAAATAGTAAACGGCTTTTTACAATAGAAACAATTTTATGAATTTTACCTAAGTTATTTAAAGCGCGGTCATGTTGTGAATGAAACAACCAAATTCGACAGCAAACAAAAGCAACAATATTGTTTTGTAAAAATGCAATATAATACATTGCTAAATAAACAAACGATATCAAACAAAACGGTCTCCCTTCGAACAGGTAGTGATTATGTGGCAACTCTGTGTCTACTACAACAAAGAAATCTGTTGAAAACGGTTTAATTCTAGAATGAATTAGTTTGGTTAGTCGGATACTAGGGGGCCGATACTAGCGCCCCGAAGAGGCCGACTAACTTTGAGGTATAAATATTGATCTTTATTTAATTAATATTTACTAGCCCTTTTAAGTTTCTACCTCCTATCTAGCAAACGCATCAATATGTGGACGCCGTACTCGGTGGGCAAAAGGCGTCACCACGAGCACGACTTACAGAACGAATCTGATGAACGAAGAACCACTAGTTGATTCTAACCGCAATGGGATGTAATGAAGAAGTGAGGCGGTAGCATATCATCATTTTGGGTCAAAAATCTCTAAAAAAATGCTAACAATTTACTCTGTTTGATTCTAATGCATGTGACGAGAAAGCTGTGAAAACTTTGCTGATTAATTGAAAACGATTCCAGGTCACAAGTTCATGAAAGATAAGTATATTCTCGCAAAATGTACAAGTGCCAGCGAGTGGCGTGTGATGCCCAACTTTAAGACAGTAAAGTTTTAAAAGTAATCTCGTGTTGTATGGAAGGCAAGCACAAAGGAATGGGTTTCCGGAAAGGTTTTTTTGTAGTAGATCAATTTTTTTCCGTTTAAGAATGATCATGAAGATCATGAACGGTTTTTCGAAAAGATTGTTCTAGATCTATCCAAAAAAATTTTTATAGTGTAGTCTATAATGGTGATTTCTAATTCTAAAACAACTTTTTATCAAACATGCTGAAAGTACAAAGCTTAACACATGAGAATTCTGGAAGAATAAGTGTATGCAATATTTTTTGGCAGACTTTTGCATTAAAAAATTGGCAGCGTCAAGTAAACATAAAAGATTTACAATATATGTAGGATAAAGCAGCAAATGCTGAAGCAACAGAAGAAGCCGATTCAGGTGAGGTATAAACGTGTTGATAGAATTGCATTGCGATTAGTGTACTTAGCATTTGGTCCATATTACAGATCGTCACCCACTTTTTTTGAAATATTGGGGTATGAATTAGGTTTATGCAAAACTGGCGTTTTGCAAGATCAACAGTATCACCATATACATCTTCTCTCAATATTAACGGATCAAAATACGTTTTCTGGTTCAACACACTTGCTGAGGTTCTTATCCTGAAGTGTAATAATTCTTTTAAATCCGAAAAACATGGACTCCTCGGGCCGAATCATTGCCATCACAGACTCAATATAAGCTCTTTTGTATTCAGGGCTGTTGGGTGGGACACCTCAGACGTATTACGAAAAGACACCCAAAGTAGATAAAAAAAGGGTAACACTTAAATCCTTTCAAACAAGAAAATCATTTTAAATCATGGTAGGAGAGAAAATATAATTATAATACTTTTCACCTTCAGTAGTTCACTTTGAGGCACTATAATTATGTTCCCAAACAACTGGCCGAATTCTGCGCATTTATTTGGCAAACAACATTTTACTAGTTGCATTTTGTAGCTGTTTCGTTTGAAATATATACGACAACATATTAGTAGGTAGATAAAAAAATTAATAAAAATACCTCGCTCCAGATTTTTGAAAAGCTTCGCCCACGCTGTGGGATCATAAAATTCAGCGGTGAAGTCCTTTGCAAAATCTTGGTAGGTAAAATTTGGAGGATAATTCTGTTTCATAAACGCCATATAACTTTTATCTCCAGCTAAAAAAATTTACGATCAATGTAACACCGAGCAAGCAAGTAAAATGTACTCACATTTCCATTGTTTCCAAAACCATTCGGAACCAAACCCGGGCACAGAATAAACGCCCCAATGTAAAAATATACCAATTTTCGCATCGTCGTACCACTGAGGAATAATTCTTTTATCAAGACTGGCCCAATTAGGTTCAAACCTATCTGCTTTAATATGCATACTAACGAGATAAATTAATAAAAACAGTAAATGACACTTAACGTCCATCATGTTTAAACATTATTCGTTATGCTGACCCTATACCAAAATAACTTTATTATTATTGATACGAATGTTATCTCAATAAACTGGAATTAATCGGCGTTGACCTCAAAGTATCACATTTCAAAGACTAATTAAACATGCAAACATGGGCATGCAATTAAACGCGACCGAAACTCGATAAGTACTTGAAATACGATTTCTTATTTTTAATACTCAGCAATAGCTGCATAATTTAGCTGTTCGGATGCCGGTGAGGATGCCGGTATTTTCGCGTTTTTTTCATAAACGTCTAAAAACGCATGCGTCAAGAATATGTCAATAATTGAACAATGAGACAAATACTACAAATATATAATTAAAATTAAATTGATTTTTGTAAAAAAAAGTAAAACCAGATGAAGTCATAGACATGATATGGCTATAGTATTGAAGATTTTTTTACTATCACAATAATATATGTTATACCTCTAGAATCCGCTTTCTCGTTTCTCTATGAACTTGAATAATACTTTACACTGTGCGGTGTGTTATTATGAGATTTCAATCATTTTATTCTCACAGAACTACTTATCTTCAGAGCCCATTCAGAGATATGTCTTTATATTTCTATGGACTATTACACGTCACAACATCAGAAATTTTCTTCTTTTTAGTCATCCAGCAGTTGAAAAGTCTCCGCACGTGAAGGTGAAACTTCATATGCTTGTCCAAAGTTTTTATATTTTCTTCCTTTACAGTTAGGATTCACAAATGGGCGCTGGTGATGAATATTACAGTTGTATTTATCTGTGATATTACATACTAGAGTTCATTCAATACTTTGTTTTGAATATTTTAGAGCCTCTTTCAATCAACTTTTATCTTCACATTATAGTTGAGTATGCTGTTAAAATAGAGCCCTTTTTGGTGGAAGTGAGGTGAAAAACAACTGAGTAGGTTGCAATTGCCGACGTTTCGTCCAGCATTGTATCAAGGCTATCTACAAGACTGGAGTTAACATTTCCATAAATAAACTACCAATTCGATTCACCACAAATTTAAAGGCCTTTAATTTTAAGAGATTGTTTATAGAATAGACCTCATAACTCTAATTAAAATTTTAAAAAACAAACGCCTTTTTTTCACATTATTTTTCTCTCTGATCTAAATTTGTTCCAAGAATGTTGTGTTTGTCAAATCTGATTATATCTCTCACATGTGGATTTTTATTTTTGTCAGTATATAATTTATCTGTATGGATTTAGGCTTGTTTTTTATTATCTGGTACAGCATACTAGCTCACTGGTTGCTGTCTACCAGACATAATCTTAATCAACTGCGAGAAGAGCAATGTTGCAGCAAATACATTTGAAATTGTTTCATGTACAATGGTAGGACAATCCACGGATCATAAAGCGCAACGACCGACTATAAATCATTTCCAAACTTTAGTAAAAACCACGCAGCGAACTGTAACTCTTAACTGAACTCTGGAATTCTTGCTTTAACCAGTCCACAATGCGAAAAGAGACCTGTATAAAACCCACTCAGTAGGTTTTCAGTCATGTTAGCCTTAGCGCTTATAATGCAAAAATCAGAGTAGTTCTAAGAAGCTTACAAGGATCACTTCAGTTGCATTTCTGAATGTATAACGTTACTATTATAAAGAAAAGTGCTGTTATACTAGCGGGACAAAAATGGAATCAATCAGTTCTACTCTGAGACAAACATTCTCAAAAATCAGAGTAGAGAGTGGGATAAACTTAGCTACTGCTGGGACATTTAGTACCTCTACGACTTCAGATTCACTGTAGAAAAACTGCAAAATCTTCAACTTTAAAAAAACTATACCGAGCAAAAAAACTGAAGCGGATGCTTACAAATCAGATAGCGCAGAACTTGGAAAAGAAGTTAGATTTTAAAATCTCATGAAGAATAGAGCCCCGTAAGAAAGTGATAATTGGACGGTGGAAACCAAACCTTGAAAACCTCCGACTGGAAAATCGAAAAGACAAAGTCTGAAAAAATCGAAATACGTGTATGTAGGTGCTCTTCGTAATTCTACAATTATCAATGCCTATAATGTCTGATTCGGTTGGCAGGAATTCGATATATTGCGTTAAAAATGTGTTTAGCGTTTTTCGCACTGTTGAAGCGTTTACAGCCAACATCTTACATACAACAGATTTCTAGAAATTATTCCGATTTGAAAAGATTAGACTCGCGTCGCACGGAGACCCGTAATCAAGTACTTCAGCAGAGGTAACTAGGGTAACAGCCTTTAAAAACTATCTGGAAGCAGAACTCACGAAAAAGTAGGCTTAAAGCTATAAAGTATAGTAAGGTAATGAGAAAGCTGGTACAAAAGAAGGAAATTTGTTACCCTACAGAAAGACAATTGCGTTTAAAATAGCATAACATATGGTACAGTTCAAAGTTGTTTGGTGCATATAGAGTTTAATTTTAACCTGCGTAAACAAAGTGAAACTGCTACCGAAAGGAGGAAAATCATAACGCGAAGACATGATTAACTTAATATGTTTTTGTGATTAGGTAAATTGATTTAATTATCGGCATCTTAAGAAAATTGTATGTTTTAAAAGCCAGGAAATGCGCTGTGACAACTCAATCCTCCGTCCGCTTTCTTTACCCCATGCGACGTATTAGCTGTGATGCCCAAATTGGGGTATCGCTTTCGTACGTCATCTTAGCCGCTTGCGTGAGTTAAGCTTCAATGATTTGATTTGGTTTTATTTGGTTTTAATTTAACATTTCGTTTAATAGCAATTTTTAGGTTTATGTTGCTCCTAGACTACAACTTTCTGTATTGTAGCTGCCCGAGGAAGAGGAATAAATTCTTATAAAATCTTTAAACCGAGATCCGTCCACATGATTTTATTTTCAGACGTACAATTTGAATACTTAAGTAGTGATGTAAATGAACTTAGAGAAAGGACATAAGATGGCATATAATGTTTCTTAAAATCAGAAAGAGGGGTTAAGGTGACGTAGGTAAAAGCTGATCAAATTGAAGGAGTAGTAACAACAACGGGAAGAAGGAAAAACGAAAAAATTAGGAAAAAGGTCGCACAGATACTAAAAAATTAAGTAGCAAGCTTAAGATTTCCTGTTCGAGGAGATAGAAATAGACATCGAAACCTTGGTAAAGTCAGAATCAAAAGAAACGGTGGAGAAGACAAGCACAAAAGCTGGTAATCAAGGTAGAGGTGGTAAAAGTGATAGGACGGAATATATTGTAGTGTGTGGTTCATATACGAAGTTTGTTGTTTTGTTATTTTTATCGTCTTTTTTTTTTTTTTTTTTTTTTTTTTTTTTTTTTTTTTTTTTTTTTTTTACCTATGTAAATTCATTCTTAAAAAAATAAAGGTAATTTTAATATTTAATACATATCAATATATATAGAAACGGAAAAAAAGGAGATAGAAGGGAGATGCCTAAGATATACAAAGAATGGCTAAGAGATAAAAAGATCGAAGAAGGATTGGAGATGTTGCGTTTGTAGAGTAGATGAGCTGATAGTCTTGAAGTGTGAAAGTTTAAAAATATAACCAGAAAATTCTAAGAAGCTTAGGAAGAAGTGAGAAGAATGATCAAGTGCCTCTACAAATAAAAAAGACTGCCTTAAAGCAATAAAAAAATGATAGCAAACATCGGAAAAGAATAACAAGAAAATCCATAAAAGGGAATAAGAGGATGTGTGGAATGAAGTGCTGAAACACTTAGAAAAAGACTTGGGGGAAAAGGACGTGGAGATAAAGAGAGAATAAATTTAAGAAGGAGAACATTAGCTAGGAAAAAAGGTACACGAGTAGTTAGAAAATAAGTTGAGGTGATGCATTTGAAGTAAATACATAGATGTTAGAGCGGGGGTTCCGCAGGAGTCGGTTAATAGTTTGTGTGCTATGACGATATTCTGACGCTGTTAATGTCGGATGGTTGAGCTAATCAAGCAATTTGGCAATAGTAGTTGTGGGAAAGACAAAGAGATAACTCAAAAGGTTAGCTAGCTGATCATAAAGAGGTTGACCGGGTATGCTAAAAGTCACCTATTCGAGGTTCCAAGGTAAATTTAAAGTGTCACCTCAAGATGCTGGAAATGTAGAGGGGTAGTGTTAAGGATGATCGCGGTCTACATGACGGGAGCAACGAAAACACTATTAGTGATTCCCGGACTGTCTCTATAAACTTCGAATCCTACCTCAAAATAGTAGAAAAGAAAGAAAATGAGTGGATGATTCATATTCTTCTTAGATTTCCAAAAAAGAATTGAAAACTAAACTCGATAGGACGAAAATAAGATATAATACACAACGGGAATATTAAAAAACTATTAAAAAAAGTGGAAGAAGAAAAGGTTTTCGTGGGTATGACCTTTTAGAAAGTGGGTAGAGGACTGCTACTTTTTAGATCCAAAAGAAAATCAAATTAAAAACTAAACTCGAGAGGAGAAAAATGAGACATAATACAAAAGGAGAATATCAAAAAAACTATCAAAAAGATTTTTGTGGGCATGACCATTCAGGAAGCGTTTTACACCGCTGTATAATGATATGTGCCATGGTGCTTATAAAACGATTACTTCCTGTAAAAAAACGTCTGCTACCGACTTCTTCTAGCTTTTGGTTTTTCTTTGACAAGTTTTATTATCTCGGTGGAATATCTTACAGCAATGGTATCGTGGTAATTAACAGTTTAGTGTTGTACCCCGCCTTTTAAATAAATTCGATTTGTTCTTATTAATGTTAACATGATGACTGAATGATCTTAATCCATATTAAAATTTACAACAATTTCTATTAAGCTGTATATTTTCATTCGTGATGAATAAGTTGAGCAAATCTCTGTCTTATGAATATCAGAGAACCATACCTACTGCCGTGCAAAAAAGTCGTATCTTTGCATTTTCAGGTGTAGGCTACTCTACTCAAAATACCTATTTTGATCGACTAATGATCTTTTTTATGAGCTTTTATTATACCAAAGCAAACTAGAATCGACAGACAGTTCCAATTCATTCTACAAAAAAAAGTAGTTACGACTTTTTTGTTTAGCACGGTAGCATAGGTCGGCTTTCATGCTGAGCGGTTTAAGCGTATGTCACACCATCAAACAGTTTAACAAACTGTTTTCATGACGTAGTGTAACGACATCACATCAGTTTGACCAAACTTTCTAATTTTAGAGACGCTTCTATATTTTACCAATCAGTTTGATGCGATGTGAATCACGATTGAATCATTTAAATGGTACTAAAAACCGATTTATTTTGTGCTCGAATTTATTTCGTATGTTTACCTTATAAAACTGTGTGACAAAACAGTTCGACAGTTTCATAAAATTCCGACTAGTGACGTCACGTCAAACTGCTTGCTCAAACTGACATCCGCTTTAGTTGCACTTCATCTTTAAAATTGATTTCAGTAATTGTCAAGTCTATGAATGAGATAAACCCTCTTCTCTTCCGCCGATTTCAAACTCAATCAAAATCACGTTCTTTCTTGATGTCATATTATTTTACCCAATCGTGTTTATCAAAAAGGGCAACGCTGGTACACGTCATATGTATAAGTTTGGCTACGTTGTATTGTTAAGTCTGTGTTTATAGATTATTTTTCTGTGGTTTAAGTGTTTTTTTTAAGAATTATTGAACAATGTCGAAATTTTATTGAAAATCCATGAAACGACGTAAATTACCGTTTATAATTCTCTAGTGATCAAATTGAATAATATGTCATTGGAACAGACGGCTTGTGAGGGTAATCAACTTGAATCTCTTAAGAGTTCGATCATAACCTATAAAATAGATGTTATTGTAGATTTAAAAGCGTTCGAAAGACGCCTTACCGAAGTTATTGCTTGTTTGCAACCCTCAACAACACGATGGCGAAGTAATTCACAAACGAACGCATATTATACTTTACTATAGTTATTGATTTCAGTCGTCTTAATTATCGTTTCGATATGCGTAGCGGCGGGTGCAGGACAGTGGCTTACTGATCCTTACACCAGAGTAATTCCTTTATCGCAGTCTTTAACTAATCACCCTTTTTTTATTATAGCTACTATGATGCTAGGTAAGGTGAAATGTGGGGTTCAAACTACCGACTTGATGTTTGTTAATTGCAGTCGTTATATTTTTACTTGGTGTGCATAAGAGAGTTATTGCGGCATCCATTATTACAACACGGACACGAGAGGTGTTGTGTGATTTTAATATGTCATGTGACGACACAGGGAAATTAATACTGAAGCCGCGGCCTACGAATGTAACATAATTATCTAGTAAATTGAATTAGAAAGACTGTAATTCTTTTTTAGATTAAAGGAATAAATGTGATTTTGTTGGATTGTACATAATGAAGTCGAAATAAAATATGTTAAATTAGTTTAAATAATATTTTATAAATACAACTTTATCATGCCTAATAATATAATTAAAGACGGGATGGTTGGCTTCTTCAGCAATAACTTAATTTAAATTGTTTAAATAAAAGCTGTATAAAACCTATCATTTTTATGCTAAATTTCCAAAATCTCGCATACAGTGTGTTCAAAATTGGGTAGGATTGTATGGCTATCTTTGTTATTAATAAAGATAATAAAGAATAATTATTTACAGGCTGATCCATATAGAACTTCCATTAAAAGTTTTTTAACTCCTTTTACATATGGGTCGATTGGCCATATAATTCTGACGTTATATAACCTAAATTATTCGAACAATAAGTTTTGCGACACCTAGTGTCGACTCGTGTTAACGATCACGTACGTATGCATTATGTTATCTTATCCCTGACCGTTTTTTTAAATCAAAGTCACATCCCATTTAACCAAAATTGTATCTTTATTAATAACAAAGATAGCCATTATACAGAGTGTCCTGATATTCCGTGAACATAGAATTACTGTAGATTTCTGAGACTAAAATATGCCAAAAGTTGATAGTTTCCGAAATACATACCGTCAAAGCTTTTATTTTTTATTAGTTTTTCTTGGATGACTTTCTCAAAACAGCTGTACCATTTGCACGAAATTGGGTACTCGGTGGTTTTTTGGAATGAGATTTCGAATTATGTTTGTGGTAAATTTCCGGGGCCGCTACTTTTACAGCATCTTTTTCTCATTTAAAATGTCCTAATTGTTTTGTGCTGTGTCTTGTAAGAAATTTTTATTTGAATATTTTTATACTCCCACTTCTACTGCCCCAAAAAATTATACTTAATAAATATCGCTCCGAGCAACAGTTTCTGAGATAATTGGATTTTTGCTTTAGCTTTAATTAAATAGAGACATTCGCCATTGCCTCCCTTTCACAGTTTATCCAGAATTAGGACTGGTCCAAATTAATAATTGAGCGTGTTTAAATGCTAACGGAACAGTAATAAATCTAAAGACCAAAAGAGTCGACAACAGAGAAATAACGTAAAAGTAAACTGGCCAAAAGATAAAGGATAAAGAAAATAAAGATAATCGTTTAACTTAAGTAGTTTTGGTTTCATAATAAATGTTCAATATGGGCACCACCTTTCAACCTTTCGAATGTTTAATATTTGTAAAAATTGTGTAAGATAAAGCAAAAATCCTATTATCTCAGAAACTCGCTCGGAGCGACATTTATTAAGTATACCTTTTTTGGGGCAGAAGAAGTTGGAGTATAAAAATTTCATGCAGGTCAAGCACAAAAAAATTAGGACATTTTAAATGGAAAAAGTGTTGTAAGTGGAGCCCGCTGCAATTTACCTCAATAATAAGAATCTTGAAAATCTTCAAAAAGTCCAGGTTTTTTGCTACCAGAAACTTGAGTTACAAATGGAAAACAACCTCTTTTGCCACTTTTGCATGTTCGTCGCGAATGATTTAATGACATGCAACACTTTTGAAGCCTCGATTAGACTATGTCGCCTATTTGTCTCTGCTCTATGATTAAACCATTACACGACGCTCACGGTCCTTTTTTTTATTTGGTTACTTGATTTTTTTACTACATCTATCTATTAGTCCAGCGCATTAAGGAATTGACCCACCAATTTCATTATATATTTTTTCTCTTACCCTTTTATTCGACAGGGTTTTTCTCGGTAAGTTTAACTCTAAGTTTGCGCACCCTAAAACCAACCCTTTCTCCGCCATTTTGGATTTGGTGTTTATTTTGGAATGTTTTTATCTCGTCTATCGCACAGTCATAAACTTGGTGTCTTCGGATTCCTTATGAAAATTCTAAAAACACTAAATCCAAGATGGCGGATTAAGAGTTAATTTTAGGAATGCGCAAACTTAGGGTTAAACTCACCGAGGAAAACCCTTTCGAATGAAGGCTAAGAGAAAAAATGTATACAAAAATTATGGGTCAGTCCTATAAAAATTTCCTAAATGCACTAGACTATACAGAGGGTGTTCCTATTATGAACAAACGAAAGGAGGTGATTCTTTGGCATATGTTATGATTAAAATATCATATAAACATAGGTCCAAAAACGCTTTCTTAGCGGACTTACAGAGTGTTAAAATTTTCAATTTTTTTCAAGTTTTTTGTTTATGACTCGAGCAGTTCTTAAGATATTGGGTTCAAATTTTGGTATGTATAAGTTATAGGCTCCAGGAGTTACATCTTCTGATAAGTCTGAGGACCGTGAGAATTACAACGGGTGATACTTTTTCAGCGGCTATGTCACTTTTTCTGCCTGAAGCTGAACTTTTCTGTGGTGTACCGCTATTCTAAAATAAAAAATAGATTCTCTGTTGTGTTTAGAAACTTTTTGGTATCTTGCAGTTTTTTCTTATCTGCAATCAGATCATCCAAATAAATCCAAAGCCTACTAGACCACTTTTGAAAAAATTTAATTTTGTTAGATATTTTTCTAATTTTTTTTATCGACAACTATTGCAGATAAGAAAAAATGCAAGAGATCAAAAACAGGACAGAATTTGGTACACCACAGAACTGTTCAGGGCAGATAAAGTGACATAGCCGCTGAAAAAGTATCACCCGATATAATTCTCACGGTTCTCTGACTTGTTAGAAGATGTAACCATTGGAGCTTAACTTACATACCAAATTTGAAATTTTAACACCCTGTAGTTCGCTAAGGAAGCGTTTGCGGACTTATGTTTATATAATATTTTAGTCATAAAATAAGCCAAAGAATCACCTCCTTTTGTTTGTACATGATATTTAGAAACACCTTGTATATTAATATAGGTGATTGTTTGTTTGTCTGTCTGCCTGTTTATTTGTTACTTATGGCCTCCCAAACGGAGCATCCTGCAGGGTTGAAAATTGATTTACATGATCAAAATTTTACGGCGAGTAACATTCGATAGGTCCCACTCCTCCCCGACCTTTCTGAGTGGAACTACAAGCAAAAGTAAGCCTACATAGGCCAACGCAACCCGGGCAACACCGGGTATGAATGCTAGTAGGTATTTCAATATTGTCTAAGGATTTTCATCTTAACTTATATATTTTGCTTATCACCTCGGTTCTCTGTTTACGTTGCTAAGAACAGATTCCATGCGAAAATCGACTTTTTTTGAAATTCATCTCTCATTAAAACGGCTCGAGATATTTTCGTTTCGAAAAAAGTTTTGAGTTTACGAAAGAAGTGTCTTTATTTTCCGATTTAGATTTTTTTTGTACGAGGGCATCTTCGAGGGTTAAAAAAAATGTTAAAAATAGTCAACAAAATTTCAAACAAATTGAGCCGTAATTTGACCACAACTCGCTTATTTTCGGACCGATTTTCGAAATTTAAAAAGAATCTTACGCGGATAAAGAAATAAACCTTTTTGGCCGTTTCAGTTCTTTTTGAGCTAGCATGTTTTCAAAAGTTATAAGCGAAAAACTTTTCCGAAAAATTGGAATCAAAAACTAAAACGGCCATAACTTCTAAATAAATCGATAAAGAAAAAGTTTATTTAAGAAAAACGTTCGTTTTGTTCCCCTGTAAAAGGTTCAATTTCACCCGAAAAAAATCTGTTTATGAACACTGGCCCACTTGAGGAAACGGTGTGATTTCATTAGTGAGGCTCCTAAGAGCCTGGGGGTCATCTAGTTTTAAGAATATTTTCCTCCGATTAATTCAATGATCTGTGTATTACTAAGTATTTTTAACTCATCGTCTTTTGATGATACGTTTGTAATCACTGTTCTGACCAACACGGTTTTTATTTAATAAATTTAGCCTTCTTAAAGCCCTCGCTTGCTAGGGCGATACGTCGGCATTTTTGTGCAAAACAAATGCCGTTCTTTTATTTATCTCCCTTGGAAAGAATTTTTTTTATTTTTCTCTTTAGAAAGGTTGCTATTTGTCTTTGCATTTATTATCAATCGAACAATATATATATTAATCACCGAAAGATCTTAGAACTTTATATATAACAAAGTTATTTAATATGTTCTAGTAATAATGGTTTCATTTTCTGTTGTTGCAACACACAAAACAATGTTATCAAATCATGTAAACAATATCATTTTTCGATGTACCAGCAAGTAAACATGCATGTCGAATTATTATAACATCATGTAACATTTGCTCAGTGAAATTTAAATAGTTTGAGAAGTTTATAAACAGTGAAGTGTGGTAGAACAAGAAAGTGAAGGGTGGTATAAAGAATAATAATGCAAATATTGCTTAATTATCCACAAGTAAGATTAATTCAATTGTTAATGGAAACTTGAACAAATCAAACCACAAAAATACAAACAACGCTTTTTTCCTTTATTTTAAAACGTTACGCTACTTGCTTTCACCCTGTACCTTTCTTTATATTACCGCTGCCAACCTTACCACTAACTAACTAATATTAACAGCGTTGCCAGATTAAATAAAATGTACTTAATTCTAGAAAACTCTTACAACTCGCCCAACATGACTAATGATCGTCCTGATCAGCATTAGGAATTTCCGAAGATGTGGAGGGGTTATTGGTAGACCATAATTTCAAATTATTGGCGTCAAATACACCATCAAAAGGAATCTGGGTGATCTGAAAACCCTCCACGTCTTTTACAACATAACGGTTGTTTCCTAATACTTTGCTGACTACATAAGGACCCTTGTACTTAGGTAGCAGCTTCTTATTCACTCCCTGGGCAGTTACGTTATTGGTGACAACTGTATAATCTCCTACATTATAAGTCTTGGCCTCTTTGTGAGATTTATTGTAATACCTCGTACTATAAGCTTGAGTTTTCTCAATTTGTACCACAGCATCCGATCTAGCTGAATCTAAATCACGCAAAGACTCATCTACGAGAAACTCACTAAGATCGTCACCTATTTCCCTCTTTGGTTTATACCAAATAACAACCTTGATGGGGTGTCGCCTGTGGACTTACAAACAGTATTATTTACACAAAATTCAGCCTTTTGCAGTACTTCATCCCACCGATCTGGAGTATGAGCGATCTTGGCCAACATTGGTATTATTGTACGATTTACCCTTTCGACCTGCCCATTAGCTCGTGGAGTGCCTGATGCTATTTTAACATGTTGTATTCCCCTTAGCTGTTAGCATATCCCCAAAACTACTAGACGTAAATGCCGTGCCCCGATCAGAAATCACACGCTTGGGAATACTGTAATCAACAAAATACTTTTTTTTTGTACACCTAAAAGCATAGTGACCTTCCTCACCACATGAGAAACACTTTGCAGATGCTCTTGATGCTCGAGGAATTGCAATGTCCTCGAGCCACTTGGCTCGGCATGACTGTTTGTTTTCGCACGCCAATTTCAACTTCCGATAAACTATTCATGACATGCAACAACTCTTCTAATCTACTGAATCGACTATTCGTGCCTGGGACTGCAAAGTTTCATTGTCGAACCCATCAATGACATAACTGATCATGTCCTCTTCTGAAATTTCGAGCTTATTTCCCAACATTACTTTTTCGTGATAGTATATCGAGAAACTTTCCATTTTTTCCATTTTCTTCCATCAAACTTGCGCATTAAATTAATACGGTTTTCTCTTGCTAAACATAGCAAGCATACGATCTTCAATTCTTCATACTGCAATGCAGCATGTTCTGGTTTAGAATGAAACCAATTTAATGCTAACCCAGTCATCTTCGTTGCCAACAATGCTACCACTTCAGGCCCATTTAACTTATGCGCCTTAACAGTAGCTACCCTCGAGAACCATGTAGCAGCATCTTCTTCCGGAGCACCGCTGAACTCCGGTATTAAAGCCGCAATTTCCTGGTCGACACCTTCTTTGTGGTTTCCGTTTCCTCACCGTAGCGATAATCATTGTTATCAAATCTTGAACCGATACATTTAACCCCAATTGCTGATCCCGAATAACGCCTTCAGCCCCTGGTTAACCCCATCAGCTCCACTCCGCTACCGCCACGTGCATCCATTGTAGAACTAAGGTATCTTTGCACCGCAAATAACACGTGTTCAACCCCATACCTGACGTTGTTAATGGAAACTTGAACAAATCAAACCACAAAAATACAAACAACGCTTCTTTTCCTTTATTTTAAAACGTTACGCTACTTGCTTTCACCCTGTACCTTTCTTTATATTACCGCTGCCAACCTTACCACTAACTAACTAATATTAACAGCGTTGCCAGATTAAATAAAATGTACTTAATTCTAGAAAACTCTTATACCCTCGACACACTGAGAGTAAATGATCATTAATGTTAATGATCATTAAAGAAAATGATCATTACGAATTTTAAGGTGACAGACCTAAATCGTTCCAAACTTTACAAAATCAATGAGTTTGCGCAGTATCACTATTTTTCTATACGGTATTTTATTCACCTAACCTAACAATTACAATATTTATAATTTATAACATATCTATATTTACCGAAGTTTTTCAATAATGGATATTATAAAGCAAACCGAGTGGTGCTTAAAAATAATTCAGATTACAAAATTAATTCTAGTTATAGACAATATTATATCAAAGAACCTTTTATCAATAATGCGACGAAGAAAGAATATTAATATTTTAGTGAGCAGAGTAGTAAAAGAAGAAAGAGTACAATTAATAGATATATTTGGAAGTTTGTAAGTATAAATATTCTGTAGTTATTACCAAATAGCGTTTCCTTGTATTTTATAGAAGAGAACTAGTAAATTCTGGGAAGAAGAGGTAAAACTTATTCTGACCGTACATTTAAAGAACATTTTCGTGTGGACCGCAATATGTTTTCCAAATTGGTGCAATCATTATCTTGCTTAAGTAAACAAGACACCAACTTTAGAAAATCAATACCGCCGACAAAAAATCGCTATTGCTTTGTATGCTTTAGGCAGCTCTGCAGAATACCGCACTACAGCAACAGTTTTTGGTGTAGGAAGAACCACTGTCGGAGAAATCGTAAGGGAATTTTGCCATTGTGTGTGTTTGAATCTACAGCAAAATATCTGTCATGTTATCCCCCCTGATCAACAGACGCTAGAAACAATTGTTGCGGGCTTTGAAGAAATGGGATTCCCACAGTATGCATGGGTGCAGTTGATGGATGTCACATTGAGGTTTCTCCACCAAAAGTTTAGCTGTGGACTATTATAATTATAAAGGCTGGTATTCTATTGTACTGTTAGCAGTTGCTGACCACCGATGCAATTTTACTTTTACATAAATATTGGCTCACCTGGGCGCAATAATGATTCGTATATCTTTGAAAATTCTGCTCTCAAAGACGAGCATAGTAGAAACAAAATTTATATAGAAAATTCAAGAATAATGCAAGGGATATCAGTACCTGTACTGTTAATTGGGGATTCTGCTTTCCAATTAAGTAAGTTTATGATGAAGCCCTTTCCTTATACTGCAAATCAATCCCTTCTGAGAAAACGCTCAACTACCGCTTGTCAAAATGCAGGCGAAGTTGTAGAAAATGCTTTTATCGATTGAAAGTAAGATTTCGTAGACTACTGAAGGGCTTAGAGGTTGATATTGACCATGTACCTAGAATAATAAAAGCGTGCTGTATTTTAAGTAATTTCTGCAATAGCAGTGGTGATTACATTCCTGCACATTGGACCAAGACTATGAGTAATGTCAATAATAACGAGCAACCAGCATGCGCATCGAGTATTCATGGCGCAACGGGTGTAAACATAAGAAATGCAATTGCAAAATATTTAGGTTAGTATATTTATTTTTAATTTTTATGGTTTTTAATACAACTTAAAAATTCGACACACTTTTTTCAAGGGAAGTTAGGCAGTTCAATTGAGCCTGCCGTAGAGCCTCATTTTGTTTCAATTCCTGTTCTGCCAGGTCATTTGATCGGCGTATTTCTTGCAGCAGCAATTCATCAAAATCTTGACGCTTCCGTTTTAGAATTTTTTTTTCAGAGGAACAAAATGCTGCACTGCCACTTGTACTTGATGAAGAGGAAGACGGAGTCATTGGCAACCTTTGGGAATTGGACGAATGTGATTCTTCGCTCTAGAATAAAAATAATAAATAATTGATAAGAAATATAAATAAAACGTACCTCTGGTACATGCTCATTGTTTTGATTATCCGAGTTTGATACTTCATCCTCTAACATAAACACCTCTAAAAATAATTACTTATTAAACAGAAATACTATAGTAACTTTCCCTGCAGTAATTGGAAATCCATTTAAATTATAATGTAAACACATTTGTTTAAAAAGTAACAAGTCAGACTTTAGATAAATACATACCATCCCACATTTCAAAACTTTCATGTACCAAAGATGGATCATTACAAGGTAGAGACCCTAGAATTTTATTAATTTTGTCGTAATATTTCCACCCGACCTCTTCCTGACGGGCCTATTACTTTCTTCTCTGATCTTTAAAAAATTATTTTAACATATTTACATTTCACTATAATGAAGTACCTGTATTTTGTGTAAAATTGTTAATTTTCGTTTTTATGTCGTTGCCTTCTACTCCTTCAAGTTCATTTCCCACAAAGCATAATTTTAATTGTGTAGCCATTTCGGTGTACACATGGGAATTTCTTTTCTGTCTTCGTAAATCGGTTATTTTTTCTTCCCACAAGTCTAGCAAGGCTGATTCTGATTCGTTCGTCCATTTAATCCTTTTTGGAACACATCTCAGACGGTATAAACCACAGACAAATAAGCCACTTCGTATCGCTGTTGCTGATTTAAGCGCTTTGGCCATTTTGTTGGCTAAGGTAGCGCTACATTGAAACTGACGATGTTTGCCGAAATCGTACGATTATCGTGTCTACAGTTAATCGGAAATTTAATGATCATTAACATCTAACGACGTTTCAAATGATCATTAAGAAAATTGTTACGTGACACACAACAAACTAAATGATCATTAAAGCCTTAATGATCATTAACAGCCTCAGTGTGTCGAGGGTATTACACAATATTAAAAAGACATAAATTTTAAATACCAGTATAGAACGTGTATAAACGTAAATTTGATAAGCGTAAACGGTCAAGGCTGTTTAGCATTTTCAAAATGAACATATGTAAATAACGCGAGCTAGAGTAAAGCATAGGCAAGACAACAAACGGAAGTGTGCTATTAAAGTTACATACGCCGAAATTATTTCGAAAAAATCATCAAAATGTCTAACCAATGCGCTACTTGTACAACAAACACTACACACACGCTATCTATACGTTGTAATATCTGTAAAAGAAATTTTGTGTTAATTGTACCGGATTGAAAATAGAAGATGTTAAATTATCAAACGACAATAAAAACCATGGAATTGTAACAATTGCCGCTCAGTACGCCTCTCTACGTAGTACGTCTACCCAAGAAGAGAAATCTATTGATATCTTTAATACCAGTCTTCTCGAGGAAATTAAATTATTACGTGGTGATATCAAACTTATGGCTGCCTCTCAACAGAAAATCGCGGATGACATTTCAGAAATTCGCGAATCACAAGATGCGCTGAAACAGGATATTATGTCACAGATTAATAACATTAAATTAGAAGTAGCATCATGCAAAGATCTTATTACATCCCATGAAACTAAGCTCACAGAACACATAAAATCCATAACCAATGT
The DNA here is from genome assembly GCA_030710515.1 of Abscondita cerata. Lineage (NCBI taxonomy): Eukaryota > Metazoa > Arthropoda > Insecta > Coleoptera > Lampyridae > Abscondita > Abscondita cerata. Next base: position 399,243 of record JALBCR010002494.1, on the reverse strand, counting down.
AACCGCAAATTTAGACGAAAAAATCAATAACTTACAAGCTGATTCTATTCAACAATCTAATAAATTTGCACCTCACTTCGAAGAAGTTGTGAATGAAATAAACGAACGACAAGTAAGAAGCAAAAATATTATTATCTATGGCGTAACTGAACAATGCAACTCTATCAATGCAACCGAACGTCAAACTCGAGACAGTTCAATCGTTAATCAAGTACTCCGTATTTCTAATCATCTAACCAATGTTGATATAACTAGAATTTATAGACTTGGCAGCTACAATCATAATTCTTCACGTCCACGTCCTATTAAAGTATCTCTGGAAAAAGAATCACAAGTATTCAACATGCAAAGGATTTACAACATCATGAGGAGCTCAAAATGTTAGAATAGCGTTTGATAAAACACCTAAGCAAATTGAAGTTTACAATAAATTAAGAACGGTAATGTTTCAAAGAATTGCAAATGGCGAAATGAATTTAAAAATTCGTTACATAAAAGGTACTCCAAAATCATTAAGTCAAATTTAAACTGAATAATACACCCAATTATAATTATAAAAATACAAGTTTTTGTATTGTGTATCAAAATGTTCGGGGACTACGTTCAAAACTAAGTGAGTTTTACAACAATGCGTTAGTTTCTACTTATGATGTCATAGCGGTCACCGAATCTTGGCTTTGTGATTCTATAAACGATAGTGAAGTATTTCCTCCAGAATATGTAGTATTTAGAAAGAACCGTAACTTTGTTGATACTGGTAAGTCTAGGGGGTGGAGTAGCAGTGGGGATTCGTAAAAGTGACTCTTTTAATTGTAAATCCCTGGATCTTACAGTCATTACTAATGCAGTGATAAATATAGACATAGTTGGCGTGCAAATCACTTTCAGTTCTAAGTCTTCAATCAATCTTTTTGTTCTCTACATACCACCAGGTACATGTGTGTCAGACTACGAACTATTTTTGAACATTTAAGCAACCTTATCGCGCTTTCACGATATAAATCAATAATTATGGGAGATTTTAATATCCCAGCTTTTGTAACATCGACTAATGATACGGCCAGCATTCTATTAAAAACTTTCAAAATCTATTAGAATTTACTCAATATAATAAAATTTTTAACAACCATAACAGTATTCTTGACCTCGTATTTAGCAACGATCGTTGTGATATAGACAAATCGGAGAACTGCTTAGTAATTGAAGATTTATACCATCCTGCGTTGGACATTAGCATGACAGTATCAACCCCTGCTACGCCTAATTTTAATTACAACTCTGAACGTGTACGCTATAATTTTAAAAGGCAAATTTCGTATTATTATATGACGCTCTTATGAAGTGTGATTGGAACTTTCTCAACAACATGTCGAAAATAGATGAAGCCTGCACTGCATTTTACACAAAACTTTACGAAATATTGAACTTATATGTCCCAAAACACAAACCTCACAGTCGAAGCAAGCACCATTATCCTTCTTGGTTTACAATTGAAATAAAAAACTACTTAAAACAGAAACATTACTTTCATAAGCAGTGGAGATCACACAAAATTATATTTTACTTGAATAAGTTTAAGTTATACCGAAATATGTCTAAGCGTCTTATTCGTGTTGCCTACAATAATTACTTGCGCTCTGTTCAAGTCTCCATTAGTGTAAATCCCAAAGAATTGTGGTCATTCGTGAGGAACAAAAGAGGGATTAGTCGCATTCCCGGTGTTATGTCTTACAACGGAACAACCCTCTCGTCACCTTTAGACATTGTAAATGCATTTGGTTTATTTTTTTCTAGTGTTTACATTGAATCAACAAACGGTAGTACATCTGAGCTTCAAAGACTTTCAAACACTAATGCTAAGATAATCGCAATTGATCAATTCTCCGAGAAAGATATTCTGGAAGTCCTAAAATCCTCTAATAATAATTTCACTTCGGGCATAGACGATATCCCCAGTTTTCTGCTAAGAGATTGTGCGAATATTTTTGTCAAACCTCTTCATAAATTGTTCTCTCTTATCGTTTCGACCTCTACTTTTCCTACCATATGGAAACAAACATTTATTGTACCGATATTTAAAAACGGCGATAAAGAGAATATAAACAACTACAGGCCTATTTCACTTCTTTGCAATTTTTCAAAAATTTTGAATCGGTGCTAGTTAAACATTTATACTTTAAGGTGAAACATATAATATCTCCTTTACAACATGGTTTCGTGAAAAAACGCTCAACAATTACTAATTTGGCATGCTTTAGTCAATTTGTAGCCGAAGTTATCGACAATAAGGGACAAATAGACACTATTTACACAGATTTCACAAAGGCATTTGACAAAATAGATCATTATTTATTGTTACATAAGCTTGATTCATTGGGTTTTCTAACAATCTCTTAATGCTGCTTAAGTCGTATTTATTATATAGAAAGCAATTCGTTTGTTATGGTAATTTTGTCTCAAATTCATTTCATTCAACTTCGGTGTACCTCAAGGCTCCAATTTAGGACCACTACTTTTTCTTATGTACATTAATGACATAACTTCTGCAGTACAATGTAACATTCTATTATACGCCGATGACATAAAACTTTACTCTGCAATTAACTCACCAATTGATTGTTTAATTTTACAAAATAATATTAACAAAATGGCAAAATGGTGTGCCAGAAATCGACTCACCATTAATATTCCAAAATGCAACGTTATCACCTATTCCCGAAAAGTTAACACTGTTCAGTTTAATTATTCCATTAATGAAGTTAGCTTGTCTCGTGTAAATTCAATAAAAGACCTAGGAGTTACTTTTGATACATTTTTAACTTTAGAGAACATACACAAAATACTGTGTCGAAAGCATATAAAATGTTTGGTCTTATCTATCGTAATTGTAAAAGTGATTTTAAATCCAGAGTGTTAATTCTGTTATATAAGTCCCTTATAAGATCGCAACTCGAATATGGTTCACTCATATGGGCGACTCGCTCTAAAAGTCAGACACAGATGCTGGAAAAAGTTCAACGTCGATTCCTTATTGACGGGTTTATCCCTATCAGAGGTTTTGATCACAACGAGCTACTGCAAAAATTTGAGTTGACCACACTAGAATCAAGACGAAGTGTATGTTATGTCAAATTCCTTCACAGCCTGGTCCATTACAATATAGATTGTTCGTATCTTTTAAATAAAATTAACTTTCTTGTGCCACGTATTCATTGTAGAACGTCAGCCTGTTTTTATTGTAATTTTAGCAGAACTGATATGCTTAAAAATGCTCCGATCGCAAAAATATGCGAACACTACAATAAAATAAGTAACGAGTGTGATATTCATGTTAACTCGACCAGTTTTATTGAAAGTGTGCTTTCGATTTATTTTAGAAACTTATAACTGTGTACGTGTATGGAAGTTCATAATAAGTATAAAGTCACATCAGTATATTCTTTTTCTTTTAAATTTATATCGAGTTGGAATGAATCTTGTATGTATTTAATTATTTTTCTTTCTTTTTATATTTAGTTGTAATTTACTTTCTTTTACAAAAATTTCATATTGTTTTCTGTAATTGCCGTGTACAAACGCGATGTAAGAGAAAAATTTCCGACCTATTGTTATCTTTTTTCTATCAGTTTTACCAACACGAACCTTCAAAATATTCTGAATTTTAAATTATCACAAAAGTCAACAGCAAGCCACAGATTATTAACCTTTTCTGTAGCCATGTTGATATCTTAATAAAAAATAAATTACAGGTACTTAATAAAACAATTTTAAATACTTACAGAAGACAGAGGTAATAGTAAACAATTTTAGTCTTGAAAAAGACTGTTTTGTAAAAAGCAGCAAAAAACGATCAAAAGAAGATAAAAACCACGCAGAACAAACCCAAAACACAAAACTCAAACGAATAATTAAAAATTTTAAGGTTAGCTTGACTTGGGTTGATTTTTTGGTGATAATTTAAAATTTAGAGGATTTTAGAGGATTCGTGTTGGTAAAACTGACAGAAAAAGATAGCACTAGGGCGGAACTTTTTCTCTTACATCGCTTTGACTGAAACGTGCTATTGGGTGTGTACATACCTGTTGAAATAAACATATTATTATTATCATTATTATCTTCAATTCTACTGTACAAACTTTTTACACAGTCTCTCCGAGATTTTAATTATTTTTTTTAAAGGTTTAAAAATAACACTCTACCTATTCAGTATAAAAATTTATTTAACAATATATACAACATATACATCAAAGATGTAAAAAAAGGTATACCTGTGATGTATTCTAAGCAAAACAAAAATAAACCACTTAGATCTTTGGCATCACATAAAAAAAACTAAACTTAAACATAAATAATTAAATTACTTATCTACACGTGTGCTAAAAATAACGATGCCCGAATTACACAATAAGTTTGAATGTTCCATTAAGCCATCAAATGAATGGTACAATACCTTTGCATGTTCGTATATAAAGGCAGCAGTGCTTTTATAAAATGCATAGTTTTTGTGCACTAATCACTTAAACCTAATCAGTTTAACAAATTCTGATGTGTATATCACACTTAAAAATTACGAACTAAAATGTCATGGAATGTATGCGGTGAAAATATTTTTTAATATCTAAGCTTAACCTACTATCCCGTGTAGAATATCTGCAATTTTCTGCACGGTAGTACCTTGTAGTATAGATCTGTGATTACCTTCTAGTGGTTGTACAACAACTTTTTGTTTGCACACCTACAACAATTGAAAATAATGAGTAACAGTCGTGAATCAATAGCAGTTACTTACCGAATTAAGGCCGTAGTCTTCTCCAGCCGAGACGAAATTATCTATTGCTTTTACCAAAGTTATGTCCCCTTTGAAGTTTGTCGTTGGTTTATACTTGTCTGCGGCTACTAATTTGTAATAGAAACTATTAGCGGCTGCTTTAATATCCTTGTCCGAATACGGTGTGTGACCGGATAAAACTTCTGTTGCTCGATTAAGTCTTTCCTCCCAAGATGACAGCGCCGTAAGTTCCATAATCAACTAAACATACAAGAGTTAGGCGCATTCTTAATACATGTCTTTAAAACTTACTTTAGCTTGATCTACTTCTTTGAATTGTAGAATGAAGAACGAGAGCGCCCCGCTTTGTTCCAAGGCGGTGTCGCCCTTCTTCTTATTCTTTGTGTGAGTCGCGACGTACGAATGCGAACCATCCAACAACAGTAATTTAACTTGTTCGCCGAGACTTTCTAATTGTAATCCCATTTCAAAAGCGACGCAAGCGCCGAACGAATATCCAATCAATGTGTAAGGTCCCTTCTTTTGCACAGATTTGATTTGATTCACGTAGTATTTAGCTAAATCGTTAATCGACTCAACCGGACAAGACGTGGTGCATTGCAGCCCATACACTGGAACTTGAATTTGATCGGCGAGGTGTTGCAAAGAATGCACGGTGCCTTCAATCGGATGGACAACAAAGATGGGGACCTTCTTATTGTCAACTTTCTTTGACATATTCAAAAGCACTTCGCGAGGCATAATCTCACCGTCCAAGTCGAATAATACCTGTCCATCATTGCTAACGGATTTAGTACCGTTAGTTAATGACAGATTCGGCGCTGACCGGGGCACCACCCGAAGCTAATTCAGCTAAACGTCCAAATGTTAGGGCGCGGATTTCTTGTGCGCTTAAAGTCATATCATAGTTTCGTTCTAAAGTTTGTTTAATTTCGGCTCCCATTAACGAGTCCATGCCCAAGTCCGCCAATGTTGCTGTTGCTGATACCATTTTAACGTCTTTAATACCAAGAATGTTTCCTACGGCGTCAGTTATACTGATATCCCCGCTGCTTCCTTTGCTTTTCTTTCTTTTCGGCTAATACCACACTCGAAACCACTGCCTGCGGTTGTTGAAGGAAAACGTCCATTGTTGCTAGACAAGATGCGATTCGTTGAGGTAAGGTTCCTCCAACTTCGGTGTCTTGACCTCCCATGGTTTCGACTACTAAACCGACATCGCCAATGGCACCCCATTGAATGGCGAGTCCTGGTAAACTGGCTGATTGCCGAGCTTCACAAATACGTTCCATTGCGGAATTGGCAAAACCATAATTAGCTTGACCAGCGTTACCTCGTCCACACGACACTGACGAAAATACAACAAAATGATCTAAATGTGGTGCTAAAGCACGAGATGCAGTATCTAAATGTTTAGTGCTGTCGATTTTGGATCGAGTGACAATTTTGAAATCAGCTTCAGTTTGGTTTTCCATCATGGCATCACGTAGCACGGCGGCCAAATTAAATATGCCACCAACTGGTCCAACAGAATTCGCATCCTTAAGAAGTTTCATCGCACCTTGCTCGGTGGTTGCGTCGGTGGTAGATACTACAACAGTAATACCTTTCGCTCGCCACCTCCTAACGCACAAAGATTGGTATCCAGTTTTTATACCGCTGCGCGAAGTAAGTACGATTTTAGTAGCACCTCTGAATATCAACCAGTTGGCTAATTCTAAACCGAAACCTCCCAAACCTCCAACCAAAACGTACGTTTTTTCAGGATCCATGTAAGTGCGTGCAATGGCGTTAACAGTCTTAACGTTCGGGATTAGAGTTTTACGACTTTCTTCGTCTCTAATTTTCAGTAACACTTTTCCAATGTGTTTTCCGGAAGCCATAAATCTGAACGCTTGTTCTACTTGATTTTCGCTAAATACTACGCACGGAAGAGGTCGTACTGCTCCACTGGCTATACCGTCATTTAGTAGTTTGATCACTTTGAATACGTCTGGATTGTCTGAACCTATCACGGCATCTAGAAGAATTCCGTGAAACGATGTGTTTCTCAAAAATATGTTCATTCCTAAGGGCGAGTTGTTCGACAAATCGACTTTTCCAATTTCTAAGAAACGACCTCCCATCGCTAAGCAACGGACGGATGCTTGCAATTGCTCAGCGGCTAAAGAATTCAACACGACGTCCACACCGCGCCCTTTCGTTTCTTTCAAAATCATCTGTTCGAAGCTGGTATCTCTCGAATTTCCGATATGGGTATCTTTTAATGCGGGGAAGGTTTTTTTCAAAAAATCGCGCTTAGCTTGACTACCGACTGTTGTAAAAACGGTGCATCCCATGTGCAAAGCGATCGATATAGAAGCTTGACCGACACCTCCCGCTCCGGCGTGAATGAGGACTGATTCGCCGGGTTGTAAGCTGCCGCGTACGATTAAAGCGTAGTAACTCTGAAAGTGAATAAAGGTGTTACCCTACTACTCAATTATTTGTACATTATTTCTACGATTGAGCCCTCTAACAACGCGCCTATATAACACACCTCGAAAGACGATAGTTAATTTTCACTGTACCAACGATCAGTTCCGAAACCAAGAGTTTTTTTAACCCCTTGAGCATGCTACCCATCTATCGTTGATGTATTGTGTTCGCATTGATTTTTGCCCTTCCTGATATTTTATTCACTTGAATCCGCAACGATTACAAAAACCTCCGGTCCCCCCAAAATCATTCAACGTACAGTTGAGATTTTACTTTTTCGCTTGTGTTTAATTTTAATTAAGTTTTATTTTTGTAACCCGAGAGTCTAGTAGAACCGTCTTAAGAATTTAAACAAATCTAATACCCGAGATGCGTTCCCTACTTTTCAGATACCGAAACCAACGCAAAAGAATCGCTAAGTTTCCAAGAGATCACTTACCGTTCCGTACACTATTGGGACTGTTGCAGCTTCCTCCAAACTCCATTTTTCCGGAACTTCCCATAAAAGATTCGAATCGGCGATGCAAGTAGTAGCTAAGCTACGAGCGTCCACCATGCCCATAACACGCCTTCCCTTACTATCTCTGCCAGAAAATTCCAAACCCATGATGCATTCTAGTCCGGCTAAATCACCAGGTAGCGCATCTGGTGGTAGTTTTCCAGTAGCCAACATAATATCGCGGAAATTCAGCGGAGCGTAATACACTGAGCAAAGCTCGGAAGTTCCATCAGACCTACGAATTATCATACATAAGACTATAAGTAGTTAAAGATGTCGGAATATTTTGTCGTGGTATTACGAATATTGATTGTACTCACTTGTGATAAGAAAGAGGTCCTTCGATCCACTTCAAACTTGCCAAATCGCCTCTCGTTAAAGTATTTACGTAAGCGTGTTCAACTTGTAAATTAGCCGTGTCGTTATACTGATCTAATAACATGTGTCTGTAAGAACCCCAGATTTTATTTTTTAATACGTTGTGAACTAAATCTTTTTGAAGTTGTTTTCCGTAAAATGAAGACATCAATGAAAACGCTTCAGCCTTTTATCTTGAATAAAGAATGAGCGAACGTTGATGCCGCCGGGTTCTTGCTTAATGCAGTTCACCATTCCTACCAAACCGTTTAATTCTTCACCTTGACACACCAAATAAATTTTTGTTCCATCACTTTCACTCGTTTTCAGGGCGTTTTTTAATGGTTCGATCCAAGAAAAGTTCTTCTCGGTTATGTTAATAACAATAGAAGTTTTTGCGATGGTTACGAGTTTTCTCAATAAAATGTAAGCTTTTGTTCCAGCTGTTTGTACAGCTACAACTTCCAAACCGGTTGCGGATACCACTTTATTATCAATGGCTCCTTTGGGTTCTTCCGTTAAGATAAATCCACCGGGTTTTAAAGAAGCGACCGAATTCTTTATTATGTCGAATTTTTTGTGCAAAAGAGCGTCTGCTAGCACCACTAGGTGAACGTTTTGCTCGAACGCGCCTGAACTGACGTCTTTTTGTATAATTTTCACTTCATTTGCGTCGAATTCTGTGGTGTCGGTCACGTTTACAGCGAAAAGAGAGTAATCGACAGACATCATCGGTTCAGTTTCGACAACATTTTTAATATGCAGAGCTAGAACAGTTTCTATAGATCGTTCGACGGCTACTTCTGCAATTTTAAGCTTTAGAGCGGCACTGTTTTCTAATACAGTGTGAACCAAAAGCGAAATAGCTTGTTGTTGACTTTTAGTAGTGTCATCCGTGAGAATATTGTTGTCGTAAGAAACAAAGTCGTATTTTTCCAGTTTTGGAGGATTTTGAGCTTGTTGCCTTCTCGGTGCTAAACTTGCCTTCATTCCACGCAATTCAATTCCTCCAGATTTGATTATTCCAATGTCTCGATACATATTTACAGTCATACTTTCATTTTCAGCTAATTTTTCAATAAGTTCAGTGTGCATCTTAGGGTTAATAATAGCTTTTTGTAATCTAGTAGGTAGGTAGAGTTCTTTAGTATTCCGACCAAGAATAGAGAACTGTAACATAGTATCGATGTAACTAATCCAATCATTGTTCCATTGAAGTTTTCCGCTGATTCCAAAGTTATCTGAACTCGTTATTCCCTTGAAAATACCTTGATAGTCGTACCCGCGTAGTCTCAGTTCTTTATAAATATCGCCTGTTGTGAGGGGTATATGTTCAGAAGTATTATTAACAGTCTGAGATAATTCTACGAATTCTTTGGCGATATCTTCCGGTACTGAGATTTTCCCGGAAACTGCAACTGAACCGCTCTCGCAAATCTCAAACTCACCAGAACCTTCAAAGATGTTAATCAAAAATTTAACGGTGCCTTCTTTCGGCATAATAGTTGCTCTGTGAAACTGGACGTCTTCAATCACAACCGGCATCTGTTGATAATCTTCGTTTCGTAATTTAGCGAAAGATTTCCACACTAACGTCTAAAGAAAAAAATAATATATGTTTGGAACAAAAAGATAAGAAAATACTTACTAAATAACCGGTGGCGGGAAAAAGCACTCTTCCATCGATAGCGTGTCCCGATAAATATTTGTCGGTTTCTTTACTTAGATCCACATCAATTACAAGCTCTCCAGATCTGGAACCTTTTCCAGAAAAATCAGCTACAGCCCATTCCATAGAATGGTCCCATTCGACTAAAGAATTAATCATAGGTGTACCACGACTGACCGGAAATAAGACTTGATGGTAGAAATTTGCAATTTTCGGTTGACCACCAGCGTTGTAAATTCTGTAATTAAAAATTCGTAATATCCAACTACATTTAAAATGTAACGTCATACTTTCCAATCGCTGCCAAGTGGAAATCCAGGTTATTCGCGGCATCTCTTTTAGCAAGGCTTATGTTTGTACAATTTGGACTCAAAGCTCTCTTCAAAATTGCTTGGAGTAGGCCGTGTGGCGCAATTTCAATTACGATCGCGTTGTCTGGAATGTGTTGGATCGCTTCGTAAAAAAGTACAGGCGAAAGTAAGTTGTTGACGTGATAAGCTGCTGAACTTAATTGTGCGATTGGTGTATTCCACGCGTTTTCCGGAATAGAAGACGAAATCCATCTCGAAGTGCGCGGTTTCGGATTTGGAATGATTTTTTCTAAGTCTCTTTTTAGCCTGGGTGCCGCGTCCGCTATGTATTTGCTGTGAAAAGCGTGACCGGAACTTTTAACACCCTTAGCGAATATTCCTTCGGCTTTCAATTGTTCGACGAATTGTTCGATAGCTTTGGGTGGTCCAGATATCGTAACGCTATCTTTACTGTTGTGGCATGCGGTTACGATTTCGGGTGGGCATCGTTTTTTACATTCATCCCAAGTTAAACCGACTGCCGCCATTGCGCCTTTCGGAAGTTTGGTTTCGATGATGGCGCGTCCTCTTGAGAATGCTGTCAGTATGGATTGTTCGGCGTTGAGGGTGCCGTCAGCATATGCGCATCCTGGAAACAACAATGTACTGTTTGAGAAAGCTCAGTAAATATAGTGAGCGAAACGAAGGCTACTACACGGTTATCACATAAGTAGTTTCTATTTCAAAAATGTATCAGAATTGGGAAGAAATTATTGATGTTTGACTTCTGAGAAGAATCAGTTAATCAAGACACTGTAATCAGTTTAGAAGAAAAGATGGAAGGGGTGTCGAATTACTATTAAAATGTGAACAGAATTAAAAAATTTTTTAGTGCTTACCAATTTCACCAACAGAATGTCCAACAATTCCGTTAGGTTCTATACCCAATCCTATTAAAATATCCGAAAGTGCTATTTGAACGGCGGCGATTGACACGAAAGAGTTAAGAACGTTATCGAAAATGCTGTCGTCGCCATTGCTTATAATTTCTTCTAAGTTAATACCGTACGGCTTCAGCGTCTCGGCACTCTTCAAAATTGAATTTCTAAACAATTCAATTTGCATTAGGTCTTTCGCCATCCCCGGCCATTGCGACCCCATTCCGCTGTAAACAAACCAAATGGGACGCTTATCGGCACCAACGTCGGAAATTTCTCTGGCCGCGTTCTTTCCTAAAACTGTGTATCCTCGGAAATTATGTCCAGTAACATTCTGCGAATGAATTTCGTTAAGAAGCGCCATAAACTCTTCGTCGGAACTGTTTTCGGCAACTTTATCTAACAAGTGATTAACAGCTTCCTGTGTGCGACCGGAAACTACCGCCAAACGGGGAATTTCTTCAGACGACCAAGTTGTTTTCGGTTTTGGGTTAGAACGAAGCAAAACATGCGCATTCGCGCCACCAAATCCAAACGAATTAATACCTACGAGACCACCGTTCCAGGGCTCATTTTTCGAAACAACCTAGTGAGAAAAACGTCAATTTCGTTAAGTGTTAATTGTAGGCGTGGCTTACCTTCAATCTTCCATCGGTTAAAGCTGGGATGTCTGTGTTTGGAGATTCGAAATGAAGATTTTGAGGAATTACGCCGCTCTCCATTGCGATAACCATTTTTGCTATTGAACAAATGCCGGAAGCTGGTTCCGAATGACCCATGTTGCTTTTAACGGATCCGATTAAAAGCGGTTCTTTACGGTTTTCGCAAAATACGTCAGCTATGGAGTTAACTTCTTGTGGATCACCGACTTTAGTTCCTGTTCCGTGAGCTTCTACGTAGACTACATCTGATGGGTTGATTCCGGCTTCGTCGTAAGTTTCGCGGATAAGTTGATTTTGCATTGCACCAGACGGGAAGGTAATTCCTAGTGTTTTGTGACCGTCCGTGTTTACTTTGGCTCCTAGTACAGTGGCGTAAACGCGTCGAGCGCTGCTAGCCTTTTGCAAAAGCATTACGCCAACTGCTTCTGATCTCACATATCCATTTCCAGTAGAATCAAAAGCTTTGCACACGCCTTGCTCACTTAACATGTTCAGACGATGGAATTGTAAAGAAGTAGTCGGTTGTAAGCAAACGTTGCACCCGCCGACAATTGCTGCGTCGCATTCTCCAGATCTTATAGCGGCCACGCCCCTTTGCATCGCAACTAAACTGCTGGAACAAGCTGTGTCGATTGCATAACTGGGTCCCGTAAAATCAAATGTGTACGACAGTCTATTTGCAAACATAGCTCTGCAGCTTCCAGTCAAACCATAACCATTAACTTTATCGGCGTCATCTTTCCAATACACACCGGATTCACTTTCACACACACCAATAAATACACCAGTACGCGATCCTCTAAGTTCCGTGGGATTAAATCCGGCATCCACCAACGATTCGTACGTAACTTCCAAAAGCAAACGTAACTGGGGATCCATAACGTGCGCCTGTTTTGCGTGAACGCCAAAAAACGTCGCGTCAAATTGGCTTAAGTTTTTCAACTTTCCCGTACGCGTGGGAAGTCCATGTAATTTTGATGGCCATCTACGTTCGTCATCTGTGATTAAATCGATTCCGTCAAATAATTTTTCTTTCAATTCTTCCATTGTGTCGCATTCTGGAAAACGTCCCGATATACCTGATATGACAATGTCATCTGTAATCGGAGTTGGTCCGTTCACGTGTGCGTCTGTAGCTCTTGCTGGCATTGTCTGCAAAAATAAAAATAATTAGGTAACAGGATTCAAAGTGAATTAATCATAACTTTTATTCTGAACAAACTTTACTCAAATGAAAGTTGTAGAAAATAAAAATTTTCGATCGGTCGCATCGCAACGAATTTCGTCATTTAACTGATTACTGACTGTCGTAATAAAGCTCGATGACAATAGATTAAATTTGCCATGTTTACAAGAACACAATAGGTCAAATTTAATGTACCGGATATTTAATTGAAATAATTGAAAAAATCGAAAAAAACACACAAGAGTTATATGACACTTACATACATTTTCTTGACGAGCGCTCACCGTAACGTCTAAATGCTAAATGAAGAATACCAATTGCAGCATCACCATATGTACTTGTAATACCTTTTGATAAGATATCAGATTGTTAGTAATGACATTGTGAAAACGTAGTGTAGAGGTCAAAGTTTTTGTCCTTTCAATAACACGTTTTCCACATAAATCTTTTAAGTTAATTTCTGCGATCGTAATTGTTTTCGGCTACAAAAAAAATAGTAAATATTCCTGCGCTACGACGAGGTATTGATCAGTTGGATACCTTACAAACGCCGGATCTAATTCAAGGACAATCAATAAAATAATAAGGGCGCAAGAGTAACGTGTGTTTTTTAAAATCTGCCGTCGTAGATGGCGTTGACATTTTATAATTTGTGGATAGCTATGGTGGGGGGTTCACAATCACAAAATGTCAAAGCCGGATTTTAAAAAGCACACGTTACATATATTAAGCATTTTCTGGTTGGAAATAGATAACATATTTTTTAAAAGAAGAAAAAATTACCGTTTGACCTTTTCCGACTTTCTCGAAAAGCCGCACTAGCGAAACGTTCGATAAGACTGTACTACGTGGCAATAATTATTATCGATAATAAAAAATTAATTGTTCTCTTACGCACAAAATGAATTACGACTGTTAATGACGCTAGAAATAAGACTAATTACAAAATCTTGCTTTTACATAACGCATTCTCTGATTAATTGTAATGTTTTTGATAAGATATATTATGTAATTTCTTGTTGCTGGATGTGTAAAGCTGAATTCGTTTCGAATTACAACAGATTATTTTTTTAATTGGTGGTATTTGTGCGCGTACAGCGCTTAAAAATTCCACTTTGGTTAAACCCCAGATTTCATTAATCTAAATCCCGATACTAAAAAAACGTTAAAATACTAATAGTAATTTTGTTTCACTAATTAAGAAAAATGAAAAATTTTAAACGAGACATAAAACATAATATTATCGAAAAAAAAGTAACAAAAGCGTGTGGGGGCGGGGCCTTCTTTTATCAAACATCCTAGTCCGTCCGACAGGACGGGTTTCATCTAGTCCTTCTCTAAAGTCTAATCAAATCTTTGGTATTAGAGAAAAAACTTTATCAAAATGGTACGGGTACTTTTTGAGATATGACATTAAGATCCGGACGGCTAATGGACCGAGATGATTTCTTTTGGTTGTGTGAAAATTAGTGTTCAAACGAAGTTAAAATATTCAATTACCTATCTGTCACGATATCTCAAAAACTACTCACATATGATTTTCATTAAAAAATACTCAACATTTGATTTGGTTACATTTTAAAAAAGGATTTTTTTAATAAAATTCGAATTCAATTTTGTGTAATAAGTAATTGCCGAGATACTATAATAAACTTGAATTGTACACATGACTGTCCCTGAATCATTTTATATTTAAATATGTTATCTACGTCAAACCTCAAGAAACGGTTAGAAACGAAATGTTGCCTATGTATAAGAAAAAAGATATTCATGAAAAAGATGGTACGATTGGGACATGACGAGGTACACAAAAATAGAAAACAAAGTAAAAATTTTGTAAAAATCTAAAAAATTCTGAAATAATGGATAAATATAAGGAGAAAAAGCAGAATGCGATGGAATGATTAATTTAAAGCGGTGGTTGATAAAATGTTAAGTGCGGATACAAGAACAAAAAAATAACTGGTTCGACACTGACAATAGGAGGTAGCGTAAAGTAGGATCTCCATGTATGTCTCTTTTAGTCCCTTCTTTTTTTCTTGTGTTCACTCTTTTACTTCTTCTTTCATTACCTGTCCTCCACTTACCCTTCCCGCTTTCTCGTTTCTTCTCTCCTCCTTCACACGATCCAACAGCTCTATGCACCATTCTCTTCACCTTTTCCATATGCCATTATTCGTGTTTTTTTTTTGGTCTAAAGTTTAGCTTCCTTTCTTGAGTTCCTTTGTTTCTATTCTCCGATTTTCCGCATTCTATTTCCTCCACTTCATCGAAGATGGCGTTGACATTTTCTAAATGTGAACCTCTCGCCGTACTGTAATTGAAGTGCTTGACGGCTAAAATCTATCAACGCCAACGATGCCGAAAAAAAAACACACGCTAGCTTCATACCTTCTAACAAAATGTTACAAATTTTACCTGCCCAAAAAATAAGCTCTCATTTTGTTCACATTGTTTACTTATCAGTAAGGGTATTTTTGGAACGCAACGATCGTGTTATATGTTTCTAGGTTTTGTCCCTTCTTTTTTCTTGTGTTCACTTGTTTACTTCTTCTTTCACCACTTATCCTCCTCGTAACGTTCTCCCTTCCTTGTTTCTCCTCTCCTCCTTCATCCCTTCCAAAAGTTCTATACAGTATTCCCTTAACCCTTTCCATATGCCATTTCTCTTTTATATCCGTCTTTTTCTAAACTTTAGCTTAGTTAGTTCAGTTCCTTTGTTTCTATCCTCTGTTTTTCACATCATCCCTTATTTTCTAACATTAATCATTCTGGGTTTAACCTTTTTGTTGTACCTTCTTAATTTCACGAATCTTCCATTTTTACAATCCTTTTTATTTCAATCCGTAGTTATTCTTCTGTGTCTTGTATACTTCTAAGCGTCTTATATATCTTTCTATTCTTCCCTTGGCCCAAATATTTATCAATCCCAATTATACGATTTTGTTTATTTTCTTGTTCCTCTCCATATGACTTCTAGTACATTGAAATATGATGCTTCTTCTCCTATTCCCAATTTCTCGATCAATCCTATCTTTTTTAGTAAACTATTACTTAATCTATTAAAATTCTCTACCTTATGTTTCCATTCAAGTTTGTCCACATCTCTATTATTTTTTTTCTTTGTCCATTTATTTTTTTACCTATTCTTTTATCCTTTTTATTTACTATTATTCTGTTACTAATTTTCTTTCTCTATGACCAGCTCTTTTATTTCTTTTTGTTATCTAATTACGTGCTTAAATCCCTCTTCCTTTTTGCCGTTCGTAATAATCCTTACATTTTTTCTGACATCTTTTCTTCGAAAGAATTTAAGCTGCTTCACTTTTGTTTAGTTGAATGAACCAACATTTAAAATATTTTTACAACATTTGCTTTATAACATTTTTACTTCACATCTTATAAATGAGATATGGAGTTGTGCAACCGAAAATTTTGTCACCCCTTTTTTCACTTTTTCTGACAAATTAGAGTTAAGGTTGTCGTTCCGGTGAAATTAAACACATAAATGTGTCGGTTCTGATTCTAAATCTTCAAATACATAGTGGAACTCTGTCCTCTTTTTGATTAATTTCTTTTCCTCTTCGTATGCTCTTCTTCTTCTATTGAGGCGGCAATTATATAACATATGAGCGATGTTACTATGGGGTTGCCATCAGCAACAAGAAATACTATTTCCTAAGAATGCGGAATATAAACAAACAAATGCACACAAACATTCCATCGACACGAACGAGGAATTCGCTGACAATAAGAAAATACTGACAGCCTTGACGGATTGACCTACTCAATGCGGTATAAATAAACGAGTACGGCAAACAGACATGATCGAGTATTGATAAATCAACCCGGTCTATCGTGTAACGCCCTATCAAGTTCCCAGTTTGTCGGAACACATCCGGCACATCATCACGCACACTTCATGCAAATAATGTACATATTATAATGTAAGTTTCGTCTACAATTAATTACAAACAAACCGCCGTGCGCGTACCCTTCTATCCAATTCCGCGGTCACAAAAAGGTACCCATCAATCAACCACGACGCCACAGTGGTGACCCCCACGTGATTTGAACACGCAACCTTCTGATGCCACACTACCACACGTAGTCTACAGGTAACGGACGCCTAATAATCGACAAAAATGGAGCCAAAAAAAATTTTCCCTGTGACCGGTCTCCCGGCCTGCCTGCTGTCCATATATAAACAAGGTATTAAGAAAACCACCGGTTCGATTTTTATGAGTCTTACTTATAATAGCGCAGATCTGATTAGATTTTGGGTATATCTGTCGGGCCAAGAAGGCCGTTAAATTACATAGACTTTTGAATTCTTGGAATATTTAAAAAAGTATTCATTTTAGACAATTTCAAATAAAAATTTAATCATACACAACTTACGTTTAAACTATTTTTGGATTCAATAAATAAGAATAATAATAATCGCGCGACAGGAAATATATCAATCATACAAAAAAAGTTATGGGAAATATGTTGTTGAAAATTTTTTGTCTATAACTTTTATTTTAACTATTTTTTTTCTAAACACACTTTTGGTGTGGAGTTCCTTTTTTTTTGAAATTAACTAAAGTCGTGGAAGAAAGACTACCACCTACTACAATTCACTTCCGAAGGCTTTAGTAAAAAAAAATGAAATGGCTGTCTCTCTAAAAGGAAATCTGACACAAGGTTGCTCCATATTTACTCAAGCTGGAACCTTTAGTTTTTGAAAATATTCTAAATATATTACCAAAAAAACTGATTTTTGTTTTTTTCTTGTTAAAATTTTCAACACAAAATTAGATAGCCATGATTTTGGTATCACAGATTTTTGTATATTATAATCAAACACAAAACTGTGTAGTTGGGTCAAAGACACTCTTCAAATGTTATGATGCCAGTAAAAAACAAATAAAACAATCAATTTACGAAGTTTCGCAGCTTATTGTAAGAACATCATCAGGAATTTTCACATTAACACAAACATTGTATACAATGCGATCAATAACAAACCAACCTGCAACAAGTACCTTTTCTTATATGATTCATATAAGGGCGTCCACAGTAAATTTAGTAAAATGTATAAAACAATTGCGCGACCTTGAATTTTAGTAGATATATTTTTATTTATTTTACGATCGATAACGCTCCCAGATTCTCATTAATATATAATTAAGCGCGCAGAGTGTTAATAATTCTCTTTCGATATAATAATAGAAATTTATTTAATTATTTCACACACACGTCAACGACAAACTTTTTTTAACAAATTAAGAGCGGAAAAATTATCAAACGCCCAAATTATTCAATAACTGTGTTTAATTAAGGAATTACCCGTTAAGTGGTATTTGAGCAATGAATCAATATAGCACGATATGCATGTTATCTAATTTAAAAAAAAAGGTAATTTGGAAAAAGTGCTCGCGTGATTTTTTAATAGCACTTATTAAATTTGTTCGTACAAATTGCAACGCTTACTTAGATAAGGATAAATTGCATTTTTTTTTAAATTTTTTTATTGAAAAATAGCTTACGTTGTTGGCGGTAAGGGGCGAGGGAGCTTTCGCAATTATCTTATTACTGCATAGTAGAAAAGGTGTGAGTGAATTTGATGAAACACTTGAATTAAAATTAGCAAAAAAGGTACCTACCTAATTTTTAGAAAAATGCAAGTTAATTAGAAAAGTAGATTTTTTCTTTTGTCAATTAAAAATTAAAAATAATTGAATCACTTACCGTTATGTGTTTATCCAATTTAGAAAAATGTATTAACGTCACCTGTTGTGAAACAATAAATAATTAATAATAAATTATATTTGACTCGACACTGACGAGTTATTACAAACTAATACGGATTATTTTAGCGCTCGCAATTTATTTGATGTTTGAGATGGCCCTATATCAGACCATGTCGCGCGACCAATGAGGTTCCCCGTGTTAAACTCGTGTTTCGCGAATGCCACCGACTAATCGTGCCGGTCGATAGTCTTCACAACTGCAACTTCTCAAAACTATCGTCTCTCTTCATCTCCATTTTTATCTAACGACGCGTTTTTCCAAAAAAATATTTCCCACTTTACGAAAACGTGTTCCTTTCATTTAATTTAAAAACTCATGACAATAGATGATTAATTATCGCTAATTGCATACATAATTAATTAGGAGTACCAAATATTATTTAATAACTATTTGAATGAGGATAATCGAGACCGGCCGGAAACGCAAAAGATGTATGCAATTAAAAAATTCCTCGTCTACGTCCGTTGTATATTCTTTTGTAGACGTTTTATGGCACATAACTGGACTTCCTACTTACATACACTAGCAGGTGACTTTCTATTGTGCTTACATTTTTGATTGATTGTTTGCACGAGACTTAAAATAGTGTCGGTTACTGACGTCATCAACGATTAAAAGAAATATCCATCAACAGATTAAAACAATTTTTTTAAGGAATTTAAAACAATTTAAAAAAAATTAAAGCGCCATCTACAAATACAAAACTGTTAATACAAAAGAAAATATATATAAGCTATAAGAAGTTTTTGCGATGATTATTTATAAACACAGACAATGTTAGTTTCGGCTCCTCCGAATACAGGTAGGCAACCCAAATGACGGTGTCAAAATAACATTTTTTTTTATAAAAATACAGGAAAAGCAAAATTTTATTTATTTATTCGTATAAACCTGTATAGTGTGGTGACGAAACCGTGTGCAATAGTGGATTGGTTCGTCTTGGCAAAGCATTCGCTTCAAGCTTTATGAAAAATTGAAAACCACTAAAACCTAAACATGCCAACTCTTACCCACCTTAGTATTCATATGTAGTAAACTTAATTAAGTGTGTAAACATTACAGAAGGTAAATAAGAACATAAAATATAACAGCACAGCTATGACGACATATAATGGACCGGCCCAAGCGCCAGTCACGACAATGACGGAAAAAAATAGTAAGTTAAAGAAATAGCAAAACAAAATAATGGAAAAACAGATAATCAGGACAAGAATACAAAATATTGCTGAACTTCAGATGTCCTTCAGATTCGTAAGCCATAATTTTATTAATATTTACGAATAACCTTATATGTAGACGATGACTGAACTACGCCTCCATTTTTATCGTTTTTTTTGTATATGCCTTAACAAATCGAGTATAAAACACTTACTATTCGGTTAGATAACCATTTCTTTAGCCGTAATACAAAAGTTAATTTAAAAACAAAAAAAATTATTAAAAAAAAAACATCCAGGTACTTGAACTGTGTTAGGAGTCATGGGGGTGCTTATGTTCAATAACCAGTTTGAATAGAATTATCTGTACTAATTGTCATTAAATGTGGCAATTAAAAAATCGAACAAGTTTAATAAAGTTTTATGTTAGGTATTAAACAAGTTCGCCAGTTTGCAAAACAGTATGCTGATTTATCTCGTTCTTGTTTTTGGTTGTCATATAATTTTAGTTGTTTTGTTTATTATGTTGTTAATATTAAAAAGTAAATAAATCAGCATAATTACTTTGTATTTAAATAATTTTATTAAGTACACCGATATAAAAGTGGTGTCAGGTCGGGTGAATGCAATCAATCATGTAAAAAAAACAACACCCAAAAATGGAAATGTCACAGGGAATCTAGGAAAAAATACCGCCGGAAAAAATATTCCTGTAAAAATACCGCGGAAAAAATGTCTTTCGGGAAAAATGTCCCCGGAAAAAATATCCCTGGAAGAAATGTCTCCGAAACAATTTTTTACAAATAAATGTTAGATAATGATAATGATGATAAGTTTTTAATATCAATAACGAAAAATAATAATTCTAAGTATAACACAATGTAATTAATTAATTAACTTTTTTAAAGAAGACAATTGTAATAACTGTAACCTACCAACCAGAACGATCATTCCTACCAACCAACACCGTTTACCCCAAATCACATGAAAACATGTAATTTTTTTAAAGGAAAAAATTGTAATAACTGTAACCTACCAACCAACACCGTTCACCTCCGGTCACATCTATCAACCAACACCGTTTACCTCAAATCACATGAAAACACGTAATTCTTCTAAAGAAGAAAATTGTAATAACTGTAACCTACCAAACAACACCGTTTACCCCCGATAACATCTGCCAACCAACACCGTTTACTCCAAATCACATCAAAACATGTCATTTAAAAAAAAATTGCAATTACTGTAACTAACCAACCAACACCGTTCACCCCCAATCACATCTACCAACCAACACCGTTTACTCCAAATCACATGAAAACATGTAATTTTTTAAAAGAAGAAAATGGCAATAACTGTAACCTACCAACCAGTATTGTTTACCCCCGATTACACCTGCCAACCAACACCGTTTACCCCGAATTACATGAAAACTTTTTAAAGAAAACAAATGTAATAACTGTAATCTATCAACCAACACCGTTGACCTCTGATCACATCTAGCAACCAACACCGTTTACCCTAAACCATATGAAAACATGTATTTTTTAAAGAAGAAAATAATAATACGTAACTGTAACCTACCAACCATCACCGTTCACTCCCGATCACATTAGTATGAAAAAAGTACCGGCTCCCCTTTGCTTAAATCCAACTGAATAACACTTTCTATTAATTTTATTTAAATATAAATAAGTAACAGTGCATAAATATTTATAAAATTAAAATTTACATTATTGCTTCTTATCTTTTAAAAATTAGAAATATAAAATTGATAACTATATTGTAAAATAATTCATTTTTGGTATAGGTACTATTTTTTTCAAGGACATATTTTCCTGGGAGTTTTTTCTAGTGGTATTTTTTTCGGCGGTATTTTTGCCATGGTATTTTTTCTAGAGGTATTCTTTCAGTCCCCTGGCACAGGATATGCAAGCCTTAACTAATGTATTTGCTAATGCAATTAAACAGGCTATCATCGACGCAACAGAGGTAGCAAGAACTAACAGGGCAACACAAAATTCAGCAGTAGCACAAAGCTCGAAACCACAGTCGTTTTTACATGTGAGTACAAATCGTCGGACGATTATTTTCAACGCTCTAACTAGGCACTGCAACTAAGCAAGGTACCGCAAACAGAATACAAAAATTATGCAAGCGTTCATAAGGGCACAGAACTAAACAACGCCCTCAAAATTCTCGTCAGTCTCCAAAATCCTGAATATTTATCATACAATCAAATAAAAGATGTCCTAACCCAACATTTTTGACAAGTCAAAAAACAAATTCGCAGAAAGTATCAAATTCCGACAAATCAATCAAGAAAAAGATGAAACAATAGCCAATTTTTCGTTGCGCCTACGTCAAGGGCAAACTTTGTAATATGGAGAATTTTTAGATCGAATTGCGCAATCGTTGGAAGCAACAAGAAACACAGTGGAAGAAGTAAAAACATCAGGAGCTACACCCGTAGGAGAATCTACGCACAAATTAGGATTTGCACCACTGTAGATCAAGGACAGACGATACGGGGACAACGACATGAGCTAAACCACTTCAAACAATAAGGAGGAGAGAAGTCTAATTGCAATAGTTGCGGAGGTAGACCTTTGCGCAGTCAATGTAAATTTCTCAATGAGGAATGCTTCGTGTGTGATAAAAAAAGTCACATTTCAAAAGTTTGCAGATCGAAAAATTTCAAAACAGATGAGATAACAGAACACGAAAGTCACAATTCCCACCGCAATTTATCGATTCAGGCGAATATTTTAATAAAACCAGGAATACTCACCACATTAAAAGTAATAAAAAATAACTGATCACTGTTAAAATTAATGGCCAAGATTTGAAAATGGAACTTGATACAGGAGCATCATTTGGTATTATAAGTCAAATAAACCTTCGCAAAATTTAACCCAATTTTCATGTATAAAAAATCAACAGACAATTCGCAAGCTACACACGTCACCAAATACGATGTATGTGGCGAATTCCAGTCAACGCAACCTCTACCTGGTGGAAGACGACTTTGACACTCTTTTGGAGAGAGAATGGATTGGCCAATTTTCACGTAAAATTACGAACTCTTTTCGCCCGACAGAGCAAATCAACGCAGTCACGACAGCAAACCACGTCAGACTCAACACAGAGTAATACAAGCAACTTGATCAGTTTTTGGCACAATATGATGACGTTTTCAGCGAAAGTCCAGGACGACTTCAGGGCCACCAGCAAAAATTCATTTGAAGGCTAGAACATTGCATATCTATTATAGTTAATGAGATTCTGTATTAAATCATCGAAATTTGACCCCCTTGTACATGAGCGGTGAATTTTTGGATCTTTGTTGTGAAATGAAGAAGTAAATATATTTTGAAAATCGATCAAGTACCAGAAAAAAATGACATGGGTGCAACCTGTGTTATAGTGTAAAAGTGCCATTTTCATTTGTAGTAGTGAAAATTATTTTCCTTTTAAATTGTTGCATCATAATTGATAACAATCTGTATGACCGACTTAATTTAAGTCATTTTTACTTATATTATCCTCAAACATAAAATATCTCGACCTATTTGAAAGCTAATTATTTTTAAAATTTTTTTATTATTTCTGATTTTTATTATTTTATTTTCATTTTCTAGAAAAAATAATATTTACTATTTAAGATGAATTCCAAACAGAACTTATATTAAAATATATTATTTCTTATTGTTTATATCTGAAGAAGTGCTTTGAGAATGTCTTAGTACAAAAATATTTGAACAAAAAATTGTTCCTAATTTCGATAGATTTTTCAAACAGAACAATTATGCAATTTAACCATGTTTTATTTATATGTTTGTCTATTGTGAAAGGTTTTTTGCATTTACTATTTTTATTGGAGTTTTCTACAGTTACTTAAACGGGACGTTGGTTGTGACTTCTGTAACCATTTTTTGAGAATACCATTGATTAAAAGAAACAATAAAAATTATTCTAATTTTCTGTAACTTTTTTCTTTTTGAATTTTTAAAATTTTTTACTTTTTTTGAAAAATGAGAATACACTTCAAAAATTGATAACTTACCAAAAACTTACTACTAGTGGAACGTGGGCAAGTTTGCCACCACAAATTTAGGAAACGGGTTTTTATGGGAAATATATACCTGGCTTTTTTTTCGAGTTAAATCGAATTGATACATCTTTCCGTCTTAGAATGGAAAGGAAAATTAATGTGACTTCCAATGTGTAGATCCAGGGGCCACAGGTGACACCTATAATACTTTCTTTGCAGGTGAAGATTTTGAAATTGAAATTAACAATTATTTAAGCCAACCGTGAAGCAGCCTTAACTTTGCTCATACCAGAGCTGAGTTTTCTTCGTAACATCAACGTTACCACCACTGTTTTGGATAAACTAAATATAAAATGTAATAATTAGTATAAGTAAAGGGTTTTTCGTGTCTGAACTTTAAAATCGAATAAAAAGCGTTGTGTGTGAGATATGACGGAAACCTTTATTGTGGATTAAAGTACATTCAATACCATTATGTTTTAAAAATGACATTATTTAAATGGCTTCCGCGGTTTCGTTTACAAGACTCGATCCGAGAGTTCCAATTTTGTATAACTCTGTTGCACAAGTCGGGCTGGATCTCACCAATGGTTTGAATGATGTTGTGCTGCACTTGATCACGTGTTGTTGGTTTGTTGGCATAAACCTGCGACTTAACGCAACATCTTAGCGGCCATTCCACATTGTTTCTTTTGGAAATAACTCGTTCTGTAAACTTTTCTTGGAACAGCTCCGATGTAACTCCCGATGTGTGACACGTTGCGCCGTCTTGTTGGAACCACAAGTCGTCTAGGTTCATGTCATCCAATTCAGGTCACAAAAAGTCAGTTATCACGCCCCGATACCGTTCGCCATTGACAGAACCGTCTGGCCATTCTTGTTTCGGAAGATATATTGACCCGTTCTTGAATATTGTAGCGCTCCATGGTTAAATGGTAACTATGACAAAACACAAACGTCAAAGTTCTGCCACCTGAAACGTCAGAGCAATAAATGCCAAACTTTGAACATAGGTATTGAAAAACGCTATATATTATAGGAACATTATACATCTATAGTGGCTCACCGAAAATAGAAAAATTTGATGACATCAACCCAATTTAAAAAAAAAGTTGTTGTGGAGGAAGGCAAGTGATTTACAAGCTTTCTTTCGTCAGGTTCAGTGGCATAGTGATGAAAGTATGACACGAAAAATTTGAAAAGGATTATCTATTTAAAACTACATAACCTATAAATTCTAACAATTAGTTCTCTAGTAAATGGACTTCAAAGTTACATAATCGTTCCCTAGATTCTAGGAATTGCGTCTTTTTATAGATTGTGATAGACAGGAACCTGAAGATCTTGAAAAAATCATCTACAAGCTTAATTTGAAAACCGTCCAAAAATTTAAGATTTTTCTCTATAACAAAAAATAGAAATAAGGTAATTCCTAGAATAAATCTAATCGTTATGATTTTTGAGTTTGTGTATTTTTGTGTAACGAATAAAAAACTAAGACTTTTGCAAAACGCTGTAGTAATATGAAACTTTAAAGACTGTTGGTGATAAAAGGTATCTTCCAAGTACCGTTATCCTCGAAACATATACTACTCTCTATAGCTTTACAGTGGCGGCTCGTGGTGAATCATACTTGGAGGTCAAAATTAATTTAAAAAATAGACATACTTAAAAATATAAATAACTCAAATGCACCGCAAAATTTTATACAATCTACAATTCTGTTCAAAATATAGCAATTTTTCGAAACATTCTCATTAAAATCTCTAAGGGATTTTCTGTAAGCATTGTCTAGCTGTGTACGAATATCAACATTTCCTACGGTTGCAAAATTTACCGAGCATTTCATGTGTTCTGCAGACGAAGCATGTTTTTTTTATTTCCTCTTTTAAATGTTTTAGATCTCTTACACCGGATTTGCACTATAGCGAGTCTGACGAGTCTTTAGAAAATAATAAACAAACAAAACAGTAAAATACATTTGATACTTCACAACCACATATCCAGATAGCTAAATCGTACATTACCTTGCGAAAGTTTCGATGAACATCTTTATTTTTGTCTTTGCTAGTCTGTAGTAAACTTAGTTCTGACAAAAGACGACCATTTGCCTTGAACTCAACTAATTTTGTAGAATTAAGTTTGTTAGTGCTTTTTAGTTGTTTAATTTTCTGCACTACCGACATTTTCTATTATAGCGCATGCACACGCGAATCAAAAATAGTATTTTTACAAAACAACACAACAACAGTAAAACATATCAATATAAATTCTTAAATTGATTTAAAACACGCGAAAATCGAATCAAAAATCGAGCGTAGTTGTACACCCTATACAAAGTCAACGTAAACTGCGGGACTCGGCTCATGACTCATGTTTCGGACGTTCGCGTTTATTCGGGCGCTGCACGTTTTTCGAGTTTTCCGGGTAGATCTAATTCAATGAGGACAATTCGCACCGCCAGCCCAAGGTTGAAGAGGATGAATTACGAACGACGGCCGATAAATTTTAAGTTATTGTACTTGCGACTTAATTACCTATTTTAATAAAACACGTAATAATGAATATTTTTTATATATTGTCAAAATTTTTGGGAGGTCATTGACCAAATGACCATATGGACAAGCCGCCACTGTAGCTTAATTATGGTTGTTGTTCGAAAAATGTGCGACTCTTTATAGGCAATGGTCTTATACAATTTTTTTATTAGAAGAGCTCAAAAAACTATGACGTCGCTATTAATCATTGTTTACTTGAATTTGTAAAAAAGGTTAACATAAAAATTTGATTCTATATGTATTACGCTCTATGACTACGTCTAATGCTGAAAAAAAAATTGTGTATTTAAAAAAAAATAAGGTGATGCAATTTGTAAAAATAAAAAATTCAGCTAAAATACATTAAAGGCGCACAGATGCAAATTGATGAAATGATTCAGAGAATCAAAATATGAAGATGAAGCAAAAAGGAAAAAAATGGTGAATTTAACGGAAGTGATTGAAACTGATATTATATATGATTTAAGCATCACGATGTGTTAAGATAACGATTGTAATAACGCGATAAAACTGTATGAAATTCAGATTGTTCGAGTAGGTACTTCATATACTTGAGTATATTATAATTATGTTGTTGCTATTCGCGACAATTTATCGACAGTTTAAAAACGAAACATGTTAAGTTTGGGCATAGATTTAAAAACTAAGTTCCTTAGCTGTTAGCTCAAGATTAATTTGGCTTTATATTAAGTTATATGGCATGCAGCTTTTTCAGTACACCGTATTTGAAAATGATTGACTGTAATTTAAATGTATACCATTAAAAGCATAAAAGACATGTTGCAGTGAAATTGATGTGCAATGCAATTTCAGCAAAACATTGGCTTGGATTAGGCAGAGCGTTTGCTACCATAAGTGATACGAAGCAGTTGAAATTGATTTTTGTCAAAGATCCGCAAATACCACTCTGCTATCTCAACCGAATAATAAGTAATGAATGCAAGCTGTACCAATTCCACAGTGCACATCTATGAATGCAGTAGTTGCCCTTCACATAAAATACATGGAAAAATTTGCTGTTAAATTTGTTTTGCACAAGTAACTGCGCATTAGCGCTATTGCGGTGAAACTGGTGAACTAAAGTTCGAAGCAACGTTCAAATATTTTAATTTTTTGTGGCGATTCGTACCTATGATTTCACCATTTTGTACAGATTCTTGTGATATAACATTTCCTCAGTAACAAACAAAGATTGCAGTGGTGAATAAGGCATTTCAACGCTTTTGCCAAAATGGCGTCTGTGGGGCAAACAAACCTTTGTTTTCATTAGAATGTGTGTAATTTCTGTTGATTTTTTGTACTTTTAGTGGTGGTTTTAATTATGTTAGTTATAGAATCTGTGAAAGAGTATTTTAACTCAATTTATGTGTAAAATTACAAATAACGGAGATTCTAAGAAACAATTTTCTCTACTGTCACAGTTCACTACACAACCAAATGCTGGATTATGATACATTACAAATCAATTAAACGTATAAATTATATTAAAATCTTATAACTCAATGATAAAATCCATCTAATTATACGTAAGTTTGTCCTACAGTAACCATTTTAAAGGTCTTTGACAGTTATCTGACAGCGCATTGAAATGCCTTATTACATGACTACAACGAAAACAAAACTTAGGTTAGAGCAGTAACCAGTGGCGCAACTAAAGAAAAATTGTCTTAAAATTTAGATCGTGTTAAATCAAAATAAGTAATGTGAAAAGAGCAATTATTTGTTTCTAATTTATATTAAATCACAACAGTGATTACATGAGACAGACTGTAAATTCAGGTGACAGGTACTTTTGAAACGTTACGCCCTGGCAGTAACCTTCATTGCATTACTGTGACATTAGAATAACACATTTGACAAATGCGCAGTAACTATTGTTTTGCTAACATTTGAAAAGTGTTGAAAACTATTATTTGTTCGTATGACGGTCCAATAAGAAAATAGCAAGATACAATAATAAATAATAAACACAAAACATCATGATCACAGAATAGAAAAATATAGACTATATTCGTATTTAACTTAGTCTGGAGTAAAAATCGAAGTTTTTTAGATTGTCTTGAGGGCAAGAAGTAGTAAAATAAGCTTCTACACTCACTCATATCCAGCAAAAGGTTTACGACTATTATGAAACCAAAGCTGCTAGAATGACAACGGGTCAAATTAAAACGGTGCTCAATAATTTCTGAACAGAGTGTGTTTGTCTTTCATTTTGGTACTCATTTGTATGTAAGGTACAGTTGACAGAAGCGAACATGCGACCTGGTGGGCGGGTACAATGTCGCAGTGCTCTGAGTTAGTACACTCGGAGCAACAAATAAGAAGAAAACGAACGAAATAACAAGCTCGTGAGCAGCGAAAACAACAACAAACAAACTGTCGTCGGCGAGTATACCGCTACGGCAACTTGTATTGTGATTGGTGGATTGCATTCCCGCTATCAATTTTTAAATTTAGGTGGCATATTTTCCGGGTCCGATGTTTGCTTCTGTGCGCTGTATTACTATGTATGTATGTAATACTGAGAAGTGAGTTTGAATTACATGTGTTTTTTACATTAGAGTAGTAATTTTCTTACATATTTATGATTCATTTGGTTATTTTACGTAGTTAATTTAAAGTTTATTTTATACGTTAATGTATTTTTTTAGATGAAATTTTAATAACAAACGTAATTTGGAAATTACGATACCAAACACATTTTTACGATTTTTTGTAACAATTTCCATGTGATTTACAACAATTAAGCTTGGATGGGTTTTTTCAAGACTTATTCTAATCGGGACTGTTCGTAATTAAAAATGATTTTATTATAAAATTTGATAAATGCAGTCCAATAACATAAGCCCACCTTCACTGGATAGAACTCCTGCCAAGGATAAAAATGTAGGTGGACCAAGATTTTTAGGAAACAAATTTAAACCTATATACTTTACGCAACGTTTTTCTTTCGGACCAAATTTGGATGTTTTAAAATTGTTTGTTTTGGTTAGTTTTCTTATTGACCCTATGAACATATTTGGTTTAAGTTGGTAGAATTAATTATAGTGAATGCGATTTAAAACAATTTTGACTGCACATCTTAACATAAATGTTGCTTCAAATGACGTTGATCATAGCAAAAAAAAAGTGTTTTGCACTTAAACACTATTTCTTAAGCCGAGTAATGCCAAACTATAGACTGTTGATTGAAAAATTTGGAAAGATAAAATATACAATAACATTGCCCCGACCTGTAGATGGCTCTACCGTCTTCATATGCGTTGCGTATCTTCCCAAATTTTTCTGTAGACTTTCCCAAAACTATAACTTTTTGTTTTGAACAGCTATTTGAGCTGGTGGTGACATCTTACCTTTCACCTTTTTTTGAACATTTTCAGCGAGTGGGAAATAATATTCTAATAACAAATTAAAAAAAAAACATTTTATTAACGAAAACTATTAGTCATTCTGATAAAAAATCAAACATACATTTTTAACTCTTATAATCATTCTGTTGTGGGTGGTTCTTTGCACACGATATTGTTCAAGTAGTTCAATAGAACTCTACGTCGTGATAGATACGTTTAAAAAACGTTATCTAATCTAATGTACATATTTTGTAAAATCGAATGTTGTCGTTATATAATTTAGAACGTTTAAATACAGCAGCGTAAGAAACCAATAACTCTAAGAAGCGATTGAGAGTGGTTCATAAATACACCTGCTTGCTTGTTTTCGTTACGTTTAGCTACTAATAAGTGTTGCAACACTTATGCATTAAAGGCAACTTTGTCGATTCGAGTTCTCTCACTCCTGCAGAGTGCCAAAAGGGCGAAACAGTTGTCGAGTGATTCTTGCTGTTTGTTTACTATTGTACAACCTCTTGTGAACGTACAACAGGCGATTTGAGATTGTCATTTTGCCAACACGTGTAGTTGTAGGGTTTTTATGGTTAAGAACTTTTAAGATAAAACTTGACTCAAAAAAATTTTTTTTTAAAAGCATTGTAAAAAAATAGTTTAAATAAAAGTTGAAGATAATAAAATTTGCTATAAGTTCTATTTCATAACTTTTTTGTGCAATTAATGTTCTAAATGAAATTGTAAAAAAGGCAATGTGATGTAATGATAACTCAGCGATTAAGCTGCAATTATACAACGAATTAACGAATGGTTTTCGAATTAAATTCATAAAACTCCTAAATATTAAATATCAAGTATTATCAAAATTGGACTACCGCTTTTTATTGCCGACCCAATCTAAAACAATGTTTTTGCTTATAATCTATTAACTTCAATTCTCACAAAAAAAATAAACAGTTAAAATGTTTGGTTTTGAAACAGCTGAATGAGTTTTAATCAAACAGAATTCATTGTGTTTGTTGCTACACGTTGTGGTGTTTGATTTTATAATTAAATTTTATATATTTTATGAAGAATAACTTGGTCCAAAGAGGAAGTTTCTATTAAAGTCCTTGATGCACTAATCCGCCACTAAGACTGGACACATGCCAGTCAAAACGTTGAGTGAAATAGGTACAGTGTTTTATTGACCCGATTACTTCAATTCCAAAGAAGGCCCAAATAATTGGAAAAATTAACCTATAATATTAAATGAAGGAGTTTTTACCATCAATTAAGTTTCTTTATCTTTGTTGTTGTTGCTTGTATTTCTTGATGAGCCGCTTTGACGTATAGTCTATAATGGTGTTATGGTTTGTAAAATGTTGATATTATTTTTATTATTTTGAGTCGTTAGTATAATTTTCTTTCTAGAAAGTATTGAAATGTAAAATGTCATTTGTTCTTAAATAATAGCTGATTACTATAACATATCAGTGTTACCATCGACTACAAAATTATAGTTTTAAAGTGGATAAGTGCACAAAAACGAAAAATTGAATTATGAAACGAGTTTCAAGATTTTATTCTCAGCTGGAGTCGCATATTAGAATCATAGATTACCTAAAAGATTTTTTTTACACCCGTTGGGCCTCTGGTATTGTTAAGAGTTTTGTTAAGCTATTTATCTATTCTCTTGTAACTTTTTTATGTCTTCTTCTTTGTTACTTTTTATATTTGCAGTTTTTTATAACAGTGCTTTAGTTATCTCAAGTTTTATCTCTTTTGGTGCTTTCCCAATAGTTAGTTCAAACAGGAATAGTCACTTTTTTGATCATTTGTGATAATTTTTTAAATTTTCATTTCATTTCATTTCATCCATTAAGGATCATAACAAAACCTATAATTCCCAATAAAATTTGAATTGTTTGATGTTTACAACATTAAGAACAAATAAATGTGGTTATAGAGTAAGTTATCGATAGTACTGTTAACTTAAAGAATTGAAATAATTGTATTCAAATTGATAAGGAGTATCTTTCTATTCAGTAAACAAAATAATCGTGTATGTTCACGATTAAGGTCCAATTTTATAGATAAACCATTTAATATTTTGTAGTGTAATACGTTCCATAGGAAAGACCCTAATACGAATCCTTGTGAAACTTCTGTCTTTATTTTGATTCTAGTTTCATTATTTTTATCCACGACACAAATTTTGTTTCGTGTGTACTTAATAATGTTTACTGTTTTTTGTTGTTCGTTGTATTTTCTTATTCGTTTATTTGTTTTATCATTATTTTTGCTGGGCATTCATACTGAATTGCCCTTTTCTATATTCGAATATATTGTTATGTATTAGATCTTTTAAATTCTTGCTTGGTCCTTTTTTTGATTATGTTTTATGTAGTTTTCACATAATGATTATCTAAGGTACGTGAGTCTAATAAGGCCCATTTAACTTTAGATAGCTGGAAAAAATACCTACTTTAAACTGAATTTTTACTTTTTCTGGCTACAAGTTTTTACCTAGGTACTAAATCGACACAACTTTTTAAATAATGGCTTAAGGGTTTATTAATAATCACCAGCCAATAGGTGTTAGTTCTAATACGGCCCACAGAAGTTCCTATAAACATCCCTACAAAAAATTAAAATTGGGAATGATAGGCTAAAAAGTAAGAATAGCTGTACAAAAGTTTTAATAACAAAACTACCAGTTATTTTAGTTTATAAAATTAAATGAATTTTGCAGTTAAACATAACAAGAAGGACATAAGAACAATGGTTCAATGTCATTTTTTTGTTACTTCCACGCATTTATCATGAACATATCTTTGGCACACTGTGCAAAATCTCATATTCAAGATTTTTATCATGCTGCTATTTGGGGGTCAACTTTGTCTTTGGAAGATGTCTCACTCCAAACAAAAATTGACGTGTCCGAGTGTTTTTTTTTGAAAGTATAGTACAGTTCTAAAAAAGGTCTGTTTCATTATCGGTGGGCCACCCTGTATGTATATTGAGGGTGCCTGTTACTTTGTAAAAAAATAAAAGTTGTTTTTTATATATTGGGGAAGTCAAACAATATATATTGTGTTGAAAATAAAAACTAATAAGAACGTAATAGGACACTCTTTTTTAAAGTCTGTATACTATTGGCGCGGAGTAATAAATCATAATTGCTTGAAATAATTCTTTATTTTCTTGTGAAAGCGGTACTTCTACGGTTAAGTAAAAACCAATAAATTCTAACCAAAATACGATCATTGTGCCGCTCTTGCAGCATATCGACCCATCTAGGGTCTGAGAACAATAGTTTAATCTGTGTAAACACGTTGCCATCAGCCCAGGTACTGACGAAACGAGAATCATAGCCGTAGATGTGGGTATTATACCAAGATACAAAATAATGGTATATAATACGTAAGAAGTAAAATTTGTAGATTCCACAAAGTAAGGATTTAAACAATAAAAGAAACCACATAATAATTCATATCAAGGTAGATTTTACTATTATAATATATTTACCTACTAAAAATATGATTTTCCAAACGTATCAGGTACCTACGCCACTGCAATACGGGAGTATACTGAGTATAATTAAATATATTTTTAAACTTAGCCACTGAAAAACCAAACAGATTGGTCAAAACTGATTTTGAAAAAATTTACCTTTTATGGGAAACATCAAACGTACTACACATCGGACAGGCTGAATAAACCGTTAAAGTATATTTAACTTTTAGTTCGATTAGTGATCGCGGTGCTCATGATGGAGTCAAGTTATTTAGTTTTCTTTACATCATGGTGGTTTGCTGTTTTAGGGTTATTCATCAACTATCATTTAGTTTGCTTTCATTATTATTCTCCTTTTATTTTCTAATTTACAATTAGCTGGTTATCGGTTATTGTAGTCCACTACATTTGCATTCGTACTCTATCGGTCACTAATCGAACTAAACGTATAATATAATTTCAGGGTTTAAATCTTACATATTCATTTTATATTTGTTATGTAAGAGGGTGTCCCAAAATTGCGGGGAAATAAAGCTACCAAGCTCGCTCAAAATAAGTCGATTGGACGATTATTTATATACCAAAATGTATCGTTTGTCCGTGAGAATAGTTTGAAGTTTTCTTAAAAAATCACATTTTTGTACACTGATCAGAAATGCGTTAATCAAATTTTACCAAATTCAGCAAAAGTGGATTTTAGAGAATTACACTACTTCTAGTATTCGAAGAACCTCGCAAAGTAAATGTTTGAAGAGTGAAAACCACCCTCACTTTTGGTAATGTTTTTTATAATTTTATTAGGGGTCTTCATTTTTTGAATCTCGTAAAAACTCTGAATTTTGCATTGTTTTAAAGGATATTCTTAGTACAAGTTTAATAAAATTGTAATACAAAATTTAGTTGGTGGTGGACACAAAAACAAAACTGATCTCAGTTTATTGTTGACAGTTAACGTTTCAACAATTTTATTGTGATTTTTAAGTAAACTTTGAACACTTCTCTAGAACAAACGGTACATTTTGGTATATGGATAGTTAGGTCAATCGACTTATTTAGATCTGTACAGTATACGTGGTAGCTTTATTTTCCCGCAATTTTAGGGTACCCTGTATATTTTTTAAAACTTATTTTTGATTAAGTATAATTATTACGGTACAAATTTCTTATTGATAACTAGTGAGATGCCCATTTTCTAAAATGGGCTCTAGAACGCTTAAATTAAAAAAAAATTGAAAAATAGCATCTCATTTGAGTCGCATTGTCGTACCCTTTCGAACGATATATTGCATGCCTATCTTTGCTTAAAATTTGTGACCCCCGGTGGGACCGACTTCAAACATAGCCTACGCTCTAAGTGGGAATGTTCTAAGAATTTTGAGGTATTGTTTGTCAAAATCGGTCCAGCTGTTCCGGAGGAGTAGCGTAACAAACAGACAGACAAACAGACATTTAACAATTTTATATATATATATTGATAAGTTCATCGCAAATTGCATATTATGAGTAGGTAATTCTCAAACTTTAGATAAGAAGATATTTTCTTACATTAGCATCTGAATACACAATTAAATGATTAATCAATGAAAGTATTTAAAATGTGAGAATATGCTTAATAGCTTAATTGCTTTAATGAAATTGTTGTGTCTTTTTTAATTGTAAAATTATGTTCGCAATTGCTAAATGTGATATGTATAGTACCATTTCTAATGGTGGGAATATTACATACCCCCCAATTAAAACCCATATATATGTTTGTGTTTAAAGTATAGACTATAGGTACTCGAGTTGAATGATTGTGGAACTTAATACTGTACATAATTGGTAGTTATTATAGGAATGGTAATCACTAAAAAACTGTGAAACTGTAACCTTGCTTCTAACGCTGGTCATCCCAATTCTAAAATTATTACTAAGATTAACATAGAAAAGTCAATTAAATACTGCAATTACGTTACTCGCATTAACAGCAACAACTGATTATTGTTTATTGTAAGTTTATTCAAAATAAAATCGTATAATTTAGAAAAGTGTTTTAATTACCACACTTTGGTACCTATGATAATGGGATAACGTTAGGGTAACAAAACCCCTATATGAAAATGAAAATACCTATATATTAACGTGTGTCTATTATTGAACTATAGCTCCACCAACGATATTGTAACTCTTAAAGTAATATAAATGAAAAAACCAATATGCTTTCAGGCTTTCACGACGTGTTTAAGAGTCAATCTACATTCCGAATAAAAAATATTTGGACATTCTCTGATACAACAAATTTTTTTAAATTTTTATTAAGAATGCGAAGAAATAAAAACGAAATTACGCAAGTCAGCAACTCTTTGAAAGTATAAAAATGAAAATAATTGGAACGAGTCGTCCCAAAACGTATTAAGAGAAATGCACTTAAACAATGAAGGTCGTTAGAGTAATCACTTATATTTCTTTGTATACATGTATTACAAAATACTTACAAAATTGAATAAAGGAACCAGAGTTAAATAGCAAATTTAATGCCGTTCAAGTAATTACATCATATAAGTTGTGGGTAACAATAAAATTTAAAATTTCTCGCTGTATAAGTTTTTATTAAAATTAAAAAATAGACTGAATTTTGAGCTAATACTCAAGTGCTACTGTGTTTATATCCTTAACGCAAAATAGTTTTCTTTTTTCTAAAATAGAATGGACGAATAAATATATAAATTAAATACAGTGCCATTGTTGAACAATGAAACAATAGTTTTTGTTTACTTTAAGCTATTATCTATTTTGAAAATAGAAGGGATTGCAACCAGTTTCAATACGAAACAGGTTAAAGCGTTTTGAGTCGGTATTTTAATACAATAGAAAATTTACCTGAAGTATTGTAAACATTTAAAAAATGTCCAAATTTAATGCCTACTTGTAAAACGCATCGGGAACGGGTTTTAAAGACCACGGGTGTACGTTCCGCTACTGGAATATATACAAATATGTAATAGTTATCTATGAAATGGAGGCACTTGGTCAGAAAGATTTGCACTCGATTACAAATCCTCCCTCTTTCCTGGTCCAAGGTTTTTTGTAATTGACACAATGTTGACTATTATCACCATAGCGATGATATGGAAACAATATTATCTGCCAAATGTTGTGCTGCAAAAAACATTTGGTACAAATTTGTACACAGTGTTTACAGATACATGTATTTTTATATAATATGAAAAATAACGACGCAGCATGGTTAATCCATCCAAAAGGTTTCTTCATTTATACCGGCTATAATCACTACTACCTTATTTTTTCCCATCATATTCCCTGCCAGATGCCCAATCATAACAGAAGAGCTTCTTCAACATTCATTCCTTTCAGAATAACATAAAAAAAAATGTGAAAAAAGTTGTTGGAAATTTTATTATCTATAACTATTTTTAAACGCAATTTTTTTCTTTTTTTTGAGCATTGTTTTTAAAAAAAACTGATTTAGGCTTTTGCGGCCTAATTTTGACTAGTTTCGCTACTTCAACAGAAGGAAGAAACCCTGAGGCTCAAACAGATGAGGAATGCAAAGATCCACATTGAACGGAGGCAATTCATGTCTCGCCCCTTTGGATCAGCATATATATTATCTGAGAAGCAGAAATCAAATATCGGAGATGCAAAAACCTTTGAACCATGTTAACGAAACCTTACAAATTCTATTAATGGACGGTTTTTCCACCTTGCTAAAAAAATGTAAGTAATTCATTTTGACTTACATCATACAAGTTAATATATTGGTCTGTGGGTCAGTCATTTTTGATTGTGTAAATCTAAATATTTAAATGAATACTAATAAAAAGTTTTACGTGGTCAATTCTGCTTGCAACTGACGTATTTCCAAATTTGTTTATTTTATTTTATAAGTAATTAAATGGAAACTCGCGTTAGTATGAAATCTCAACCTTGTGGTTCATTATACCGTGTGAATATCCATTATTAATTATCACATGGGACAATGGAAATCACCAGTATTAATCACATAGGTAGTGATAATTTTTGATAAGAACTCCATGGGTGGATGAAGTTAATTAGCGTGTATTTTTAATTCTAGCCAATCGAATATAAACAGCTGCCAATAATAATCGCTACTACATACACGTGTTTTACTCTATTGAGACTTATCAGTGTAAGTCTTGAACGTAAGTATATGATTATTTTGCGTAAAAATAAAAATTATATGATCTTGCCGGGTAACGAATTTGAAATGAATGTAAGTTAATTAAAAATAGAAAATAAATAGAAAATTGTTAGAAAACAATTTGCCCAAAATAATTTTGAAACCCATTCATATTGAGGTAAAGTCAACAAACTCTTTTTCATTACAATGAATTGCAAATCACTGGGAAGAGCCTCCAAACAGCAGCAGTTACTCGGTTACTGAAATTAGAAAATTAGTAGAAACTTTCAAATAGTCGACTTAAGTATCAAAGCCCAAATGTTTCAATTGTAGAAAAGTATAGGACACATAAGAAAAAACTGCGGTTTAATGAGGTCTCCGGAGCCGGTACGAAGAAGCGGCTCCTCAAATTCAAGGCGGAAAACTAAAACCATCTAGTAGTTCGAGGCATATGCTATCAGGTCCACATCGAGTGCTCTATTATCTTGGTCCCTCTGTTAAAACGGAACAACGGTAGCTTATTGCTTGATGCTCGGATTTAAGAGATAGACTCTACGATGACACAAAAGCAACTACAAAGTAGTATTGAAAACAGCAACTGGAGAAATCGCAAGAGTTCTTGGAGAAGTTGAGTTCAAGTTGGAGATAAGAAAATCTAAATCAAACACAAAGTGGTAGTAGCGGATATCATAAACGAGTTTATCCTAGGTCCTGATATCATGAAGAAATATGGAATTGTATTGGATATCAAGAACCAAATGCTGCGAACTGGAAATAAAGAAATCGATTTACATTCTTCATATCATCCATTATCAACGTAACAAGAACTTGGCAATCTTAGGCAAGTTGGAAGAATATCCTATGGGATACCGGACGGGGATAATTGAACCGAATATGATGTACGACCCAAATATGATGGAAACGTCGATTATGGTATCAAGGACACTTGTTCTAGCGAAGAAGAAAATTCCAATTCATATCGCCATCTGCAGTGAAAGTCAAGCTACTTTAAAAAAGCACAACACATTGGACAGTTTTCCACTGCGTTGTATTCGTTGGGAAGAACAATTTTTACAAGAGGTAAATGAAAATGAAACAAGTGGTGAAGTGAAATTCCTTTCAAGCCGATTGGAAACATCTGACCTGTCTTTAGTTTGAGGAAGCTACAATATTTGTGCAAAGAAAATGAGCTGGTTGTACCGAAGTGTCTCATCCCTGACGTTTTGAAGGAAGTACGTGAACGTTTCTATTGCGTAAAGATGCGGAACGACTTTGAAGCATAGATAGTGCCTCAAATGCATCACTTGTGCTGCCAGCAAAGGGCCGAGAACACGTACCGAGGAGCCATAAAGCCATAGAGCGGTTCAACAAGACCATGGAGCAACATCTGTCGAAAGTGCTGGACAAACATTAGAAGGATGCGTTTTGCATTGTTTTTGATGGCTTATTAAGCAGTTTGTGAGACAACCAACCACACTCCAGCAAAAACTCTGTTTGGTCAAGACTACGTGGATAAACTTCAGGATGAAGACAAGCTATAATTTGCGGGTAAACATGACATGTTTTAAGGAGGGTGATTTGGTGTGGCTATACAACTCCAACGGAAAAAGGTCGGTGCCCCAAGTTGCAGCAAAATTAGAACGAACCATACACAATAATGAAAAGAATAAATGTTGTAGTATATTGCATTCAGAGAAAAGTTAAGTGAAATATGAAAGTAATGAATCGGGACCGACTGGCGCTTTACGCCGGGAGGAATCATCAAAACTAGCGAGAGAACTTATCGAGACGATCAGTTGTAAGGAAGGGGCAGTGTGACGGATCGCAGTTGTATGAAAAAGATAAGTTTAATAAAAGAAATTAGTGAGTCAAGTTTGACAAGTTTTGTGCCTGTTTTAAAATAAAACTTAAACTTTTTTATAAAATCAATCTAAAAGAAATTAGTTTCTAGTGACATTTTAAAAAGATGGTCTGAATTCTAGAAATTCCGAAGTTTTTCAAAATGTGAGAAGAGCTGTAGAACGTCGGTTGTATAATATTGTATGAAAGTTGACGGAACACATTTTGAATAATAAATTGAGATTCATTGATTAATAAGAAAAATGTTTTTCTGAAAAATTGTCAGTCGAAACTTGAGATAACTTAGATAGTTATAAAGAAAATAAAAAAACCTTTTGGCTTTTAACGTTCCATGAACAAATTTTGACATTAAAAGAGGTTCAACTTAAAAACAAAAATTACTCTGTTTTTGATTTTCACAAAACAAAATAGTGAATGGAATTGTTTTAGTTAGAATGCACTGTATAACAATAAACTATAAAAAATTAGATATTCAACAATATTTTCCTAAAGCGTATTTTAATTTTAAGTTGATATTATCTAAATAAACTTAAATTACTTAATTCATATACCTAAGCTTAGATTCAAATATAATTTGTAACTTTCGTTTTGTTATTAAAAAAAAAGCCAAACTTCCAACAGCAATGTTATGTGAAAAACTCACCTACAAAGATTATTTAACACCAGTTTTGAAAATTGTCAATTTTTGCGCACTAAAGTTTTTGGTTGAACATATTTTCGCGTAGAGTATAGTAAAAATTTAAATATAGATCTGGCACTGATCCTGATCTGAACTGATACCTAATTCACTTAAAATTACGATGACATTCCATATATTTTTATACTAAATACAAATTACACGACGATATTTGCACGAATCATTAAGCTTTACCGTATCTTTGTTTGTTTGATGTTTTAGAATTTTTCTCATTTTTTTGCGGACACAAAGTACTACGAATATGTTAATGAATTAACCTCTATCAGCAACAATATAATGATGGATCGTACCTAAAATACATCTTATTTTAAAGGTGCGAGATGTGATTAAACATCAACAATCAACGTCATTTTCCTCATTTTTTATTAATTTCTTAAATCAGAATTGATATAATTCTTTCATTTTTTTAGGTAACTAAAATGATATAAAATGACTTTCAAGTAGCAAGAATTATTCCTTGATAGTCATCATAAATTAGAAAAGGTTATCAAACCGAACACTTATCTCTATGCAAATAGAAAATGTTACATTTCTATGACGCGTAGAACGGAGCTGTTATCTTATTGCGTAGGTAGAAAACTGCAGTGCAGTCTTAATATTATTGATATAAATTACAACAATTACTTATTTGTTTCTTTTTGCTGCTTGTTTCGCTTGCAGCTCAATTGTTCTTCCATGTAAGCTTCAACCGCCTGAATTCGTCTCTTGGTCAAAGGAGTTTTAGACCACCATAACACAAATGCTTCCTCTTCTTCTTTGTAAACAGGCGTTTTTTTACAAAGCGCATTTATTAATTCCAAAGGACTCAATGGCTGCACCCGCAATCTCAACATCCTCTTGACGGTAATGACTTCTTTAACAGTTTCGATCAGTGACCCTAACAATTCTCCATTTAATTCTAAAAGTTTAACACAAAGTTATTCGAGTACCAACTGTATAACCGTCTGAAATTCGGCTCATTCCGCTGAAATCGAACTGCCAACTAATTGCGGTATATTTTCCCAAAAGTTCCTTCCACACTAAATACCTTGAACTATATCCACCTCTTGGTACTATCAAATACTTTTGATAAACCTGTTGCAACAATTTTTGATCACTATCCCACGGACAGCTAGTAACACCTATCAGCATGACTCTGTCTTCAGGACTAAAATCTACAAACAGTTTTTGGTGACTTTTTTCAAAAATCTTACTTTTAACAATTTTGGGAAGATCCTTCTTAAGTCGTTTAGGATCAGTAGTATCAGTTTTTGGTATTTTCTTTACAAAAGGTCTTTCGGCGCAATCCATATAAATCACGGACGGTTGCAAAAGACGCGCCACTTTTAACACCAAATGTATAAGCATTATTAAACCTGATTTTCCCGGATACTTGCCAACTATATTGGAGGGTGTTAAATCAAACAACACTGCCCCTACTTCCGTACAAATACCATGTACTAACATGTCCTTTCCGCTCCCTTTTGGTCCAGCTATCAACAACGATTTAACGTGGGGAGTTGACAAATGCAACTGTTCGCATGATAAAGGAATCACACAATACTCGGTCAAAATTTGTCTGAAATCGCCTAAATCAATCTGCGGCTCTTTTCCTTGGTTATGCGGTACAGGATAATTGGTCGATCTTTCACCGATGAAATCTTTTAAATAAATTTCAGGACATCTGTAAAAAAACTAGTAATGTTTAATAATTGAAATAAAAGTATCACCTTTTGATAATTCCGTTAGCTACTAATTCCTCAAACAAAGACTCAGTGGTGCGATCGGGAGTCAAGTCCTTTTCCTTTTTCTTTTTGGTTTTTTTACCTCCACGACGCGTTTTTTTACTTGCCTTCTTTTGCTTTTTTCCCTTAAATCCACGATCCTTGTCGAAAGCCTCTTGAAGAAGCAACAGTTCTGCGCGCATCATATCATCGACTACTTTGCGGAGCTCATTTTCCATTGAGTTCATTTGCTCGTTATATATGATGTCGCTGTAGTGATACTGCTTCGGGTTCATCGATTCATCCTTATTTTTCCACAACTCATCAAACTCTTCTTTGCGAATTGTCAACTCAGGCACAAACGTAGACGTTATTGCTTTCAATGCTGCCGTCTTATCTTCTTCTTCATCTTTACTTTCTTTACTTTTCGGACTTCTCGATTTTTTAGACTTTGACTCTTTGGACGACGACTTACTTAACTCGCTCTCGGTTCCTAAAATAACAAAAAATTACTTAATTGAATGTGTTTTATATAACAAACCTTGTCGACTGCTCATTAATCGAGATATCGGTCTATCCGAGCCGGTGTATTCTGGTATTTTTCCAGTATGTGCCCGATATTCGTTCAACCAATTCCTCACTTGGTCGCTTAACTGTTCCAAAACAATTGCGCGTTGAGTCTTTTCCAAATGGGCTCGAGTGCTGACAATCGCTTCCTGATATTCCTTTTCTCGAACTTCTTGCAATTGCCTCCGGTGTTCACGTACGGTTAAAGCTTTGTTAATATGTTCGTTTTCGGTTTTCGGAGGCGGAATCATACCGATTAACAGCATCTCTTGTAATTTTCGACGACGAGTTTGTCTTCTCGCTACGTAACCGCGCCATATCTTCTGAATGCGAAGAGCGGCAACTAAACTTAACCGCTGAGATTCATCTTCGTCATCTTCTGTCGTCTCCACTGGCTTTCCACGTTCTTTCATACCTCGAATCTCCTTCATAAATTGAGCACGAAGTCGTCCTTGTCTGGCGCGTTCGTGCACCTGAATAATAAGTATCGCTTTTTGCTCGGTCATCGGCATTTTCTTCTCGATTTTTTCTAAAAAACCCAATTTGTTTAACACGCAATCGATCAAATGCTTCTGATACAATAACTCTTCTTTCCTTTCCCTTTTAAAACAAGTTGGTATTTGTAATTCGCAATGCAACGGTGTTAATCGAAGATTATCAATTACGTCGCCGCAATGGGTCCATTCGCACAAATCAGCTTCAACTAGGTCGCATTTAAGCTCCAAAATTCTTCCTAAGGTTGCCACGAGCAACTTGCGGATAAGTATACGTTTTTGAGGCTGAATCACTTGATCGATGCATTCGGATAAAAAGTTTGCGGCTAAGATGTAGCGAATGTAGAGCGATGCCAACAACTGTCGTTGTTCTCTTCGATCCGCCTGCACCGGTTCGCTTTGTAAAGTGGCTGTTAATAAATCTTGAGCTTTGACCCATACTTCGTTGTATGTAATGTTCGACATTTTCACCGGTATCGATTAAACATCGACTAGGTTTCTGTGGCAATTACAAAAGAAACAAACACGTATACTATTACATCGCATATAATTGAAACGAAAATTCAACACATTTTATATGTTAGTAATTTAAAATTTCCTACAGTAATAACAGAAAATATATGATTTTTTTTTAACAAAAATATTGGTTGTTAACCCATTTCGTACGTGGTGTTAAAAATTATGTCTGACACTGTGGTGGAGGCGGAAGTCATGGTGGCCGTATCAAAGATTATAGTACTTGATATGGTACTTGCGTTTAAAGTGACGTTTTGTAAGGAGTATTGGATTCTGGTGTCTAAGTTGCAGATTTGATCAGTCGGCGAAAGTAGAGACTCCAAAAAATACGCCATCAAGGAGCCC
Organism: Abscondita cerata; assembly: GCA_030710515.1. NCBI lineage: Eukaryota > Metazoa > Arthropoda > Insecta > Coleoptera > Lampyridae > Abscondita > Abscondita cerata. The sequence goes on along the minus strand of JALBCR010002494.1, from coordinate 355,642 downwards.
GTGGTCAAGCCAAAGTTGTATGACAGGGTCATCATATTACCTGACGGAAAAGAAAAATGTTTAAAATCAATTCGGGTCAATAATATCTTCGTGTTGTCAGCAGTATAGTCTTAGCCTTGTGTCGTTTTAACTATTTATCGTGGTCTTCTTCAGAATATTGAATACATTTGACACTGGTATCAGATAAGATACTAACATCTATATAGTGAAAGAAACCACGACAGAATTGCCGAAACTTTTGGAATAATTACAGAATGTTGCTTTTATCAAATAATTAATCATCCGCAACGGTAAGATTCTCTAAGTTTTCTTATTCCAGTAATTTTAATAATATTTAATTTATACTTGATGGAGGTGGTATAAGTCAATTGGAATTAACATTGTTCAAATCTAATTTAATAAAACTGTAAGTTTAGTTCGAATACCTCGAAAACTGGTTGAGATATTGTAAAATGCTAGCGATTTTCTTAATCAACATCGAAAATACATAAGATTTCACAACTAAAATTTTTTTCGAAATTTTCGAACTTTAAAAGTCGAATATCTAGAAAAACTGTTCGTGATGTTGAAAAGTAAAGAGGATATGAACCAATCACAACGTACAGACATAGCGATCCTGGAACGAAACTGTAAGTTTGGTTGATATACCGTTTTTATCATATGTGTGTACATAACTTATCGCAGTAAAAGTATTAATTAAAATACTGTTCAAATATCACGTGCATGCACAGTGATAAAAATATGAAACAAAATTAGTAAGTACCACTACTTGCATCATTTGATTTAAATATTCTGACAATTTGGAAGCAAAAACTGCAATTACATTGAGCAAAGGGAAATTTATAGATGGTTTTACAAGATTTTTTTTCTGATTTGCATGCGACAGTTGCGCCATCATTTATGTTTGTCTAAATTATTTAAAATGACACGAGGTTAACAGGCTTTGTAATTTTAAAGCTTAGAACTAGGAGATACGATGTTTAAAATTATCTTAATTTTTTGGAAGTGTCTATTTTTTTGAATACAAGTTTATATTTTATTATTTTTATTTATTCATACTATTATTTCTTTTTTTGATAAGTCATTATTATTGCGCGTGATATTCTATTATTAATACCAATATTCGATTCTAGCAAAAGGAAAAATTTAATAAGATAGATCTATGAGAGTTAGATCAATTATAATCAATATATTTATATGTATCTATTTACAGTAAAACCTCCAAATAGCGGTCACTCAAATTTGTTGCAAAACTTACCGGTATATGGAGGTGGCCGTTATTGGGAGGAAAAAAAATTATTTCTATGTGTTGTTTATTAAAATCTTTTAAGTATGGAACATAATACGGTTCACTATAGGGTACTGTATACGAGGATGTATTGATATCTAGTTAGCCTAGACCAGTTCCTTGCACAAACAAAATATTGCGTTACAATAGCAACGAACAATAACTTATTAGAAGTGTCAGTGTAAAGTTTGACGTCAAAAAAGTAAACTAGAGTCACGCAACAAATTAAATGAAAAAAGATGTCCACCGAAATTGTGAAAATCGAAAATTGGAGTATCGAGCCATCATCAAGTACCTGTATTTAAAAGGGTTAAGAGGTAAGCAGATTTACGAAGATATGCTTAATACCCTTGGTGATCAATGTCCTTCGTATGCGACCGTCAAAATTGGAATGCAAGCTTCAAAAGAGGTAAATTTTCCATTGAAGATGATGACCGATCGGGAAGGCCAGTTTCTGTGTCAGTCCCCGAAAATATCGATGCAGTTCATGACATGATTTTATCAGACCGTCGAATTGGGCTAAATGGTTCACGTCAATTTGGACGTGAGAAAATTGCTGCAAAATGGATCCCCAAATGTTTGAATGTTGACCAAAAGCGTGCAAGGGTAGAAGCATCGCGTTCGATCTGTGCTCGATTTGAAAACGATGTAGACTTCTTAAACCGAATTGTTACTATGGATGAGACTTGGGTACATTTCTACGATCCATAAACAAAGCAACAATCGATGGAATGGCGACACTCTGGTTCTCCAAGACCTAAGAGTTTCGTGTCTAAAAATCAGCTGGAAAAGTTCTTGCTTCAGCTTTTTGGGATTGCCATGGAGTAATCATGATTGATTTTTTGGATAAGGGTAGAACAATAACTGGAGATTACTATACGAAATTACTGACCACTCTACGGGAAAATATTAAACAGAAAAGACGCTATTATTCCATTGGTTTTTGGGTTCTTGTTGTTATTAAGTTTCTTAAATTATTTTTGTAATTTAGTTTCTAGTAGATTATTCCCTTTTGTCTATCATCGTATATTTTTACCCTTAGTTCCTCTCCATCTTGCGTTTCGTTTCATACCTCCTCTAAATACTCTTCTCATCTGTTATGATTTCTCCTTTTCTATTTGCTTACCCTTTGTACCCTTGATGTAATACACTACTTGTTTGTAGTTATTCTTCTTTTTCTTTAATTATATATAGAAATTACGGATTTTTAAGTATTTTATAATAAACTTTTGCTTTCGTTTATTCTTTTCCTTTGTGTAATTACTTTTTGGGCATTTGTTTTATTTTCTTTCTTTTGGGATTGTTTTATTAATTCATACGTAATTTATTTTTCAATTTACTTTCTATACGACAGGCATCATCATCGTCAAATAACTTTTCTTCTTTCTTGTCTTTCTTCTGTTTATTTGACATGTTATTAATTCCATTGACGGGAAAATTCAGTATGGTTCTGGAAGTGTTTTTGACAAATTGTTTCATTTTTCTTCATACATACTTAATATACCACAAAGTGAACACTTTAGGTAATAGAAAACGAAAAATGAGGAAAAGTGTTTTAAGGTGAAAAACATTTTTTGTGAGAGGCAGGGATGTCCTTTTACTCTAAGTTTGTTCTCGCTCACGAACCATTGAAGAGGCATAAAAAAGGAGAACTGATAGCTTGTGTACCGGACGATATAGTGGTGCTTGCAAAGAACAAAGAAAAAGTAGAGCGATAAAAAGTATTTGAACAAAAAGGAAATAATGGCGTACAAGAAATAATCCAACATAATAGTTTTCCATAAATAAAACGAATAAGAAAAAATCAAAGAAGAATTAGAAACTAAAGACAAGTAGAGATAGCTAGCACATAAAGTAAGATGTAACAATAACAACGAAAGGCATATACGAGAGCTGGCTAGAAAAGCGAACAAAGTGCTAGGGAGTAGAGGAGGGATTGTGTGAAAAAAAAATAGCAAAGAAATATAAGCATAGAAATAGTGGAAAAATTAGAAATTCTGCAAAAAGTATTGGAAATTAATACTTGAGTTAGATAAGAAAACACCCGCATACATAGTGAATGAGAAAGAAAAAATTAGAAAAAAATAAGAATAAGAACTGGGAAGAGAGCAATAAAATACCAAGTTGAGTTGAACAAAATCAGAGAAAATATCATATTGTTCGAATGCTGAAAAGAGAGGAAAAACAAAAATACGACCAAGAATAAAGTTTCGATATATAAGAAGAACAATCTCAAAAAAAAAAAAATAAAAATTGCAGCAACATTTATATGCGGAAACGAAGAAAATGAAAACTAATATTGGTGGTAAGATGGATTTGTGAAACGACAAATGTAAAAAAACAGAAAAGAAAATGAAACAATTGACGAATAAAAATAGAAACATTGAAGGGGTTAAAGAAAAAAGGTTTAAAAAAAGTTGAAAAATACGGAAAAACAACACAAGAAGAAAGGAAGGAGTAACATGAAAATATATAAATAAGAGATCATACAATGAAAAAATCAAATGAATAAGAGTAGAAGAGGAAGATGTGGAAGAAATATTGTATAGAGCTGCTGGAAGAAAAAACATAAGAACTAAAACAAAGAGGAATAGATAGACGAACACAGGAAGAGCAATAAAAATTTACAGAAGAAAAAATGTGAAAATTGAAGAGCATAGGAGTTCCGTAAGACGAGAAAGAGAGATGATAATGTGCCTAATTTATAAGGGGGAGAAGATAAACATAACACTACAGCTCGAAACAAAGTTTACGCAGACATATTAAGAAGAAGGCTTGATAAAGTGATTGAGAGAAAAAATAATATCAGATTGGCAAGTAGGTTTGAGGAAAGGGAAAAGAAAAGCTAAGAATTAGAACCAAAAGTAGGGAAGTTTTTGCATTGCTTTTAGAGATTAAAGCGGCATCTTTTAACATGTTTTAAGAGAGAAATTGATAAGCACGAAGTTGTCGGAATCAATAGAAGAAATGTATAGAGAAACCAAGTGGAATGACAAAGTTTGGAGAATCATTCTTTGCACAAAAGGGCCGACCGAGGGATGCAGTAAGAAAAATGAGAGAGATGATAAGAGAGCTGAGAAAGTACTGTGCAAACAAAAGCTAAGGGTGAATGCCGAGAAATCGAAGGTAATGGTTTTCAAAAAAGAGGAAGCAGAAAAAATGTCGAAAATGAGGGAAGAATTAGAAAGTGTAGGCACAAGTATATACTAATGTACGACAATAAAAACGAGCGACATGCAAGAGAGTAAAGCACATAAATACTAGGGTTACATAGAAAGGCAAACGGATTCATAATAAAGGAGAAATAAAAATTAAAAAACATTATATTAGAAACGGGAAAAAAGCAATGAAATACAAGTTCGAGTTGAACAAAAACATATTGTTCGAATAGGGAAAAAAGAAAAGATAATATATGAGAAGAAAGACGTAAGTATTACGAAAGAAGTACATTTGCAAGAGAAGGGCTGGAGAGGAGAAGAAAGTAAGGAAGAAAGATGATTAAAGGTTTGAGAAGACAGCTTCAACGACATGTGCAACAGAGCAAAAATCAAGACGAGAGTCTAAAAAAAATAAAATAAACGAAAAGTGATAAATGAAACAAAAAAATGAAAACAAATACTGGTGCAGTGATGAGAAGTAGATTGCACAGAGAAGAGTAGGAAAACTTGAAATTTGAGTAAATGAAAATAAAAAAATAAAAATAAAGCATAGCAGATTGGTATTTAGATTAACCCTTTCAAGAATGATATATTTTCTATATCGGAGAAGACGATGCTGTTATCAAAAGTTTTGACCAAGTGTTATCTGGGACTAAGGTCTTGAAAGAAGATTCGCCACTTTTAGAAGCATCGTTAACAATTTCAAAACGCAAGTGATAGTCGGTGTTACTACCTCATAGACATATACCATGTACTCCGGTTCATAAAAATGTAATAATTTGTAGAAATCTGTGGACTTTTCAGCATTGCGAAAAAGCGTATTTTTAACGCAATATATTAAATTCCTGCTAACCGAATGAAATAACTTTTTTCACAATGTTGAGAAGATCAAAACTGATGGCATCCTACACTATACAGATTTTTACAAATTATTTCTTTTTTCTACAAAAATCATATTATAAAATAAAGTTAAGGAATTACTTCTTTCACGACTTGGATATTTAAAAACTCATGTGAATTATTACTTATTGAGGAACTACATTGCTATACATTCTTCGTACAATCCCAACATGAATGTTTCAGGATTTAGTTTATTCTTTGGATGATAAAATAATATTTACGATGGAGTTGATTTCAAATAGTCAATTTAGTCACTCTCAATTGCTTCCCTTCATATAATATTTGGAGATATTGGTATAAGAAGGATTAAGGATATTCAGTTACTAACCTTTCCTTCTTCAGTGAACAGTTTTTACTCTCTCTCCTCAATTCAATGTACTCAATTATTGTGGATGAAAACCAAATAGTGTTTTGCTCAGAGACAGAGAGGCTATGGACTGAGATTTACTACTTTCAATTACCAGTTTTACATCATTTACAGTGTAATATTCCGCGTACCGACAATATTTCTAAAACAAAATATATTCAGGAACCAGGATCCTGGCTTTATGTTTTACCATCTAGCAGTGGCGGCTCGTGGTCAATCATACTGGGAGGTCAAAATTAATTTAAAAATAGACATGCTTAAAAAATATAAATAACTCAAATGCACCGCAAAATTTTATACAATCTACAATTTTTTCAAAATATAGCGATTTTTTCGAAACATTTTCATTAAAATCTCTAAGGGATTTTCTGTAAGCATTGTCTAGCTGTGTACGAATATCAACATTTCCTACGGTTGCAAAATTTACCGAGCATTTCATGTGTTCTGCAGACGAAGCATGTTTTTTTATTTCCTCTTTTAAATGTTTTAAATCTCTTACACCGGATTTGCACTATAGCGAGTCTGACGAGTCTTTAGAAAATAATAAACAAACAAAACAGTGAAATACATTTGATACTTCACAACCACATATCCAGTTAGCTAAATCGTACATTACCTTGCGAAAGTTTCGATGAACATCTTTATTTTTGTCTTTGCTAGTTTGTTGTAAACTTAGTTCTGGCAAAGGACGACCATTTGCCTTGAACTCAACTAATTTTGTAAAATTAAGTTTGTTAGCACTTTTAGTTGTTTAATTTTCTGCACTACCGACATTTTCTATTATAGCGCATGCACACGCGAATCAAAAATAGTATTTTTACAAAACAACACAACAACAGTAAAACATATCAATATAAATTCTTAAATTGATTTAAAACACGCGAAAATCGAATCAAAAATCGAGCGTAGTTGTACACCCTATACGAAGTCAACGTAAACTGCGGGATCCGGCTCATGACCCAAAGTTGATTATTGTTTCGGACGTTCGCGTTTATTCGGGCGCTGCACGTTTTCGAGTTTTTCCGGGTAGATCTAATTCAATGAGGACAATTCGCACCGCCAGCCCAAGGTTGAAGAGGATGAATTACGAACGACGGCCGATAAAATTTAAGTTATTGTACTTGCGACTTAATTACCTATTTTAATAAAACACGTAATAATGAATATTTTTTATATATTGTCAAAATTTTTGGGAGGTCATTGACCAAATGACCATATGGACAAGCCGCCACTGCCATCTAGAACTATTGGTATACTTTTCGATAATAACAAATTTACAATTTCAATAGCGCTGAGATTTGGATCTAGAATTTGCTTATCGCACAAATGCAGTAATGGGATTTAAGTAGATGAAAGTGGACTTCGTGGACTCCCTTGTTCAAAAGAATTTGGAAGATGGTTCAGGCATTTCTCAATCAATGAGATTTTGAAAAATTCATTAGCCCATATTTCTGCTATACTTGAACCAACAGGACTAAGTAGAATGATGGTAAAAGCCATGATTCCATAGTCAAATGGCAAAAGCATTGTATATACGATGTGATAAGTATAGACACTTTTGCAGCTTCATACATAAACAAATTTTCAAAGAAACTGGATCTGCAGCAAAGTTGCTAATTAAATGATGATTAATCAGTACTACAGGGACATTTCCGAGAATTATGTTTCCATGTTTAATAAAACAAGATCAATTTTCTATCAAATCTTCAATAAACAATTTAAATTAAGATTAAGATTCTTTTATCAAAATATATTTCGTTACTAAACTAATTATTGTATTCATACCTCGTATTAAAAGTTATTTCATTCGACCCAAACAGTTTAAATAATATCATCATAACATAACATAACTTAATGAGAATAGAAAGCTTTCCAAAAATATCTCCCCTAAAAATAAATAAGAAAATTTAATTTCGTAGTAAGGAATTCAGTTTTTATGAAAGCTTTTAATATTAAACGTCGTTCCTTAAAAGGCAAATTACGTTTGTTTATTAAATTTTCTTAAAGCAATGTACGGAATTTTTTAATATTACTAAAATATGAATAATTACCTGTCAGTTCTCGATGATAATCTTCCACTTTACTTGGAGCTTGTATAATAGGTACGCTACCAAAAACGCCGTTGGTTAATCCCAGCGCCAGTATAAAAATAAAAGGAAATAATTCTTCCGAAAAAACAGGCGATGTTCTTGGAATAGCGCACATCAATATCAGCGGAATCAAGATGATGCGAGCAATGCAACATCGCACCAAGCGACTTCCAGTCCAATATGACGACGACGACGATATCATTTTTCCAAATAAATCGGCGCCGTTAAAGATGGCCATCATTAATATCGGCATCCACGATCCTAAATTACAACTTATAATTTCAGATACAACCCCCGGATACATGCACAGTGTGGTAAAATAAGCTAAACAAATTGATATCATATACGGGTATACAGCTTTGGTGATTTCCCATCGGGACTGTATTCCTCCTGAAACTGAAGCTTCAACAAGAGTATAACAAATTTTTCAATCATACTTCTAATACCAGTAACACCACCGCGCGCGTTAGTGCTAGTACCTCTAATAACAACATCTTCTACTTTGTACGTTGGAGCAGGTGCAGATGGTTCGTACACAGGATTAGTGAAACTTAGAGCGGTTCCAGAAGGAGGAGGGCTGCTCTGTATTTTAAGCACACCATATTGTGAATCAGTAGTTTCAATCTAAAACACACTTTGTAATAAAATATTACTTCTAGTATGCATGATGCGCACTTACAAGACCAGCATCTTCCGTCGGTTCTAAAGTAATACGCGTTTTAGCCCGATCCGATAGCGCAATATAAAATTGGATAAAATCAGTTCTTCGCACCAAATGGTACATGGCAAAACACGTTCCGACAGCTGACACAGATACTTGGAAAAAATATAGAGTACTACCTCGGATTTCAGGTACCAGTAATCTAGTAAGTACGCGTGCTGAAGAAGTAAACACACCAGAAGCGCCTGAAACACAACAAACGTGAACGTGAACTTTTCAATACAAATTCTTACTTTCTCCAACCATTACGGCTTGGGTGTACCTAGAAGGTAACATGCTGGTGTATCCATAAAAACTGGATTGTTGCACTATAAGTACAGTGTGAACAAGGTGAAGTTAATTTGCGTAAAGACATACCGGTACAACCGACCGCTACTACAGCAACAGCAGCCAAGTTAATTGTATAAGAAGCTGCTTCACCAAAAACTTCCCACCATAACTCACAAGTAGCAACAAATATTAACGTGGTGAAAGACATAAAGTATCCTAAAAAGTTAATAGAGAAAGCTTTCTAAAACAAATTTCGAATACTTACCGAAATTAATTCTTGCGCTTAAACTAAAGGTTTCTACAAGAAGATTGTTTCCCAGCACTGTTATAAAGGCAACAACAATATAAACTAATGACATGTCGAATACAACAGGTGTTCCTGGATATCGTATTTTGAAATAATCCATTGCCATTATAAAACTAAAAGATGGTACTGAAAATTCGGTAATTGAAGAAGCGCTTCAATCTTACCTATTATATGGAAGGAGGAATCCGGCACCGCCTAAAATAAATGCGGCATAAATAGCGTTATATGAATCCTGAGGAGGCGATAAATTTGAAAAACCATTGCTACTCGCGTGAAAATCACTTTTACGACGTTTTTGTTTTCCCAATTTTGTGTACCGGCCGGTGTCAACGTTTTCCATAATTTGGGATCAATTATGTATTATTATTATTTTTTTTAATAATGTTGAACTTCAACGTGTAGGTTGCATCTTTCGTTTAATCGCCATAACAAATCTAGAATATCATTAGGAACCGTAATATTGATTTTAATTTCGCGCTTGCGGTGCCACTTTCGCTTCAGTGTTCTATACAAACGCTAGATGTCATACAAGCCTTTAAAACTGTAATACAACATATATGATGAAAACAAAACAAAAAACAACGCTTCTCTGAAATTTTAATAAAAAAAATAAAGTACCTAGTTGAAAAACAAATATATATTAAAAATGTAAGAAAAGCATTTCGGGCAAAATTTCTCATTTCCCCGACACAAAAAATGCATAAGATCGAATAGAAAGTGTACCTCGATGTAGAAAATTTTGCTGGAAAAGGAGAAAAGAGGAAAATTGCGTTTAAAAACAATAGTTGAAATAAAACTTGAAATAATATAACTTACAATAAATTTCCCATAATTACCTTTTTTGTATAAATCATAATATGCTTAAAGATATTGTTAAATTAAATAGTACCACGTGATTGTTTTATCTTATTTATTTCTTACTAGCTGTCCCGGCGCGCTTCGCTACCCCAAATAAAAGAATTGTTAGCAATTATCTGTTAGATCTGTTAGCTATTCTGATTTTTTCACTTTATTTTTTTTTTAATAAGAAGTAAGAAAACACGTAAAAAACAAATGAAATCAAAATAGTTACAATTGATTGCGTGACTTGCTTATTTAAAAAAAATAATTAAGTAATGCTATTAAATAATCTAAAGTCTATTGAATGAATTAATTCTATTATAAAATTGATTGAGAATGCAAAAACTTCGCATAAAACATAATAGAAACATATTGCTTCTGAAGAGCATTTTGATATAAATTGATCAATTTTTAGTTTCTCTTGGTCGTGTCATTTGCTAGAATTACGTCGTTGAGTTTAACAAAAATTTTGATTTTCAGTTCAATCGATCGATATGTCAAGTCGATCACAATAAGAACTGTTGCGTGCATTCGATCAACGTCTTATTCATCTGATTTTAACCCATTCTTTCTCGAAGAAAAGTGAAAAAGCATCACTGATTTTCAAAACATCATATCTCCGGAAGTATGCGTCCGATCCCAATTTTTTTGTTGGAAATGTACATCTTTTGGCTACCTTCGCTCCATACATTTCGACCTCCTCAGAAACATGCACACCCACTGTGCGACGAGAAACGGTTAAAATGTGGTAAATTTCGCGGTGGATAAAGGGGCCGGTACATATGTAGATATACTAAAAAATCTAAAGAAAGGAATAAAGGACAAAGAAACATTAGAAGAAATTAAATTTATAAAGAAGACGATAAACGGGAACGCACTAATAATGGCAAACAAAGACAACCCAAAAATACATGAAACAATAAAACATATATATAGAAGATGTTCTACAATCACTGACGGACAACATTAGAGAAAAAGAAGACGAAAAATTATCTGTTAAGGCTATTATAAAATACAAGGATGGAGGACAGGTAGCAATAGCAGCACTAGGTGAAGAAAATGCACAAGAAATTTTAAAGAAAGGAAGAATAAGAATAGGTTTAAACATGTGCAGAGTGCAAGAAAGGGTGGAGGTGGCAAGATGCTGGATATACGACAACAAAGTATCAGAATGTCAAAATGAAGACAGGACAGAAAACTGCTTGATGTGCGGAAAAAAAGGCCACAAAAAAAGTTGAATGTCAAGAAAACCCCTATTGCCCTGTATGCGAGGAAGAAGGACATATTGTTGGAAGCGGAAATTGTAAAACATTTAAAATGGCACTGACAGCAGAGAAAGACAAACGAACTCTTATATGAAAATTCTGCAGATAAACGTAAATAGAAGTAGGACGGCGCAAGATTTAACTATATTAATGGTTTCAAGCTAAACTGCGATTATGTAGTTATAAGCGAACCCAATATTAAGACGGAACCGAAAAAAAACGTATATATTAATGCCAAAAAAACAACTGTGATATTAGACATAAGAAACACTGTGATAAACTTTGCTAGTCATGAATATTATGTGTACGTGGAAACATAGTTTTATTATATATATATTCTATTTATATTACTCGAACTGCACTTTGGAAGAATTCGAATCTGATTTAGATGAAATTCAAAACATGGCAATTAAAAAGAAGGCTGCTATAATAGCTGGGGATTTTAACGCCAAAACAGACTATGGGGTGGGGACATCACTAATCGGAGAGGAGAAAGTTAGAAGAAATGTTTAACTATCTAAACATGGTGGTGTTAAACGACGGAACATCTCCCACACTGGTAAGATCGAATGGAAGCTCGTATATTGACATAACAGCTGTTAGTGAAAACTGACAAACAATGTCAAAATATGGAAAGTATTAGAAGAGGAGACCTACAGCGACCACAAATACATAGTCATGGAATTATATAAAAAAGAAAAAGAGAAGAACACGTGGAGTTACGGGAGCGTAGACAAAGAAAAATAGCAGTTAATTTCGGGGCTTTAACTCTAAATAAATACGCTACCACAGAAGAATTTAGGAAAAGTGCAGAGAAGGCCTACAGAAACACAACAAAAAAATAAGAACAAAACCAGGACACAAATTACCTTACTGGTGGACAAAAATATAGAAAACCTATTGCAACAGGTAAGGAACAAAAGAAGAAGATACCAAAGAAACAGATGTCGTGGTACTGAAACAGAGGAAGAGATGGCATATAAAGGGGCAAAAAGAGCTAAAAGCAGAAATAAGAAAAACAAGAAGAATAAATGGAAGGAACTGTGTCAAAAGCTTGACGAAGATATCTTTGGGGATGCCTACAGAATTGTGGGAGAACAACTCAAAACAATCATACCTAGAACAATTATGACAAAAGAAGAAAAAGAAAACATATGCAAACAACTATTTATGATCAAAACAGAACAAAACCACCCTAACCCAGAAATAGAACACCTAGCAGAAACAACAATGATAGAAATAACCAAAGAAGAAACCCTGAAAGCATGTGAAATGCTGAAAGCTCCAGGCCCCGACGGAATACCGCCTGAAGCAATCAAAGCCATAATACAAGGAAATATCGAATACGCGGTTAAACTTTTTCAAAACTACATGCTCAAAAATGAATTCCCAGACGAATGGAAGGAAGGCAAGGTAATATTAATAGAGAAACCAAAGCAAGAGCCAACAGAAAAGAAATATCGGCCTATATGCCTGCTTAATGGGATAGCGAAGGTGTTCGAATATATAATTAGAGAAAGACTATTAGCGGAAATCGATGAGAAAGGTGGACTAAATAAAACCAATTTGGATTTAGGAAGGGACTGAGCACAGTAAATGCTATTCACGGAATTCAAAAATGGATACGGTTAAAAAGAAAGGAACAAAAAAGCTGGACGGCTATCATAACCTTCGATGTACAAAACGCGTTTAATACGGCAGATTGGGACCTAATTATCAGGAAGTTAAAGAAGAAAAATATATCGACATATCTAATAAACCTGATAACGTCATATTTAAGAAATAGAGATATATTAATAGAAAAAAAGTATAAATTAAAACTGGAAGGAGGTGTACCTCAAGGATCGGTACTCGGGCCGATTTTGTGGAAGACACACACACACAATATGTTACGCCGATGACGTCGCTCTAATGGTAGCAGCCAGAAACGAGAAACGATTAAAATACGAAGCAGACGACGGTATTGACAAAATCGTATGGTGGATGAAAAAAAAAACTACGAATAGCACCACAAAAGACATCGGCAATAATCTTCAACCTAAGTAGGAAAAGAAAAGAGGTAGTATTTGAAGTCGAAGGACATCAAATAAAAGCAAGCACACAAATCGACTACCTAGGTGTAAGACTAGACTGCGGGCTGACGTTCTGCAAACACGTAAAGAAGGCAACCAATAAGACTAGCAACGTAATGAAGGCACTTAATGCGATTTTGCCAAACGTAGCAGGAGCTAGTACAAAAAAGAGATGGACTTTGCAGATGCTTTGCAATCCAGCGTACTGTATGCCGCACCAATATGGAGTGATGTGTTAAAAATCCAAACGGCCAGACAAGAAATAATAAGATGTCAAAGAACCATGGCGAAGAAAGTGTGTAAGGCATACAGGACGGTGTCCACCGATGCAATACTCGTGATTGCAGGTCTTATACCGTTAACACTCCTAATTGAAGAAAGGACGAACGTTTTCCACAGAACGAGCACAAACAAACAAGAAGAAAAAAAGAATTTGCAAGCTAAATGTAGAGAAGAAACATACATCAAATGGCAAGAGGAATGGGAAAGAAGCCAAAAAGGTAGATGGACGGCAAAGCTCATTAAAGAAATTAAGCCTTGGAAGAACAGAAAACACGGAAATTTAAATTATCATCTAACATAAATGCTAACTGGACATGGATGTTTCGAAATTACCACAAGGAATTGAAAAACTGAATTCTGGAGAATGCTGGTACTGCACGGAAGACGATGATGCAAACCATACCTTTTTTGTATGCGCAAAGTGGACAAAAAATAGAGCGGCACTGGAAACATTCCTTGGGAGAGAAATCAACACCGAAAACATCGTGAACGTCATGCTAGAAACTGAGGAAAACTGGAAAGCCATAGAACACTACATTAATAAAATAATGACAGATAAAGAAAAAACCGAAAATGAGAAGAAGATTTAAATCCCATTATGCCTCGATGATATGCCTAAAGGGCGGTACCGAGTCATAAAGACCAAAGGGAACTGAGGAAAGGAGTTTAGTTGGTGAGCGGCTGGGACCTCTTCCCAGTTGAATCCAACACACCTCTCTCGTAAGAACAATAGAGAGGCGTCTTATCGAAGATTCTCAAAACCTCAAAAAAAAAAGTTCAATTTAAATAATTGATTACTCAAAACTTAGCAAGGTTAGAAGAGTGAACAACTAGCTTTAGTTAGCACATGTAATGCATATTAAAGCTACGAAATCGCAGTTGGATAAATTTCAGGATAACTGAGTTCTTTAATTTTTTCGAAACGTCAATTTTTCCGAAAAAAGTGCAATAATGCGAAAACTTTCCATTTTAGACACTATGTATAATGCATAAAGTTACATTCCAATTTCCCAAGGAATCCAAATTTGTAATAAAAACTGGGTAGTTATAGTAACTTATATGGAACGCCCGGTATAAACGAAAATAATTTTAACATGCGCAGCTCATTGATTTGCACAACTTTCATTGCAAAAGTTTTTTCTAACCCCAATATTTTTCCAGATATCCACTTTCCTCGCACCAATGGGCCACCCTGTATATAGATTTACGTACATATCAAGAAAATTCAAAACTTTAACATAGCGCGCTAATAACCTTAAAACATAGACTTCCCGCGTATTATGTAATTGAATGCACCATAACCTAAATTTTGCATAACAAGGCACAAACAAGCAGCAACATCAGCAGTCATTCAGTTGGTATATTGTTGGTGTGTAATACAAGTTGAATAAGTGTCTGTAACGTACAACAGTATTAAATAAACCCATAAATCACTAAATTCGTCTTTCGTTCATTTGGCATCGGTTGCAAGGGGCCATGACTGGTGATCGCAACTTATGGAAACCGCGGTTGGGGAACGTATTTATCAATTATACAAACAGTAGACTTTTTCAGAAACGACTACGGTTTAAAAAGTGTAAGTTCTAAATTTTCTAGATCTACCTCAGGGTCACCACCAATATGAGACACCTAGCACTATAAATCCCCACTAACATTTAATAATATTTCCAACGTTATCATGTGTGAAGTTATGTTTGTTATTTTGATATTGACAATTAGTCTTTAGGTAAGCTATAACAACCAAGTGTTTTTTTTTTAAGTTTTACTCATAAATATTTTAATAATCATTTTATATGTAATATAAAATGTACATGTTTCATGTACATAATCACAACAAGTAAATATTGCTGCTTGTTACAGATAGAACTGATGAAGCTATAAGTAGTTTTTTAAAATAAATTAAATGTATGTAAATTGCTGTTTTTCTTGTGACATCTTAATGTTCAAATCCCAAACAGCTTTAAATTTGTTTAACAATGAGACACATTTCTTCATCAGGACAAAAACTTGACAAAGCCAAATCTTTAGACTTCAAATGGTAGGCAAAACAGTTCATTCTTGGAAGATGTTTAGTATGCACAATCGACTTTTAAGTTACAGAGATGTTTTGCCAAAAAAATTAAATAAAGAAATCTAGTTATTGAGACTCAAATATTGCATACCATCAAAACGCCATAACAGCATCTCGGAAGACGTCTGCTGCGACAGAAGCATGTGTGCCCGTGATACGCATATCGTCAATCAGGCTGCCTACCTTGCAGGCCATCAAAACAAAATCACAGCAAAATTCGACATATGTAAGCGGAGCGATGATTCCCAATTAAGAAACAATACAAAAATTGATCTTCTATAGATCAGAAATTTAAAACACAAAGTATACATAAACGACGATTTCACGCAAAATGAAATAAATATCTAAAACTAAATATGAAAACCAGCCAAGGAGGAGGCAGCAAAAGGAGAATAACGATGACATGCGATCAGGAGGTATGGAACTAGAGTAGAAAATCTGGCAAACTAGAAAAGTATAGCAAAGAACAAACTATACAAAGTCAAATTCAAACAAAACTAAAATGATAGAAAAAAACGGAGACAACTAAAGCAATCAGGCAACATTACGATATTCATGGGAGACTTTAATGGAAGATCGGAAATGAAGTAGCATGAAGGCAATATAGTAATATAATGTCATGGAGAGACTACAAGCAACAGGATTGGAGAGTAATTAATTGATTTTGTATACAGAACGGCTTTGTAGTACAAAACTCTTTATACCAACATAAGGGCAGCCAAAAATTAAAGACACCAAAGATAAACCAGGAAATGAAAGATTAATAATTGATTACATAATAAAAGCAAAATTAATAGAATAATTATAAAGGATGCGTGAAAGGTTTACAGAAAGCTGAATTATCGATAGATTACCACGTACTAATAGGAAAAATGCAAAATAGAAAATCTTTTAGGGCTACGAAACATATTATATATGGGTTGTATTCAATTGTCTTTTCAACTATTTTCATCTTATGATGAAAGTCGCATTTAATGGTGCTACGGTTTTTCGGAAACCTTATTGTTTCTACTACAATCTCTAGTCTTTCTTCAATCTTATCATATATTATTGCAGTTAACAGCCTTAGCATTGTATTCAATAGACATTGCTTTATTCTTGGAAAGAGAAAAAAATAATCTTTTTTGTAATACGTCACTCGACCTAGGTTGCCATTTCAAAATATTCATGATGGCGGTTAAACGCTGACGTCAAAAACATTTGACATTTGCCTTAAAATATGCAATATAAAGTCTCATTCATTGTACTAGAGTTTATTAATTTTTCCTTTATCCGTTTCAACTTGTATATACACTGAACACATAATAAATAAAGAATTAGAAACGAAACAGGGAACAATTTATGTTACATTCATCGATATTCGTGCCACTTTTAATAGAATAGACACGGGAATACTGTGGGAAACAATGAAAAAATGCAAGGTAAGGAAATGAGTTCATAAATTAGCCTAATTTTTTCTCTTTTCAATGACACAAAAGTTTATATACTTCGTTGTGTAAATAAAACCACAAAACGCGTTTTTCTATTAATTATATGGTTTAAAAAATATAATCCGGCCATAGAAAACAAAACAAACGGTTCTCTAACAAATTCATCATACGTGCAAATCAGATCAAAATACAACTACAACTCTTAATATTCAACAATAAAAGACAAGAATAAAAAGAATTGAAATGCCCACCATATTATTGTCAACACAGATAGAACACCTTTTCAACTCCGAGTTAACGGCTTTCCTAATTTTACGTCTAGGTTTGCCTATGATCGCACATAGAGGGTTTTCAAACTTAAGTCGGCACTATTGCTAACTTTGTTATTATTAGAGCTACAGGTTAAATGAGCAAACTAGTAGCATTTGATTCCCTCATCACTATGGCGAAAACAGAATAAAAATCGAACATCGCGTTCGCGAGTTATTACAAATTGTTCCATTTTTTTTAATGGGACACCCTGTATACAATCTTTTCAATCGATAGAAAATTGAATACTGAACAAAAAGTTTCCCATTATTTTTTATCCTAAAGTCAAAAATGACAGAGCTATTGGTGATTTTTCAAATTGATTAAGGTGGCTGTGTTAGTTAGTTAGTTTGCCTTACCATTAAGTAGAAAGTAGCAAGAAGCGTTTGTTCATTTTAAATTGTGAAAAATGTTTATCATTAAATTGTTTTTCTATCCCTTACAGTAAGAGAAAAATAACAGTTTGAAGAAAATGACCGAAATTGAATTTCTTCAGATATTTAGGGCCGGTTGTATAATGTACGTTTGACTACGGGTTGGGATTGAACCGACAGTTGATTGTGAATTCCGTTGTATAAAGTCGGGTTGGCATAAAACCAAAGAAGGTTGAATTGATGGTTTTCGTCAGCCGACATCTGCGAGTAGCGATTGACGTATTCAACCGACGGTTGAAACAATTTCAGGTTATGTTGGTACAATTGTTACGCGCGCATAATACAATAGGCATAACATAAGTTCGTATTTTTTATTTGCGACGATTGAGCGATTCTTTGTGATTAAATATGGATCAAACTCTAGCTCCAACTCTAGCTCGAGCAGTTCTGATGACACTGACTGGGGTATTAATGATAATGATGAACCCTTATTATTAAATAAAAGCAGTACATCTTCTGATTTGGAAGAAGAATTAGAGTTAATAAATAGAATTAAGGATTCCGCGTACTTTTCGTGTGCGCCTGATAATTTTACAACAGATGGTCCAGATGTAGAATTTTCCGTTAGGTATCGTCTGCAAAAACAACAGTAGTTAGTTTGTTAACGTCAATTGAAGGTTACTTGGCGCATACAACTAATAGGTACATAGTGGTTAAAATTTGTGAAACCAATATTACTCACATTTTGTAGAGACCATGTCGTGTCTTGATGTTTGTTTTAAATTTTAAACACGTCATTTTGTTCGGCTATTTCTGCAAATCTTTCTCCATTTGACCATTTTCTTATCTTTAATTAATGGGGACTACCATCTAGGGATGGAAGGAACAGGAGGAATTAGAGAACATTCAAAAGAAATACTGAAGATGGACGCTTGTATTAGATAGAGAAACGACAAGTTATATAATAGAAGAAGAGTTGAACCTGGAAAAGATAACGATTCAGGCACGAAGAAGGGCGTTGAGATTTAAAGAGAAGATGGATGGATGGATAGAAAGGGTAACGAACTGCTATACTAATGTTGGAAAGAGGTAGAGGAACAACGAGTAAAACACGGGAAGAGGATAGAAAAGCATGTTATGAAAGGGAGGGTATACAAGGAGGAAATAAGTAGGTTAGGACGGCATGAAAGAAAGATGGTAGTATTAAAAAAAATCAAATTTTTTTGTTCTTTAAAATTAACAAATTAATTCGATCACACAATAAACTTAAATAAATAAAACTCACATCCAAAATGATAATTTACTCTACTGTCATTATTTTCTATTCCTCTCTTTTTTTCTAGTCTATCTTTTTTGTTTGCATTATACCATTTCCTTTCTCTTCTAGTAAACTTTCTCTTCTTATTCCCCCTCCCTTAATTCCACACAATCTTCTCTTTGATGTTTAATATTTTTCCAATTATTTCCACACATTCTACTTAATCTTTCTTCGTCTTTCACCCAATACTTATTTTTGTTTTTTCATTATCTAGTCTAAACCTAGTTATCATTTATTTTCTTGCATTTTTTAGCTATTGTGTTAAGTACCTTAGAATTTCTTCCACTATTATATCCACGCATGCCATATTTGCATCTTCCTTCTCTGATCCTCATTTTCTTTCTTCTATCTGATTATCTTTGCCTCTCTTTTTGTTATTTCTTCTTCCATCCATCTTTATTCTCTTCTTTCCATCCTTCTTTCTTCTCTTCTTAACTTTCTTACTTCTTTTTATCGCGTAACCTCCTCTTCTATAATATGCTTTTCTTTCTTCTTGTCTGTCATTTATTTCTTCTAATTCTATCTCTTTCTAACATTCATACAAAATTTCACTATGTTTCCTATTTTCCAATCTTTCCTCAAATCTTATCGTACTCTTTTCTGCTCTTATTCTTGTTTTTTCCAGTTTCATTTCTTTCTTCTTCTCTTCTTCACTCACTGTGTATGTAAGTAATAGAGAAGCTAGAACTAGAATCAATTTAATTACCTGAGAACAAAAAATTTTTCACAAATTTAATTTAAAGATAAAACTTGATGAAAGAGTGCAATACAGAAAAACTCCTATTAATTACCTAACTGAATGTTTTAGTAAAAAAGTAGAAATATACGTTTTAGGGTAATTTCAAATTCAAATTTTTTATTTGGAGTGTATTTAAGTGTTAAACATGATGCGATTGGCTAATGGTTTTACTTAATAATTTGTTAGGGTTTCTGAAATTGTAACTACCGAAACCAATTACATAAGTATTTTGTAAGATTTATTATTAAAAAATGTAAATCAGTTAGCAATAATGCTTATAAACACTTAAAAGTAGTAATAAATTTAGAAAAAATAAACTTTTTCTCGAAATTCGAAAAGTGATCGTGCCCAAAAAAAATCTTGTTGGAAATGTGAAAACCTTTAGTTGTATATATTTTATACAGGGTGTCCAGAAACTCTCCTGACAAACGAACACTGGAATTCCTCAGATAATTTTAAGACAATTCAACCCAATTCACCTAGTCTTGAAAATGCTTGCTAAGGGGGCTAGAGCTCTTTGAAGATGGCGCCTAGTAACGTAAAAATTAAAAGATAAACTTCGCGAACTGACAACAATATGACAATGAAACACGTAGGTTTTACTTTTTGTTGGCAGTTCCAGAATCAACAAGTGCAAAAAATATAAATTTAACTTTAATGACAAAAAACAAAAAATTTTAAAATCCATTTTTTCTAGAAAACGGTGTATCCTAATGACTTAAAGTAAAGTACCTTTTAGTACTAGAATACCTGAAAATTTAATAATCTAGTGTCACAAATGCTTAAAAGTTAAAGACAAAAAGTTATGCGTTAAAATAACCGTTGACCTACCCAAAACTGACGCCTATGACCGGTACTAGAAATTCGCAATTGATGAATCGATTCATCTCTGAAGGCTAAATAAGCATACTAGTTTTTGTTTTCTAAGTAGAAGCGTTCTAGAGATATTTAAAAAAACTATTTACAAGGCGCCATCTTCAAAGAGCTCTATCTCCCTTAGGAAGCATTTTCGGACTAGGTAAATTGGATTAAATTGTCTTAAAATTATCTTAGGAATCTCCCGTCTTGGTTTGTCAGGAGAGTTTCTGGACACCCTGTATAGGTTGTAAATTGATTAAAGACAATAACAAGAAATAAATTTTGCGAAAGAAAAATTACACACCTCTCTGTATAAAGTAATTGTAGTTATAAAACGCGCCGCTCCAGTAGACACATTCAGCAGTCATCTGTTAGTCAAATAGCTGTCAAAATTATGGCTAAACAATTAAAAGTTTTTCATTAAATTGTCGCCGCAAAAGTAAATATTTAGAACCAGTTCGACTTTATAGTAATAGAATGAAATCGAATTTTCAAGTGCCGTTATTGTGATATCAAACTATGAACGCAATACTTTAATGTTTGCAAATCGTGATGTTTCCAGAAACTTCGAGGGGCTGCCTTAAACAAAAAAATTTGATATTTTGGGTGTTTCCTTATAAACATATAATTAGTAAAATTAGAAATTCAATTTTTAACAATAGAAAATTCGTTTAGTCTGATCGGAAGTTTAGTAACATGGGCGCTAAACCTAGTACCGCTAACGGGTCGCAAAGTCCCCGTGGAAGAACATTTTCTACCAGTAGCAGTTCAGAAGTGGTCACGACCCCCGCCGGTTTTCGTTTGTTACGTACAATACCTGGAATTGATGTATCAAGTGATAGACAACGTGCAAGATCTCTTTCAAGTGTTCCCGATTTGCATTCTAGTCATGAAACCATTTCTATGCCGCCGACTGGTGTTAGTTTTGATATTTCTGCTAGCCCCGAAACGGACAGTAGTTCTACCGAAGAAGCACCCATTGGAAGCAGCACCGCAAGTATAGCACTTGGAAGAGTTTACGCCGCTCATTCATTGCCCTCTCACATATGGTCTTTAAATGGTAAGTACATACCTTCTATCTCCTTCAATGATGACAATACAGATTTACATCTTATCAAAATCGCAAGGCAATTATGTTTAAAGCAAATTCTCATTTAATTCTTATGTAAACATCCAGGTGTAGATGTGTTTGATAGAAACGAATTACTTAATATTACGACAGGTTTAATAATTGGTTTTAAACCAGATATTTTTGGTTTAATACATTATTAAATCTTAGGAAGCATAACAAAATAAGTTTTACTTTCCACAATTTAATAACACTATGTTTATTTACATTTTACGTTGTGAAATTGTTTAGTTTTTAATTGTAGCTATTTTTGTATGTAAAGAAAATAACGCAAGGTTTATTATGTATTTTGAAATTTTGAGTAAATAAATAAACGGGCGTAATCGCATTGCGGGTCCTTGCACTAACCTAGCCAAAAATTAAATTAGCGACTTCGGATAGTACGTTTTAAGGTCGTTCGATATTCAGTGATCCAATTTAATTGTATTAAATCCCTGTCGCCCACGATTTCATTAAAAAAAATTGGTGTAGTTCAAAGCTTACAATTAATGTGAAACTTATACTTGAATTTTGTAATCGTAATATCGTATATTATGATCTGATCGTAGTACAATATTTTACAGATCGATATTATTTGCGTTTCTGTAGTTCTGTCAAATTTTTTTTAAGGTCTATATCTGTAAGAATTTATAAGAAACCCTAAATACTTACGAGAATCAGTGGCTTACAACAAGCACAAAGTTACCCACACTTTTAGCCCCAGAAATTATTTTGTATATATGGACGAACAAATTTTAATTGATTTTAAACCAAATTACTATATTGGTATTTAATCTAAATATCATTACGATACGTTATGAGAAGAAAAAGCTACTCGGGTGTTGTAATTGCGAACTTCGCTTGAAGGACCGTGCGGGCACCTTTTTGATAGCGATTTTGACATCGTTTGTCACATTCTTATTGTGTGCACATTTTTTATACATAGAATGAACAATTACAAACAACATATTAAAAAATTCAGATGCTGTTATTTTAAAAAGAAAAAGTTACAAGACAGGAAGTTATACTCGAGCGACGTAATCGCGAGCATCTCTTGATGGCACATCTGACATCGTTCGTCACATTTTTCTATACATAGAATGAACAATTACAAACACCAAATTCAAAAAATAAGATCCTGTTATTTAAAAAAAAAACGTTCGTATAACGTATAACGCCCTACCAGTAACATAATGTATAACTCGATTTTACAAATTCCTTCGAGTTGAACATTACTTCTTTCTTAAATATTGATTTTTTTCTACAGCATATCAGCTTTTTCTATCAAAATTATTAAGTTGCGACGCTGTTAGACATTTATTTTGTTTATCGTGCCAATTTTGATATCGCCGCACACTTTTTACACGTTTGCTAGTATCAGAACGGTGTAGAGTTCTGCGGAAACTCTTGTTTGAATCTAGAAATGTTCAAAAAATAAAAAAGTGCTGAATGAAATTTCACTTCAGAATTCAAAGTGACTGTTCGCTTACTATTATTGCGATTGCGACTTAGTAAGGAACATGTTTATTTCACTGAAATTACACTACACAACTAGAGAAACAGTGAAAGCCGTAAAATGCTTTAATAAAATGTTAAATAATCTCATCGAAATGTATCCAGAAAAATTTGATATTAGTCGCTGGGATATAAACTTTCGATCTTATAACTTTTAAAAAATAACAGCATCTTATTTTTAATATGTTATTTGTAATTGTTCATTCTATGTATTAAAAAAATTGCACGCAAAAAAATGTGACAAACGATGTCAAATTTGCCATCAAAGATGCTCGCGATTACGTAATTCGGGTATAATTTCCCGGTCTTGTAACTTTTTTTAAAAAAATTAAAGCATCTGAATTTTTTAATATGTTGTTTACAATTGTTCATTCTATGTATTAAAAAAAATGCACGAAAAAAAAATGTGACAAAGTATGTCAAATTTGCCATCAAAGAGATGCTCGCGATTACGTCGCTCGGGTATAACTTCCCGGTCTTGTAACTGTTTTTAAAAAAATAACAGCATCTTATTTTTTAATATGTTATTTGTAATTGTTCATTCTATGCACAAAAAAATTGCACGCAAAAAATGTGACAAACGATGTCAAATTTGCTATCAAAAGGTGCCCACACGGTCCCGCAAGCGAAGTTCGCAATTACGACGCTCAGAGTAGCTTTTTCTTCACATAACGTATCGTAATGATATTTAGATTAAATACCGATATATTAATTTTGGTTTTAAAATCAATTCACATGCATTTGTTCGTCCATATACGGTGGCCAGAAAAATACGGACAAACGCCAGGTAGAACGATTCTTTGTTCAATTCTGAGGCGATAATCTTAATCCAAAAAGTTATGCGATCCTTCCTTAAGGCGCACAGACCAACAAACCTTAAGATGTACGGCTAAAATTTATCAAAATTCGTCAAATTTATCTATGTAAAATCATTGTGGTGAAATTTAGAAGATAGTTAATAGCAACTTTTGGCACACCCTGTATAGCTGAAGGTCTAAAAATATTTTTAGTAGAACGAAAATAGTCAATTATGGCTGCAAACCAAATTTCAAGTTTCAGTTTATATGCAAGTGAAAAAGCTTTCAGTGCACGCTCTACGCAGATTACCCTGTATATGATACTAAGATACAAGATATATAGTGTGTTCAAACTTAAACTTTGCTGTGCAGATAAAGAGAAAATCAGATGGATTAAACAAAAACTCCAACTTTTATAGAAAGGGAGGACGCAATTTGGTCAAACTAAAATACGATAATAATCGTCCCTCTAGCAGGAGTAGTCACCCCTTCAAAAATCTTAATAAATAATACGGCGTCTGGTATTATTTTTGAAAGTCATTACTTGTATCTTGGTATGTTTCAATTGTAGTTGTAATCTAGCGTTTGGATAATACAGGGTGTTTTAAAAAATATTGTTTTTTAGTCATCAAGTTGATCATTACAAGTAAACTATGTGACAGTTACTTAAATGGAAAGACAATATGATTTTTAATCGGAGAAGAAGAGAATTCCGAGAAACTTTCAATCTCTTAAAAATCATCCCTCATATAGGGTTAAGCACCAATTTAACAAATTTATTTTGCACATGTGTGAAAGGTGCTTTATTTTTTAACTTACAGTATTGTCAAGGCAAAGCAGCCTTTTTTTTATTGTGCCTCAAGTAACCTTCACTTACAACGTTTAGAAACAATAAATTAATAGTGCAGAAAAAGCAGACCACATTTTTTATTCTCTTCGTCACAGGCTTCCTTGAATTAATCCGATTTATTGGAAACGTCAATAATAAAAAAAATTCTCTTTCATACAATGCTAGAGGCTAGTTTCAAAGGAATCCCTTAATTAATAACGTATCTGGGGTTAAGCGTCTGCTTTCGGCGTCTGTTCTTTGCTG
The DNA here is from genome assembly GCA_030710515.1 of Abscondita cerata. Lineage (NCBI taxonomy): Eukaryota > Metazoa > Arthropoda > Insecta > Coleoptera > Lampyridae > Abscondita > Abscondita cerata. Next base: position 330,470 of record JALBCR010002494.1, on the reverse strand, counting down.
CAAATTGCTATAGAAACAGTTTTAGTGGCACAGCAAACAGTTTTTGACATCTCCACAAAACGGGTTCAGATCGGGTGAACGAGCTGGTTAATTAATAGGCATAACGGGCAATTGAGACGCAGATAGTGGGTGTCTGATTAGATGCTTACTCATTTCTTCACAAAAGTGTCGTCTTCTGTCACTATCATCTTCATTAAGCTACATGAACAAGTTTCAATTTACAAGGGTGTTAACTTATGATATTTCAAGAGTGAATACTAGACTAGTATACTCTTCTCAAATGGGACCTGTTGACATTTTTATGGGAATCAGGAATATTAAGAAACTGAGCTGATACCTACTTTATAGAAATTGTTTTGCATGAACAACCGCACTGTTTCCACTCGTTCAGAAATGCTAAAAATCATTTTTGGGTAATTCATTTAGAAATTTATCAACTGTTTTGAAACTACAACAAATACAAAAGTTAACCAGCTAACGCAACTCATAAGAAAGAAGTTTTGAGCAACTTCATCCGTTCGGTTTTTTTCTGAAACCGTACGACACTTTCACTAAATTACTACATCATACTTTTCAAACTTCCACATACTTCCACGTAGTTTCATATACTTCACATACTTTCACTGAAATCCACATGGATGTACACCTACTTCCACTGGCGGTTTACCCTCTAAATTTCCTTATTTGCCGAGATAAATATATGAAACCATATATTTTCAGAAAGCTAAAAAAAATCTGTAATCTATAGAGTCATAGCCAACTATGGTTTCTATTAAAAAAAATGCATGTTTGGTCTGTAACTCAAAAACGAATTAAGTTAGAATAAATTTGAGTACGCCATTGAATTGCATATAAAAACATTCAAATAAAAAATATTGACAAACAAAACAGTTATGAAGCTTTAAAGAAAACGGCATAAAACGCAAAACACTCTGTATCTCCCAAATCAGTCGAGATATCGAAGTGCTGTTTAGACCATTCAGGTTGTCTCAAATTTTTCACTTAAACCATGAAAACCATTTTCATTGGGATCGTAGCAGCGACTACAAGCAACATTTTCCGAACTTGAACATCTAACTTTTAAACCAACAGAAAGTTGAAAGTATTGCGTATCTAGGCATGTACCAATATTTTTAGATGGAATGGCGTGTAACCATCCACCTGACTCCTGCTGCTGGAGTACTCTAAAGCGTGCCACATCTACGTTAAAACCAAAATGAAGATTATTTTTTATCATTGGCCCCACATTAATTACATCCCAAGATTTCTGAGAATGTTGTTGACAGATAACCATGCGTCTAAAGCTTCGATAAGATGATGCGCGTGATTCTTGATGTCCATAGAAAGGATTAAAAGACATAAGATCCTGCGCCATAAAGCGAATTACGAAGCTAGGAGACAGATATCAGAAATTTTGTGAATTCCTAGGCCACCTTTAAAAATCGAAAGAGCTAGGAATTTCCGAGGGAATTTCCAAAGAGCGCGTATACCTAGAAAATAAGTCGTTTTGGGTATGAAGAAGCAATTCTAAAAGAAAATAAGGTACATGTGGATTAATTTGGTCTAGATGAGAAATAAACCGATTTAATTTTTGTTGCTTACTTTTCAAGTAATTTGAATAAGCCTCCTCAAAATTGGAGCCCCTAATAATGGAAATCATTGACGGACAAACATTTTCAAATTGACAAATAATATTCATATCGATAAGTTTTGACTCGAGTTTTGAGCAGAAGAAAAGTTCACTTTAAGACCAATTTCAGCTGCCAAATTAATGATAACACCATGGTCGTTTAAGACAATTTCTGAAGTATCCGGAAGAGTTGCATCATCATGATACCAAATGTTCAGCTTCGATAACAATTTTTTAACCAATGGTTGGATTGTAATACAAAATGCCATCGGACCACACGGATCACCTTGTTCCACGCCTAGTTTCGTTAAAATTATTTTGTCTCCAAAAAATAAATAAGAAGGGATCTGTAACTCCACTGTATATTTTGGATAATGCACAAAGAGATGCTCCAAAAAGTATAGGTTTATAATATTTCACTGTTCATTTTACCGGGCAGGATGAAATTACAACTATCTGTTGTAGCAGTGAGTGCTCGAATACCAACTTCACCATCAGAGAAGGAAATTACATCTTTCAAAAACTGGGATCAATACCAGAGACGGAACCATGTGATTCGTTTACAGAAAGGAATGGTTGGTTATTGTCAGGAGGAGCAGGAAAATGAGTTGTATGTTTAACTTTAAAGCTTCAAAAATGTTCTCATTGAAAGAGGCTAGATAATCTTCTGAACTTAAGATTTTGACCGCTCCTTGCAACGGTTTCTTTTGATTTTGATGAAAGAGGAGAAAATTAAAGTTGAAATATTCTCCTTAATTGTTGAGTTAAGTTCTTGACTTTGGAGAAGAAGTATTCATAATATTGAAGGAAATATTCGAAAAAGAAGACACGGCAAGAGTTTGAATTGATGCATTTATTAATCAAAGAAGTCAATTTATCGGCTGATGCGTACAGAGCTCCTTTTGGCATTATTTTAAGAGAGTGGATTCTTCGATGTGATGCCATTAGTTTATTTTCAATGATGTTTGAAGATACGGAGCAGTTAGTTGTTTCTTTGCCGGTGCAGACTAAGTGACGTTTTTCAGCGTGACATTTAGATGGATGTATCCTTAAACCATTGGAAGCATTTTGAACAAATATTGCATGTTAAAGATAGGACGAATTGTTGCTAAGTTGATATTCAAAAATTAGGGTGTGCAGATCTCTAGTTTGTGCGTGTGAATCAATATTAAAAACTTTAATTTGAATAGACTCACCCCTCACACGTTTGTTGAATGCATTTTGTTCAGTAGCCAGAAATCATATTTAAAAGAAACAGTATGTCGTTGGAAAGACCGTACATTAAGGTTTTCAATGACCATAAATTTTCTCAAACTTCTTTTGTTTACTTAAAGAGTGCAACCAAAAATTTTGGTTTGTTGACATTTACTCAATCATCAGCGATTAGTTTTGCATTATCTCTGAAAATAATGGATACTGCACCTAAGGTAGCTGCTCAAGTTGTTGCTTGTATATTAGTCAGCGATTTGTTACCCAACAACTGAATCTGAGTCGATCATTGGTTCGATGGGTGTACCAGCGATTTGAGGGACTGGCTCATTCAATCGAAGACTAGGAACAGGTAGACGTATCTTCAATATCATCGAGGAACCGTCGACTTAATGCTGTTTAAATGCACCAGCAACTCCGTCATGTCTGTGGTGTGAGTGGACAGTGAGACGAACAGCTCATCGACAAGCGCAGCTTCGTTTTGCACGGGAACACCTCAATCGGACCTTGGATTGGACCAGCGGGGGTCTGTTCTGTTCACTGGATATATCTCAAAGGCAACGATGAAGAGGGCGGTTTTTAAATCTCATTTCTGGCGGCTAAAATAAATGTATTCAAATTCAAAAGTGTGAGGTGGGTCGATTTTTTTGCTGTCAAGTTTAGTTCATAATTTATATTTAAATAAAAAGTATTGGCCAGTACAAACTGAATTCAAGTCAATTATTCATACGTTTAATTTGACTTATTGCGTACCAAGATGTAGAATACATTGCATTAAAGATTGTAACAATGGCTTCCCAATTAGTTATTGGGCTCTTAAGGAAGATGAGTTATCAATCCATAACCATGGTTTTTTGTTAATCTATTAGTATAGTCCACTTAGGTTTAATTTAAATATTAACGTAGAGCTTACTAGATTTTCTGATTAGAGCTGTCAAGTTTACCATTATCTTCACGAAATAACCTTGAACATTTAATTTATCTGACTTTCATTTTCAAAAAGCCAAAATAATATTAGGTTTAACGTATATTCTTGTACAGACTGTATTTTTCTTGTTCTACTTATACAGATGCCTCGATAAAGACCGGACTTATCCGCTCCAAGTTAAACTTTTATTTGTTATTAATTAATTACTAGTTCACTGTTGAATATTGTAAATTTTTATTAGAAAATTTGATAAAATGAACTATTATGTACATTCCAAATCAGTTTTGAATTTATTATAGAATACATTGCATTTAATATCAACCTATTTGTCAAAATTTTGAAAAATACTGCTGGTATATGTGCTCACAAATCTTTAGCTTTATATATTTAAGTACAAATTAAAAAAATATAATTTAATGTAAATTTGAATGCAATAAGAGAACTGCGAAAATATATCATAAGCTGTGAAAACAGCTCGATCTCTTGTAATGCAACTTAATGTAAGTAGGGTTGAATATATTGCTGAAAGTTATTGCTAACTTCTTATGGGTTTCCGGCAAGATTAATTTATTTCTGTTGTAAGTAATAAGAGAATTAAAAAAATAGGTCGGTAAACCTAAAATATCTTACGAATATAGCCGTTAAAAACAACGGATTGTTTTTAATAAAAACAAACAATTACTGTAACCATCGTTATGATTGTGACTGTCAGCATTTGTGATGTGACGATAATCTTAACATCGATCTAAAATTTAATGTAATTGGGCATCAATTAATCGATAGTAAACTTCTAGAAATACTTCGTCTATTATCTTAAGATATTAATGTTATTTATAAATGCTCTTAAAATAATAACACTGCACGATAGCGGTTTTGTCGGTGGGTTTAACATAGCGTTGAAGATGTGAGAGAATTTCCTTGTTCTATTTTTTTATTCACATTAGTTGGTAAAGAAATTTCCGAACTTCGGTCTGCACCGATTTGTTTATCGCTGCCATTTCGCATGCACTTCAATTTTTTTAGTGTAGACAATTTAGATGAAACAACGACGAATATAAAAATTTATAAAGTTTTGAAATTTTGGTTATAAACGTCCAGTAGGAACCTGAATACAGATCGAAGAGATCCCCGGGTGGAGCTTCACCTTTTACCCAAAACACGACCCCCAAACGTGACCTCACGACGATTTTTTGCGTTTTGCACGTAAACCGCATCTCTGACGTGAAAAAGTTATAGGACCTTTTAGTTTCTCCATTCAATTTTCCACAAAAATTGTTATATATTTTGCGGATCTCTCACCCAACGCTCATAATTGACCTTTGAAAATAAGCATAGTTTTAAACGCAAACGCAAAAATGAATGAGTCTTGCGCCGCCTTTTGCGTCTTTTATCTTGAAAAGTATTATCGTGAGCAAAAAAATTCTGCACCCATCCTTTAGGTTGAGCTCTCAGTGCGTTTTTTTTGTTTCCCCTGGAGGCCTATTCCACTAATGAAATATTTAATCAATTGCCTCTGCAAAATGATTCTCCTCGATGGAATTTACACAACTCTGCCCATGACAATTAGAACACATTGTAGCAGGCCAACCTTTACACAGCTACATCGCTTTCCACAGCCCTTTTTAGAGCCTCAAGATATGAGCTACAGAATTGAGTAGTGAGCACTGGCGTTAGAATGTTGTTAGTTTTTCTCCAACCCCTTTCAGTTGCTCCCAAATTTCTTCCTTTCTACAAATGCATTTGATAAAAACTCGATATGAATTTTGTGTTACTGCAGCAGATGTAGGTGGTAGTCGGGACCAATGACTGCGTTATTCGACTAACTAGCTTATTAAATAAAATGAATCGATAATGGTTTAAAGATGTTTCTTTTAGGGGTGCCTTATATAGAGCAAGCGTAAATTTTTCCACAGCTCTTGCAATGCTTTCTTTTGCTGATGAAGGATTATTGAATACGGCGACCACTTCTTGTAACTCCTTTCGTATATTTATTAAGTTTACGGTCTGTGAGTTCCCTTTGCCAACAAAGGCCGAAGTGGTGTCGAAGCCACTAAACGCATGAGCAAATAATGGTTCATTATATTATAAGTGAGAGAAATGCATCATTATATTCTCACGAGCTTTATAACGGCATTTCTCTCGCGTGTGATATACGACCTAATGGGATTTCTCTGGCGGACAAAGAGCGTTAAAGAGATGTGCAAAAAATCAAGGACATTTTTGTGGAGAATTTAATGTTGAAACTAAAAAGTCCTATAACGCTCCAAACGCTAAAGACCATTGTGAAATTACGTTTGGGGGTGGTTTTTTGGGCAAAAGGGGATGAAGTTCCCCCCGGCAGGGTGGGAACTCTTCGGATCTGTGTTCTTACTGAGAATTCACAACCAAAATTTCAAAACTTTATACATTTTTCTTCTAAAAAGCTTAATTTGCCTACACTATTTGACCTAAATTCTCCTAAATACCCTGTTAAGTTAAATTATATTCTTTCCTACAAACATAAAAGCGCAATTCCTTTGTGGTTAAAATCTCTTCTCTTGTGCTCTCTTGTACTCATTATGGTTTTATGATGTCTAGTTTTGCTTCTATTTTCCTTCTTTTCAATTGCTTTTTTGTAAACTGCTTCCATTCCTTCCCATTTTTGCTATTACCTTTGCTTCATTTAATGTTATGTTTTTGTTTTTAATATTTCTTCTTCGTTTTTTGTGTCATTCTTAGCATCTGCTCTAAACCATTGTAATTGTTTCTCTTCAATCTTATTTTGAGCGGTTTTTATTTTTAATTGTACTCTTATTGTTTTATTCTTAATTTGTCTATTTTCGTGACTCATTCGACTCTTCTGAGATATTTCATTTCCATTTCTGTTATTTGGCTTTCTTGTTTCTTTGTTGTTATCCATGTTTCACTCCGTTTATCAAGACTGGTTGGTACATTGCTTTGTATTACTACCATTGTTATTTCTTTTGATATGTTCTTGTTATTTATAACTACACCATTCATTGCAAAGTATAGATTCAACCCAGCTTGAATTCTTGCTTTCATTTCTTTTTCGTATTTACCGTTGCTTTCAATTATAGTTCCAAGATATTTGTATGATTGTAATCTTGCTCTTCTTTCTTTTCTAGCGATAACCATGAATTTTGTTCTTCCTATAATGACTTTATCTGCTTTCTTTAATTCTTCATTCCATATTTTCAGGTTTTTTGTAGTTTCTTGCATATAGAGCAAGTCATTGCCAAATGCACACTCTGCGATGGCTACTTTTTCCAGATTTCTGAATCCTATTTCTAATTTTTTTTGTGCTTGTTTAATTATGTCGTCCATAAGAATCACGAATAATGTTTGGATTAACACACTTCCTTGTCTAAGTCCTTTCGTTGTTAGTTAGATTTACTAAATAAAAAGTAATTTCTATTTAGCTCGACAGTTCATTTATACTATAGAGACCTATAATCTAACAGAAGTAATTCATGAGCTAACTCGTATCACGGGGAAAACTGCAACTCTTCTAGATGTTATATGTGTAGATCAAAAATACTATTAGGTCACGCTGGGACTATTGATTTACCGCATATTACTGATCATAGGCTAGTGTATTGTAACCTTGATCTTACAGTGTATATGTCACCACCTAGTATAATACCATATAGAAACTTTAAACGCTTGAATTTATCCAAATTTGACTTGGGCTCCCTTCTATAGACTGGACAGTTACCTTTTTAATGTTCATGCTCCATATCAAGCTGGAAAAATAGGTAAAGTCAAACTTCCTTATGTAACTCCTACTATATTAGAAATGAAAAAAAAATCAAGGATTCTGCCTACAAGAAATATCTACGTCTCAGAACAAGTGGTAGTTTAGAGTACTATAGAACAATTAGGAACTATTATACTACCGCACTCAGAAATGAAAATCTGCATATCTAAAGTACACTCTAGCTAAATGTAAATGAAATTCAAATGCCTTATGGAAAAACGTGGATAAATTTGGGATACACAGTAAACCTAACCTTATGAGTTACATAATCCATCCCAGCTTAATCTCTATTTTACTTATAATATCAATGCACCAGACCCAGATCTATCACTCATCAACGTATATAATTGTAGCAAGAAAAACAAATTTAATTTTGAGTTTATAAAGGTTAGCGACAAGGCTGTTACTAAAATCATCAACAGTTTTCAGTCTAACTCTTAAGGAAATGACTTGATAAATGCTACAATGTTAAAATTAACTGTTCCATTTTGTGTATCAGCAATTCATTAACAATAGTAACCGTACCGTTGCTGTGGAAAAAAATTATAATACCAGTTCCAAAGAATAGCAGTCTGCGTATACGTAATGATGCAAATATATGAGACAGTAAATTTACATATATTACCTAAAACACAATGTGGATTTCGAAAACATCACAGTACTAACACAGCATCACTAAAACTAACAAATGATAAAACGAAAATTGACCAGTCACTATCATTCTGCTGTTGGATTTTAGTGAAGCGTTTAATGTAGTAAATCATGAACTTCTTCTTGCAAAATTACAGTACTATGGGTTTTCTGAACATGTGTTGCCTGTTTAGAACTTACTTAACATCAAGAACGTACACTGTAAAAATTGAAAATCATTTTTCTACAGAATTGACAATTACCAAAGGAGTTCCTCGGGGAAGTGTATTGGGCCTACTTTTTTCTTTTTATTTTCTATATTTACAGCAGATTTGCCATCAGTACTTTCTGGTGGAGTGAACATCATTCAATACGCGGATGACACTCAACTATACATATCATGCTCCTCGAATTCAATAAATATATATCAGTGGTGTGTGTCTAATGGTCTAATCATCAATCCCACTAAATCGGTAGCAATGTGTTGTGGAACTCTAGTGTACGTGAACGTGCTTTACTGGTGCTATGTACTGAAGTCCGTATCAACAATAGTGTAATACCGTTTCAAGGTGTAGTAAAAAATTAGGGGTATACATTGACAAAAACGTTAACTTTGAATACCATGTTACAAAACCACTTCCAAGCAGCTTATTTAAAACTTGAGACTCTATACCATTTCAAAATGAGTAGCTATAACCTCTGATGTAAAATGGATGCTAATAAATGCGACAGTACTGTCCTTTTAAATTACTGTCGTCAGGTGTACTTTCACTATGACGAAGCAGTATAAACTTAATACTCAACTTCAAAACAGGTGTTTGCGATTTGCTTTCAATCTTAACTATAGAGATCATGTTTCTCCAATTTACAATCAAAACAAAATTCTAAGGATTGAAAATGTTTCCTGTGTTCAGTTTCTTGTAATACAAGACATAATCAATTATTTGTTATAATTTATAACAAAACTGTTAAGTTTAAAGTTTATTTGTAGTCATTCTGTTTGCGCATTGAAAAGTAAAAAAAAGTGAATTACTATGCATTCAAGAAAAATCTACATACTAGTTTCTTTTGCACAAAATTATTTGAACATTTTTCTTTTATTTTACATTTTCTCTTTTTTAATTTAAATTTTTGTTTATTAGTTTGATTATGTCTTGCTTTTACAGTTAAATTTGTTAAAATGTTCTTAATAGAATTGTTTTATAAAACTGTAGATGTAATTTTTTGTACACATAAATGTTTCTTTTTTTGGCTCGAGTTGAAAAACAGCTATACTGAACTCGTTGCCAATTGTGGTTTTTTTCACAATAAACATATTATTATTATAAAGTCTTCCGAGTCCTAATTTTCCGGTTCTTACCAAAATTTCTTGTGTTCTTGCGTAAATATCCTGTATTGTTAATATTAAATTTTTACTTATTCCATTTTTTCCAGTACTTCCAATACATAACTCTGTCAAACACCTTTTCCAAATCCACATAACATATAATAAATACTTCTCTGTCGTGTCTGTAAATAAAATAAGCTTTCAAATGATATATCACATGACCCATCTTGCTATTTAAAAAATTCTAGATGGCGGCCGTGTCAAAAAATTATCGAGCAAAAAATTTTTGATTGTGTCAAATATATGTGAAATAGCTTCAGATTTGATCCCTAAAATTTCCAGAATGATGCCTTCAACCGTTTTGGCTACAGAGCCTTGGTTCCATACATAAAAGCTACCCTGTATACATAAAATTTAGATAAAACATTGTTGTATAAACACAAAAGGTGTCAATGAACAGGTTTATTGTAGGGTCTTTTTGATAGGAATTTATTCATTCTGTTTCAAGATTATTTTCAAAACTTTTTAATGCACGAGAGCAATACAAGTATAGCTTTTCTGTTTGCAATGATAATTTTTTTATTTCAATAAAACTTTTATTATGCAAATTTTATGTATAATAATAGAAATTTCGATTTTATTGTTAATGAATGTCCTTTGTAAAAATTAATTGGTATTCTCGACCGGATTGCAGTATTTTCTGACTTTGTTTGTTGTGATCCATATATCTGTATAGAGAATTGAAAGGGCTTTCATATGTGGTACTTGTCGACCCATTATGCCATTTAAGATTTTTGACATGAGGGCTGCCGAGGCCACCCTGTTGATATATCGGGTCAACTTTGTTTTCGCAAAATGTCCCCCTCAAACAAAAATTGACCTGTCCGAGCGTTATTTTTAAAGTGTAAGACGGCTCCAAAAACGGCCCGTTTCGTTTTCAGTAGGCCACTCTGTATATGTATAAAATCTGTCACGTTATGCCTCAAACTGTTTCTGTTGGTTATGATTGGCCATGAGCATGAAATGATCCGTGGGTTATAAAGAATCATTGTCAAATTACAATACCGCATAAATAAAATAGTGCATAAATGAAATTATAATCTAACGGTCTTGGTAACGATGTGTTACAAAAACTTGCTATAAGAACACGTTACAGACTTATATTTAACCGTACCCAGAGTGTTCTAATGGAAAGGCCTGTTGTCAACGAAAAAATACGATAACGGGCGATTTTTTTGACAAAACCCTATGCCTAAAATAACTACTATTATATTTGGATAAGGAATTTCTGAAACCTCGAATCGCGAATAATTGAAAACAGTGGAAGTTGGTCTTAATTCCCACACAATTTCTATTATTTTCTTTATTTCCCTCCAATTCCTCTTAGTTTCCACAAATTTTCTTCAATTCCTTTGAACTGTACACTTTAATTCCCAAGTGATTCACTCATCGGTCCATACTCAGAAAGAAAATGCACAGCAACGATCATGAGATAGAAGGGCAAGAAAGAAACGTTTGATAGAGAAGTTAGAATTGTTTCTTACACCTGTTCTGAGAGTCGATTACTCGGTCGATTATTTTATTACAATGTAAGAAGAGTGAGCTACACTAACATGAAACAATACATTAAATAGTAATACGTTTTTCCCTCATTATTTGTACATTGGTCTCAAACTTTAATATGAATGCGAATGACTCTAATTTGACCTCTTAATGTTTTTTACCTACTACTTAGTTATTCCACCCCCTGTTTTGTACAGTAGTTGGAATATAACTATTTAATAAATTATATGGAATTATTCTATTTCTGTATGATAATCGATAACGTAATTCACAACAATGTTGGAGTGACGTTGAATTACTAGAAAAATTGATGTATTTGCGTATATTTGAATGACATTTATAAAAATAAATTCTCAGTTTAGTTATTTTTCCTTTTTAAACACTGACTTTCATTTAAATGAACACAAAATATTCTTTGTGTTGCAATAATTAAAAATCAAGATTATTAAAGCCTGTATGAGAATTAGGTGCAAGTAAATAAAATAATTATTAATTTATCATTCATTTTCTTTTTGTAAATTCTAGTACATAATTGTTGTCTGATATTGCAAATAAGATGATGTACCTAATTTACAGTACAATTTTATCAAATTTGCAGTTTTTAATGCTACTGCTGACACTACTGTCATTAAATAATTTTTCTAAAGGAAAGTATTAAAAACTTAAATATTGAAAGTTAATATCATTACCATATTAGACACTGCCATGTGTACCTATAATTAATCTAAATAACTTTTGAAAGAACATTAGCATTTTAATTATCGGATTTGTTTGAAACTATAAAAACCATTTATCGCTATATTTATATAAAAAATTAATCCACCTTAAAATCAACTCTCGAACGTGCTCTATGTATGGACTGTAACATCGTGTTTTGTTGGCTGTATATCAAATATTGAAAATATTTATTGCTGAATTTTGCTAAACAATTATTCAAGAGAATACCTTCATCTCGATCCTCTAACGAACCCTATGCATGGAGAATAACGTCGTGATTAGCTATTAACTTTGAGTTCAAATATCAAATTTAAAATATGAATGGAATATAACGTCGCGCTTAACTATTCACTTTGTGATCAAATATTTTCACTTTTAGAAATATTAGAATTTTAATTCTTGAATTATTTTGTTTACTCCTATAAAATATATTTATCATTAAATTTTTTGGCTAAAAAAATATTCAGACGTCACACAATATTAATTCTCAGGTTATTTTGTTTACACTTCTAAAATTTATGTATCACTAAATTTGGCTAAAAAAATATCCAAGAGAATAGTTTCAAATCGACCATTTAACGTATTCTATGAATTGAATATAACGTCGCGCTTAACTATTCACTTTGTGATCAAATATTTTCACTTTTAGAAATACCTATGTAAATTTTAATTCTTGGGTTTATTTGTTTACACTTCTATAATTTATGTATCACTAAATTTGGCTAAAAAATTATTCAAAGAATAGTTTCAAATCGACCATTTAACGTTTTCTATGAATGGACTATAACGTCACGCTTAACTATTTACTTTGTGATCAAATATTTTCATTTTTAGAAATATTAGAGTTTTAATTCTTGGGTTATTTGTTTTATCACTAAATTTGACTAAAAAAACTTAGCTATTAACTTTGAGATAAAATGTTTGTATTTTTAGAAGTATTCGAATTTTAATTCTCGGGTTATTTTGTTTACACTTCTAAAATTATCACTAAATTTGGTTAAAAATTATTCAAGAGAATAGTTTCAAATCGACCATTTAACGTATTCTATAAATGTACTATAACGTCGCGTATTCAGTTTGTGATCAAATATTTTCATTTTTAGAAATATTTGAATTTTAATTCTTAGGTTATTTTGTTTATCACTAATTTGACCAAAAAACTTAGCTAACTTTGAGATAAAATGTTTGTATTTTAAAAAGTATTAGAATTTTAATTCTCTGGTTTATTTTGTTTACACTTCTAATATCTATTTATCACTAAATTTGGCTAACAAATTATTCAAGGGAATAGTTTTTCAACCATCTAAAGAACTCTATGAATGGACTATAACGTCGCGCTTAACTATTAACTTTGCGATCAAATATTTTCATTTTTAGAAATACATATTAAATTTTAATTCTTAGGTTATTTTGTTTATCACTAAACTTGAAGAAAAAATATTCAGCGATATAGCATCTAGTTTACCCTTAATTCGTGCGCAAAGAATTTTTCAAATTAATGGCTTCTTCTTAGTTTTAAGCGTTGCAGATTGATCCAAACCTGGAACCCCCAATACGTTTTACCAAAAAACATTAAGCACTTCATTCGACAGTAGGGCATTTCAATTGGTATTCAATTAACCTTTAATTATTAAGTAAACACTTATCCAAATTAATAATTGGTTCTTAGTTTCTAAGCGTGACGGTTGCAGCTTGGTCATGGTCTCAAGCTGGAACCACCACACATTTGTAATAAACTTAAAGGGGAAAATTAAGAGAAGCATAGAAGACAAATTTTTAATACAAGAACATGAAGTCATGGATGGAAAGAACAGGAAAATTTTCGAAGAAAAGAAAAAGAGCCAGAAGAAAAATGAAAGGAAACAAGGAGATAATTACGGAAGTAGCAAAAAAGACAGAAAAATTTGAAGAAGAGGGAGAGATGAAACAATTTAAAGAAATTAAAAAAAAACTATGAATACGGAAAGAAAATATATTTAACTTGAGAATACGAAATGAGGAAGATCGGACCATCAACCGCTAGAAGTGTTTTTAGATGAAAGAGACTAAGAATAGAATGAGGATAAGAGAAGAATGGATAATAAAAAAGGTTGGGCGGACAAAAGTATAAAATATTTATAAGGTAAGGCTGGAAGAAGTTCAGAATCCCGGAAATAGTAGGAAAGGAAGCAAAACAGATGGAGAAACAGTAGGAAAAAATATTGTAAAAGTAAAAGAAAAAATGGCGAGAAGAATTGAAATCAGAATATTGAAGTGTCAGTCAGAAGAAGGAGGAGGAGTTGAAAAAAGTTATACAGGGTGATTCATTACTATTTGGAAATAATTTAACACTAGAATCCCGACCTCAAATTATGAAGATTTAACCCAAAACACCTAGATAAAATGTCGCTCATTACAAAGTTACAGGGTGTTTTGTTTAAAAAATTTAAAAAATATTTGTGCTCAGTATTTTAAAACTAATTGACGTATCCATTTCATATTTGGCAGGAAGTGTAGACACTGTACACCCTTCTAAATTACGTTAAACAAACATTTCTGTCTACTACCAGAGGCGTACGATAGGGGTAAGTGACCGGTTAATCGTCCCCAAATTTTTACGTCACTGGCGGAATAGAAATTTTAGTAGAATTTTCGATTCTCCAATATTTTTAAGTAAATAATGTACTCTTTTCTTATAACGATTAAGTCAATATTTTTCAAGATATTTTAAGTTAAACATGAAGCTGTATAATTTTTTAAATTTTGGTATGTAACTCGGTAATCAACTAATATCGACGTTTTGAGCCAGTGGATTGCATTTAATAAGCAAATTAAACTTTAATCCGTATTAACAATAAAGATACTAAAATTTATTGACCAAAATAAATAGATCTTCTAAGTTTAAAATAATTCAAAGTGATTTTAAAATATTATTAAGCAAATAACCTGATTTCTATTTAAATTACAATCCGATAAGTCACATTTGATGGATAATTTTTCAATATTATTTGTTTCGTGTAGTTGGCTCTGAACTGAATTAATTCTTTTGATCTAGTGGGGTGCTTTCATTTTTTTTTCAATTGAATGGTACAGCTTCATGTTTAACTTAAAATATCTTGAGAAATATTGACTTAATCGTTATGAGGAAAGAGTACATTATTTACTTAATGAATATTGGAGGATCGAAAAATTGTACTAAAATTTTTATTCCGCTAGTGGCGTAGAATTTGGGCACGATTAACCGGTCACTTACCCCTGTCGTACGTCTCTGATAGTAGACAGAAATGTTTGTTTAACATAATTTAGAAGGGCGTAGGGTATACAGTGTCTACACTCCCTGCCAAATATGAAATAAATACGTCAGTTATTTTAAATACTAAGCACAAATCGTTTTAAATTTTAACAAAACACAATGTAACTTAGTAATGAGCGACCTTTCATCTAGGTGTTTGGGTTAAATCTTCATAATTAAAGGTCGAGATTCTAGTGTTAAATTATTTCCAAATAGTAATGAATCACCCTGTATAAACGTACCAAAAAGTACAAGTATATGAAAAACAAAAGATAGGACTAGAGATTTGTGAATAAGAAAATAAGGATAAAAGTATACAGTTCGTAGAAAGGAAAAAAGAAATCAGAAAGAGAAAAAGAAGGGGAAGAGACAGGAGAATTCGTCAAATCAATAGGATAGATTTATGTGGAAACAGAAATGGGCTGAGCCAGGGATTCCCAATAAATCCAAACCGGTTTTGACTTTATTTAGGAACTTTTGAGAATAAATCAAAGAAAGGAGTAGTACAAAGTAACGGCGAAGGCACATGCCGATAATACAATAGTGTTGCCCAAAAATGATATTGATTTCGGCTCAGAAGAAGTAATGCTTTGGCTTAATAGTAAACTAAGACACCATTGATTCGCAGACATCGGAAGACTCAAATGTGAAAGTCGATTCTACGGCGTCTGAAGTGGAGCAATGATATTTATCAACTAAAGATCAAAACCCACATTCTCACTTCTATCAAGCTATAACCACCACAGTGCAAAATTGTTACACTTCATAATTAAACACTAATTAAATGCTAATTAAATTCTGTATGGTGCTTTCAGCTTGAGATCACACTAAAAACCCAGAAGGAAGCATTATTTTGAAAAATTGTTTACGCAAAAATTAAGGGCTAATTAGTTGCTAATTAAATGTTCTATTTGTGGTGGTGTCAGGTTTAGATCAAGAAGTAACCTCAACTCTTAAAAACTAAGGGGCACTAAGGCAATTAGCCCCTTAATTCTTGGGTACACAATTTTCAAAATGGTATTTTGGTTTGGTTTATGGGTGTGGCGGCTGCACCTTTATACATTTTATTTGACAATAGCTTACTTACACACACCCAAACTTATATGGAATCACCTAACATTTTCGCTGAAGAATTTGTTACTAAAAAATAGTTGCCGGGGATCAAACTACTGTTTATTTAATTCATTTTTATTAGAAAAATAATTGAAAATCTATTAACCTAATTTTATTACAGTAAGACTTAAATAAATGGTCAATATTACAAATAGCAAACTTTAATTTAAATGCTAAATTGTTTAAAAAGTCTTTTAATAATCAGTGTTGCCGCCTCTAGCTTTAATACAAGCACGAATACGACGAGGCATGCTTGTTATTAAATTGTTAATTTGTTCTTGAGGAACATTTTCCCATTCTTCTAAAGCTGCTTATATCAGTTTTCCTAAATTACCAGGGTTATTTTAGCGAGATCTAATCTTTCTTTTAATCACATCCCACAAGTGCTCTATGGGATTCAGATCTGGAGAACAAGCGGGCTACGGTAAAACAGTCACATTTTCCGTATCTAAAAAGTTTTGAGCCACTCTGCTAGTGTGTGGAGGGGCATTATCTTGCATAAATAGAAATTAATCGCCATAAGCACCTCTCAGAGCCTTATTACAGTTTGTAATACTAAATCAACATACCTTTGGCTAGTTAGTGTCTGTCTCATAGAATCAATGGAGTTTTTTCTCCTAGCATTATACCACCCCACAACATTACACTCCCTCCTTTATATTTTGGAACAGATTTTGCATTTTGGAGTCTAGCTTGCCTCCCACGAGCCCTCAAAACTCTAATTCGCCGGTCGTCTGACCGTAAGCCAATTCTGGTTTCATCGGAAAATAAAACATTTCGCCAATCTTCTATTGTCCAATTTTCATGTTCTAAACACCAATTTAAACGATTGATTTTATGTTGCTTTGATAATTCTGGAACCCTTAATTGCCTTTTGCTGAATAATTGCCGATCTCGAAGCCTTTTCCTGATCGTTTCTCCGTCTTTGAAGCTCGGGATAAGATACAGTAGGATTTCTTCTGGCAATTTGGGCTACAAATCTATCCTGATATTCCGTGGTTACTTTTCCACGACTTCTTCTCGACCTATTTTTAAAGTTTTGTAGCCCAAAAACCTCGTATAGGTTTTCGAAACAGCCCCTTGTGAAACTCCTACAATTCTTGCAATCTCCCTCTGTGACATACCTTGCTCCACCAGGGCAATTACTCTTCCCCTTTGAACATCAGATAACCCCACATAAGGCATTTTAAATTCAAATTTAAAATAAAACAACTTTACTGCAACTGATAATTTTACAACTAAACGGCGATATGAACTCCACAGTCTGAAAAGGTGGCGACTTTGATCAAATTCCGCTGTTTTTTTTTAGTAAACACTTTTTACTGTCCGTGGCATACCATTTTTTTGCCAAACACATTTTTTGGTCGCAAATAATGCGTGATTCCATATAAGTTTGGGTGTGTGTATTTCCAAAATAATGATTTCTTCTTAGTTTTTTAGACGTGACTTGATCTCAAGCTGGAACCGCCATACGTTTACCCAAAAAACTCCAGCGCTTAATTTGACAATAGAGCATCTAATTAGTCCTTTTAATTAGAAGTGTAATCATTGTTGATTTTGCAATGTGAGGTATCGTGAGTAGTTTTAAATAATATCAGCATTTTAATTATTGAATATTTTGCTATAAAAATAATTTATAATATCGGATCAGCGGTTTTTGATATACTGCGTTTAAATACTCCTCAAGCACTCATCTGCGGTTGAATTCGCAGTAACAGTTAACTTTTTCAAAGTGCCGAATTATTTTGATACTTTTATTTAACTGTAACCAATACATTAAACTAAAATAAACAGAGGCACACCCTGATAAATAACTTAATGAAAATTTGGACATTGAGCGAAAAATGCACCTAATCTTTGATTAAAATATTTATCCATTTTTGATGATAACCCGAAACGATTACATAACCCAATATGTGATAAAAGAACATCTATCATTTGATTATATTGCTTGTTGGGAAAATAATGATAACGCTTTATTTATTCATTTTTCTTTGAACAAAACTATGCCGTTTCCAAACCTGGATTTACATTTCATATTACGAACTTTTTCTTTCGACTGTTTCCGACATTTTAAATGTATTTGTATTTGAACAAAATAAAATTTGTTTTGGGTGCGAATTTGAGGTTGGATGATAAAACCAACAAATATCTTATTTGCGAATAATTTTTCAAGCGCAACATTCTTTTCCACCACAATTTCTTTTTTTCTTATCGAGTACTTTTGAAGTGTACACTTTCACAAGATGACTACTTCACAGCGAATCTCATCGGCGTTCGACAAGAACTCTCAATTACCACCACCAAAATTTCGTTTTTCCAAATCGTTGACGTAAAACATTTTTACTATTTTGTTAAATCTGACCGCAACGATTTCCGTCGAGGCACTTTGATAACGAGTTCAAAGTTTTATTTTTTCGTTTATTTCCACATTTTCAATTACATGTACATTAACCTAATAAAATTTAGCTAATTTCGGTTTTATTTGATGGAAAGTACCGTAGAGATTACAAGCACAAACCTCATTTATGATAATAATTAGATTCAATTTGGTAATTGGGTAATAAACTTAATAGTTTCGAAAATTTATTACGGAAAAAAGTTTGGTTTTTTGAAAATATTCCGAATTAAAAATAGTGTTGATTCATTAATAGACACTTTTAAGAAGATTAAACTCCAATGCCCTCCAGCTTATGTAGCTACGCGTTGACTTACGGAATTCGGTCATAGTTCACTGGTGTAGGTACGAGTTTTTCTATTTTCAATTCGTTTATTTTGTTAATATAATTTGCGTGTGTATTTAGTTTAATTAAGGCTTCTGGCGATTCACAAAAAAATCGTTTTCTTATTTCTAACACCGGTACTGCGTTTTTCAATGTTTATTAATCTTCAAAGCTTGTTCTATTAATGATCGTTTCTATTTTTAAATTCGTCGATTGAAATTTGTTTGCGTCAAATTTTTTATGCAGATTGACGGAAATCATTTGTTAAGCAGTAAAATCGACTCACATACATACATTCGAAATTGTCACTTTGGTTTTTATAGAAATTGTGCTGTAATTTGACTCAAGGTAGTAGGAATTAAACATTAATATTTGACGATAATTGAAGAAACGTAAATGTTGTTGCTACAACTTTAGAAAAATTAGTTCAACTTAATTAATGTTGGAGGAAATTGCAAAGGATATCGTGCAAAGGCAAGGTAATATACATTGCTGTAGCGATTGACGACATTTTACAACGTCCTTGCGTAGGAATAAATTAAAACTGTTCAATACAGGACAAATCGAAGAAAGTCTCGTGGAGTAAAGAGATTATCGTTAGTTAATTAAAACATGCTAACGACTGATCTTGTAAGATTTGAATGACGGCAAAGTTTTTTCTGTATGTTCGCCTTGAAAGTAATTACCTAACGTTGGGTGTTTCACACGTATATTACTTGGCGTTTTCTAAATTGTAATTAATTTCTTATTTACATATGTTTCTTTTTTTTTGACATGCTTATAGAGGTTTTGATTTTATAATCTTTTGTCACTGGCAGGTTCACTTGTGATTATGCAAAACTCCGAATCAATGCCGAATAAAAATAACTTTTGAACTTTGAAAGTGATATAGGGGATTTTTGACTTAATGCTATTTGTGTTTGTTTTTACGAATTTGCATTTACGATATCAGGAAACTATGAAAAGTCACGCGAGTGATTTGTTACGATTGCTTTAATGATTCTTCTTCGCACCTGTTCAACAATCCTTGCAGGAAGGATTATTGATTTACGCAACATTACAATACACGATTGTACGAACCCACTCAATTACACAGGTTTTTGTGCGTGCGTTATTGCCTTGGTACTAATTACTTCTCGTATCCGTAATTCCGAAAATCTACAGAATTTTTTCTTGAAATTAATGGTTGGTGATATTTTTTAATGATATTAACAATCAATTTTAGCTTTCTATTCTTTCTGGTTTTTTTTGTAATGATAACAGAAACCGGTTACGTTTGAATGACATTTTTAGTAAATCATTGTGACGTCACAACCATAACTGTTATCAATGGAAGTTAAATTTAATTAATAATTCACTTTTAATATAACGGAAACAACTAAACAATTACTAGAATAATATTCAGCAAGGCCGGAGTGGGTCTGTGTTGTATGCTTTTTTGATAGTAAACTACAGACTGCCCCTTTGGACATGCTATATTTTCTTAGACATATTTAATTATTAGGTATTTAAGAGTTATGTGTCTGCATTCCACAGTGTTACCCTATTTGAACGGTGACATTCTTGTACTCCAGCACAAATTTTTCAAAATGTAACTATGGTTTCTTTTGGTTGGTATTATTATTAAGGGAGGTTTAAATTATGTTGGTCACACTGGTTTTAGTGAATTTCTTGTTCCCTGTGCTAATGGCAAAGTACTGAAGTTGACAAGACAATAATTAATAAATATTGAAGCGGAAACATCACTTTTGAAAGTAAGTATTCTCAACAGTTTTATAACTAATCAATAATTATTATGTTGTATTATAAAAATACATGCTTTTAGCTATTTAGAATGAAGCTTTTTTCTTAAACATTATTTAAGGTTATGTTCCTCTCTAGGTTAGAAGTAATCTTTCAACTTATGTTACTTGCGTAGGTGTGTTACCAAAACAGTATATATTTACACCATACTGAAAGACAATACCTAGTAGTCCTTGGGTAGACTTTAAGTATTCATGCACAGGATAACTTATACAGGTTGAGAAGATTTTACCTTCTGCCCATCAGTCACAGTAACTTGACAATCAATGGACACTTTTCTTTTAGTGTTACGCCCTGGCTTGCATAAGCCTACATTTGCATAGCCTAGGTCTAGATCATGGATTACATAAGCATAAGCCTAGGTCCTTGTAAGCCTAGGCCCACACTACCTATATCGGAAGAATACATGAATAAGGATTGGTTTAGAAATGCACAAGTTATAAGCCTAGGCAAGCATAAAAGTATGCATATTCATTGACCTTCACAAGTCTAGGCATACATAAGCATAAGTCGACATAGGAACTTAAAATGTCTTACTAATGTAGGCCTATGTGTAAAATTATAGATGCCATTAACGGCAGCAGAAAAATGCAGCGGTATCGCCAGAAGTTGAAGCTTGAAAATAAGTATGAAGAAGTAAAGAAGAATCATGTGCTTACAGCAAGAAGAAGTCGTACAAAGAAGAAGAAGAAATTTCCAAACTATCGTTAAGGGAACAGCAACACATCAGGAGAGATGAAAATGGGAAAGCAAAGGACAGAATGGCCAAGTGGAGACAGGCATGTAAAGAAAAAGAATACACGATGGGAGCAGCTAATTCTCTACCTTAAAAAAATTTAGATCTTCTCTGGGAAAGGCATTAGCTCGTGTTCAGCGCCACCTGAAGAAGAAACTCTTCAATATTGAAGGTGGAGATTCTGGGGCTTGTGAATTAAACCAAGAGAGACCTAGTCTTTTATCAGGCTTGTGTAAAGATACCAAACGTTTAGTTGAAGACTTTTACCAACTTGACAGTGTGAGCAGGCAAGCCCCTGAAAGAAAGGATTTTAAAGTAGTGAGAACTCCAGGAGGAACAAAACATAAAATTCAAGTTCGTCACTTGATTTCTTCTCTTAAAAAAGTTTATGTTATGTTTTCTGATGAGTATGGGAATATCATTGGTAAGAGCAAGTTTGCACAGCTTCGCCCACAAAACGTTCTTCTATCAAACAAATTGCACCATAACGTATGTCTGTGCCTATATCATGAGAATTTCATAGCAGTAGTTGGTACTGTGCACAGCTCAGTTTCATTATTTCCATTGTACTCCAAAGACTTCTGTGAAAAATGGTTATGTCCCCAACCAAAGCAGGAGTGTTGGACTATGCAATGTAAAACTGTAAGATAATTTAAAATTAAATTTAGAAGAAATATCAGATGACATGCGACTGAAAGTGATTTCCTGTGATTTTCCTTCTGATTTTCCCGTGATTTTCTGACAATATAACTCACTCAAAGGATACTGTCGTGGACTACATGGATCAAATTTTGGCTGAGATTCCAGAGAGTGTCAAGATTGTTAATGTGTGGTCAGATGGGCCAGCCTCTCAGTTTAAGAATCGATTTGTAGCTTCTGCAATTGGCCATTTACAAACAAAGCATTTGAAGACCATCAACTGAATTTCTTTGCCACATCACATGGAAAAGGATCCGTTGATGGTATGGGGGTTCAGTAAAACGTCAAGTTTGAAACTCTGTAAGGATGAAAAAATTCAAGTTTTTAATGCGGCTGACTTTGTAAAAGCAGCAGAACAAACAAGTAATGTCAGAGTTGTTCATGTGACTAATGATGACATCCTGGAAAGAAATAAGAGTTTGCAAACAAGTTCAATATTCGCTCAAGCTATGATAATTCCAGGCATAGCCAAGTGTCATAACTTTTGCGTGTCAGATAGTGGTAATAAAGATGTTACTTACATACTATCAAAAACCCAAGAAGTCTGTGGACCAAGTGAAATTGTGGTACAAGGGACAAATGTCGGGGAATAGTACGAAACAGAGTACAATGGGAAAACATACCCAGGGCTCATAACGAAAATTTTGAATGGGGAGTTTTTAGTCAAAACCATCACTCGAATAGGCAAATATTGGAACTGGCCTGATGATGGTGATTAAATCTGGTATCAAAACTTCCAACTAATCCGCAAAATCAATGGTCCAGAACCTATAAATTCAAGAGAGCATTACCAATTTGCCGAAGACCGTTCGTAGTCATATTGTATACCATCAAATACATAAATCTAAAACTTTTTTCAATTTTTAATGGAAGCTTGTTACCCGGGAGAAGTTAGCCATAACTTTCCAGCCATAGATTTGAAAACTTTAGCACCGGTTCGAATGTGATGTACAATTCATTATTTTACGGAATCTATAATTATTTCACTAAAACATTTGCTTCACATATATTTTAAATTACTTATTACATCCAGCAATTAATTGTGAAATATATAACATTCACCAATTTTTAAATTATGTGTTTTATTAGAACGCAAGTTACGTTTTGTCGTAGTTTATTGAAGTTTTTTCAAGAAGTCCACCTTTTATCACAAAAATGTTTATACACATCGATTCTTCATTAATTTTACATCTAAAAATGCAAAACTAAAATGTAGTCCCCCGATTTTTAAAGTTATTCGCTAATTTGTATTGCGGCGTCGACGAAGTTACGTTTTGTCGTAGTTTTTTAAGTTTTTTTAAGAAGTCCACCTTTTTATCACGAAAATGTTTATACACATCGATTCTTCATTAATTTTTACATCTAAAAATGCAAAAACTAAAATGTAGTCCCCCCCGATTTTTAAAGTTATTCGCTAATTTTGTATTGCACGGCGTCGACGAAGTTTACGTTTGGTCGTAGTTTTTAAGTTATTTTCAAAGAGTCCACCTTTTATCACGAAAATTTTTATGCACATCGATTCTTCATTAATTTTTACATCTAAAAATGCAAAAACTCAATTTGGTATTATAACGCCTTAAGTATCACTAAAATATCCTGGAAATCCTACTTCTTTCCTTGAATTCAGTGAGCAGAAATATTGAATTATATAAAGAAGGGAAATAAGGTTGTCTTTTTCAGTTACTATGTTACCAATGTGTAATAATTAAATTTTTGTATCAAAATTTAAGGAACAAATTTTAAAACAGTCTAAGATTGTTGAACTGGATATATTTTAATGTCTGAGAGTGTATTTGGATACATATATAAGATTCATATAATTGGGGATATTATTGCAATGTACAAGTTCACTTGTTACGTAAGTGACCATGGAATGACCCAGATGATGACATATATGCTAACACGGCCAACCTGACTAATAGACGCTCTCGGCCATGTATCGCTTGGATTTTACTGACTTTTATTGAGGAACATCTTCACAATGTTCATGTGTCTGAAAAATAGATCACATTAACAAATAATGTATCATCATATCTTAAAAGTAAGGCACT
Organism: Abscondita cerata; assembly: GCA_030710515.1. Taxonomy (NCBI): domain Eukaryota; kingdom Metazoa; phylum Arthropoda; class Insecta; order Coleoptera; family Lampyridae; genus Abscondita; species Abscondita cerata. Next base: position 306,313 of record JALBCR010002494.1, on the reverse strand, counting down.
GTTGGTCCCTTGCGGCCTACGTCCTTCACTAATGTTTACGAGTATGAAGTTTCAAATTCAAATCAGACTGCTTTAACCATGTCTAGAGTTCCGAAGAACCACTTTAACAAGGTGTAGTGTCTCAGCATCACATACTCCTTTAACCATGTGTAGAGTTCCGAAGAACTACTTTAACAAGGTATAGAGTCTCCAGCGTCACAGACTACTTTAACCATGTTTTGAGTTCCGAAGAACTTCTTTAACAAGGTGTGTAGGTCTTCATCATAACAGACTACTTTAACCATGTGTAGAGTTGCGAAGAACTACTTTAACCAGGTGTAGAGTCTCCATCATAACAGACTACTTTAACCAGGTGTAGAGTTCCGAAGAACTACTTTAACAAGGTGTAGAGTCTCCAGCGTCACAGACTACTTTAACCATGATGTAGAGTTCCAAGAACTACTTGAACAAGGTGTAGAGTCTCCATCATCACAGACTACTTTAACCATGTCTAGAGTTCAGAAAGAACTACTTTAACAAGGTGGGAGTCTTCAGTCATAACACAGACTAAAATCATGTGTAGAGTTCAAAGAACTACTTTAACAAGGTGTAGAGCCTTCATCATAACAGATTACTTTAACCATGTGTAGAGTTCAGAAGAACTACTTTAACAAGGTCCAGAGTCTTCAACATTATATTTAATATGGAAAGGAAAAGCATGTTGTTACTCCCTAGTGGACTTTGATAAACTATTAACCTTGCGTAGTTTATAACGATCTACATTCACCAAACCTATGATTTTACAAGGACGAACCCAGCCAGACTCTAGTTTCTTTGCTGGTATAGTTCCGTTATCTGCAATATGCGGGGTGGTATCCCAACCGAATAAATCATGTCTGAAACCCAGTTCACAATATCTTCTGCTTTTTATTTGACATTAAAGAGCACAGAAAATAATATTTGGAGTAAACGTCAACGGCTACAAAAATGTATGTAGACCCTTCTTCAGTACTGTAAAGAGATTCAAGACAAACAATATGAATTGTATGAAATAGAATTGGCAATTTTGGACTTGAGCAGATACTATATGGTGATCAATCTTGTAGTATGTTTGCTGATGAGGCAGGTCCCGCAGGATTCAATTATATGTATATTTTTTCCTTCCTCGCATTTGGCTAACATTCTTCTGGGCCATATCGAGGTTTGTGAAATAAACACTACCACTTAATTTTATGATCGTCAAGTAGGGAGGTAGGGCATCGATCTTTCACTGTATTTTATTTAGAGATTCTGTTTTTTCATTACGATGGTCTTGCATAAGGAGATTGAATTTTACTATTAACAATTTCACGCTGATTGTGTGATGGGCGATAGGGTCGATATCGAAATTTGCTTGTGATTATAAAGGAATTTTATTTCCTGAAGACATCACGAAGTTTGTACAAACTAATTTTATAATAATTAAAGACGGTCGTAAGGGCTTGGATTTCAGAACTAAGCAGTCGGATCGAGCAATCGATTTTGGACTCGCTACAGTTAATTTTGGTTTCTTTGAAAAACAATTATATCAACTGCATGTACGTAGCTCTAGAGAACGCGAGGAGTTTTGTTTGTCTAGGGAACGCGATATTTTTCTTTTAATTCCTAATCTACACTCAGTTGATCGATGACAAATGTTGCTTATTACTTTGTTCTTATGTAAAATTAATGTGCGTATTTTTTGAGGTTTTATGCTATATGAAGTGTAATTAACGGCTTTATGCAAAAGCTGACCAAAATTTACAACGCCCGAAAATTCGCGCACATATCTGTTTTTAAATTTACCCAGGTACGGCCAGTAAGGAGATGCCAACGTGCAAATCTCACCTACCACTCATCCCGTGAAGGTAATAAACGCTGAATTAATGCTTTTAAAGATGCAGTTGACGTTTCAGCTGGAATAGCAGGACGATCGGATGTGTCATCTATGGTGATGGCACAATTTATTTAATTTTCACGCACTTGTAATTAAATCATATCAAGTTAAGAGTTCTTTATTCCACTTTTGATGTTATCAATGGAAGTTAAATTTAATTATTAATTGACTTTTAATATAAAATTTATACACTTAATAAAGGAAACAACTAAACAATAACTAGAATAATATTAAGCAAGGCCGGAGTGGATCTGTGTTCTATACTTTTTAATAATGAACTACAGACTGCTCCCTTGGACATGCGACATTTTCTTAAACATATTTAATTATGTTATTATTAGGTATTTAAGAGTTATGTGTCTGCATTCCACAGTGTTACCCTATTTGAAAGGTAATTTTTGGTCCCTCTTGTTTCTATATACTTGGAGTATAATGTGGGGTAGGGTTATCCAAAAGTATGGAAACCTGCTTATATCTTGAAAATCGCAGGATTAGCGGTATGAAACTTTGGGGAAGTATGTATGTCATACTTCCGACATTTTATGCTTTATCAAATTTTGATACGATGCTCCAATTACGAGTAATTGATATCAACTTCTGATTTTCAAATGGCACCATACTAGTTGACTGACATTTTTTAGATTCTACATGAAATTCTGTATGCAACGGTGAAGATAAAAATTATTTAATATGGTAAATGTTCAAAGGAAAGGAACACGAACTGCAGCGTCTATTTTGGTTGCAGTTTTTGGTGTTGGTTATGATAAATGTTATTAAAAATATGATATAAAAAGTTCAGATTGACCGTCCAATATTATTGCTTGTGGGGGGTACTTGTCTCTGTAAGTACTTGTTTAGGGAAAAACAATAACCAATAAGAACTTTTGTGTGTTGAATAGAATACTTAATCCTTTCTTAGCAGTGCAGTGCATTTCTTTTATTTATTTTTACGGATAGGTATACAATTTTTTTTACAAAAAATAACGTTATACAAATTTTTTGTTTGTTATTTTAATGAGAACACTTTACTGGTAATTAAATATTTATATTTGAAAGTGGATAGGTATTTTTAAGGTGCTATACCGGCCTACTTCATTTTTAAACAAACGATAACCCCTCTGAATGTATGCGAAAAGGAATGGTAATGTTTTATCTTTTTGTGATCAAACTAAGAAATTTTACGAAATACCAAAGACATGAAAAAGTTGCAGTTTGAATTCGTCTTTTAAATAAAATTTTTAAGTAGGAAAATGTAGACGCATTAAAAAGTTCTGAAGTAAAATATTATAAGAGTTAACTTTTCATCCCTTGTATAAACTTTGCAGGGTTACAAAACCGGCAAAAATGTCCTTTATTTGCATGAATAATCTGCCAAATTTCATTCTTCTAACTTCTTCCATAGTGGACATATTAAATAAAAACTGTTTTTCCCCCTAACTTTAAGGGGCTGTAACTTGGAGGGAAAGTGGTTTTGAACAAAACTTTATATGAAAGTCCCTCCTTAATTTTTGCTGAAAAATTACCTTGTTGAATATTTCGCATCAATTTAGAAACACCCTGTATATTCATAAATTTGTGGCGAGTTCACAAAACGGTGTTTTCTAAAGGTGCGTTTACAATACCATTTCTTCTCTAAAATTATTAAAGTATATAATTTTATTAAAATTACTAAGCACTGTCGACGGAAAAGTTTTGTAAGTAACACATGAACTAAACGGCGATTAACACATGATTTTGAAGATATCAAACTTTCAACAGTATTTGTTGCTAATTCGCGTTAGGTATTCAGGTGGAGTACAATTTAGATATTGCATTTTAATAATTATTTATACAAATTGAATTTAGTTTCAAAATTGTTATGTATTTAAGGTGATAGTTTGCGTTCATACATTTATAGCGATAGCAAGGGAGTCAGTTTTGATTTAGTTGTAACGTGACATGTAAGTCGTGGTTGTAAATAAAAAGAGATATGTTAAAAGTGAATTACTTTCTCAACAGTAAAATGTTGACCTCTCGAATGGGCAACTTTTTCCTAATTTAACCGATTCTGTATCTCTCACGGTTTCCGAGATCCCCATGCTGTTCATCCTTATCTTGGGCACACAGTATATGTTAAAAGTGAATTACTTCGTATACCTACAATTTTGGTACCTAATCCGAAACATAACAAAAATTTTTAAAACATTTGAAATTAGGTTATCAACTACTCTACCAACCTAGTTTTAAAACAAAAGAAAACGCTAGATCAAATATTAACATTTATTTCTTGAAGCATTTGAAGTAAATTTTGGCGGAAATAGAAAAAATAGTATGATAAACATGAGCCACAACTACTTTTGTCGCACTCGACAATTTCGTCTTTGTCTTCGTGCGACAAAAGTGTTGTTGTGACACTTGTTTTCCAATATACTATTAAATTGCCGTTGTAAACGACATTTATAATTCCGTTACTCTTAACCCTTTCGTTCCCCAAATTAATATTTATTCCTTCAAAAAATTTGTTTTGTTAAACTAATTTAGTCTTACATAAAACTTGCAGAAAAATAAAAACGAATTTTTGACCTTTTCTTCATTAAGTTTTGAGTGATGCCATATGGATTCATTGGGAATATGAATATGTTATTAGCAAAGAAAAACGTGAAACCAATTTACTTTTATTTAAAATGAAAATTTTAAAACAATTTCTGTCTTTATAATACATAGGGGTACTTTGCATTTATCACATTTTGAACAATGGCGATCTAGGTGGTTGTGGCCAATGATCATTTCTGCCATACCTAACATCTTCAATCGGCTGTGCAATTGCAGGCTTCTTTATAATTGATTTTGTTGGGGTTCCTTCCTTGAACTGGGAGTTCCACGCTTTCCTAATATCAACAGGAAAGCAGTACCATAGGGGTTTGTATTTGGTTATATTCAAGAGTTTGCAGTACCGTCGGTACAACAACCAAGCGTTAACTATACAAACATCCAGGAAGTAAGAAAATTTTCAAATAATGCCTTTTAACACCAATTTCAGTGCTACTAACGTATCATTGAGGTCCACTCCTTCCATATTAGTGTTGTAAGTTTTTACAATATTTTGGTAGTAGTACTTAAATATGTTTTTTTCGGCTTGATACCATCTTCTTACGTTTTCAACAGGTTCAATAACGGGTCGAATTCTTATCGAACCATTTTACAGCAGTCACATTTGTTTCTGCCGCAGTATACTGATCAAAAGCACCAAGTCCCTTTTGTTTGGGCACTTTATCGTCTTTGTGGTTTGTATCTCATTTGTTCAGAACAGTTATACCAAGAATGCCCAAATCTTTCAATAAAGATTATCGGTGTAAATGTTAAAGTTGCGGTCACGTGGAAGGTTTGATGACAGCTTCAGGACAATATCACCACTAATTCCCAATTCAAATGTCCGTTTGCCAGTATAAACGTCGAATTCATAGAGTATACCGCTGATCCATGCTCTCGCAAAGACTTTGATGCCCCACTTATGAGGTTTATTTTTATATATGCTGCTTTACAGAAGAGTGCCCTTTGAATGGAATCATTATTTCTTCAACAGAAATATATTATTTTTATCGTACAATTCAAAAATAGAAAAAAATACATGGTGTTTATTTAAAATAACCCAACTTCTTGTTTCTGGAACACCCTGTACAATCCAAAATATTTTTAAAATGGGGTTTCTAATAATTTTGATATATGTATGCCTTAAGATTTTTAATATTATTTGTCGTTTTAGTGCTATAGAATAATTTGTTGATAGTACCCCACCCTGTATAAAGTAAGTACTGAACAAAAGTAAACATAACCTGCTAAAAATTGGTGATACAGGAGCATTTGTTAAGACAATTTCACGAATAAAAGTAATAATGTTTTTTCCACGACATACTTAAGAAATGGACGTTTCTTCTCTACAAATAGTGAGGAAAATTCGTTTCCTCACTAGCGAGAAAAATAATGTTGTGTTACAAAAATTCCTCTTTAAAAAAAATGTAACAATGTGTTATTATAACTATATGCGCCTAGTACTTAGTTAAACAATTTAATTTAGTATTCAATCAGGTTTGTTTATTTAATATCTTATATGACTCTTATAATTACCCTACATTTACTGGTTAGAATTACGCGGCTGCTCTATGACAGATTCAGACCACATCGATACTACAGAATACTGTAGCAGAGACTATTGGGACCCCCTATTATTTTCACCTTTTGCTTTTACGTACGAAAATGTGACGAAATTCTGTAACAATAAGTTACGTTTACAATATTACTTCTTTTATTAGGTTGTTTTTTTGGGAAATGTCGTGGAAAAATGTTGTGTCTAACACATGAGAAAGAATCGTTTTCCTCACTTGTTAGACAAATAACTATTTTACTTCTCTACTATTCTGAGTTCCAATTTTCTTCTGATTAACTAATGTCAAAGAAAACATCAAATTATTTTTAATTAATTTAAGCATTTTAAAGCAGTTTGGAACTAAAAATGTTGATTAAAGTTCGTTCTTTGTAAATTAGACTTATATAATCATTTGTACGAAAAGAAGACCTCAAGTGTTCTATATTCAAAGGCATTCGTTCTACATACATATCACAATATACATCAGGCTTTAACAATGACTTACCAACTTTACTACACATCACGATATCTCAGACAGACCAACCACATAGTGCATTACACAATAAATGCTTTAAAAATTAGGAGCTTTATTATTAATGAATAGTAAATAATATAATAAAATTCAAGGCGGTTCAGGTTATTTTTGTCCATATACAGGGTTGTCCAGAAACTCTCTGACAAACGAAGAAGATTCCTCAGATAATTTTAAGACAATTTAACTCAATTCACATGTTCGAAAATGCTTCCTAAGGAGCTAGAGCTCTTTGAAGATGGCGCCTGGTAAAGTAAAAAATTAAAGATAAACTTCGCGAACTGACAACAATTTGACAATGAAAAACGTAGGTTTTACTTTTGTTGGCAGTTCAGAACAACTAGTGCAAAAATATAAATTTAACTTTAATGACAAAAAAACAAAAACATTTCAAATCCATTTTTCTACAAAACTGTGTATCCTAATGACTTAAAGTAAGAATACCTTTTAGTACTAGAATACCTGAAAATTTAATAATCTAGTGTCACAAATGCTTAAAGTTAAAGACAAAAAGTTATGCGTTAAAATAACCGTTGATCCACCCAAAACGGACGCCTATGACCGGTACTAGAAATTCGCAATTGATGGAATCGATTCATCTCTGAAGGCTAAACAAGAATACCAGTTTTGCTTTTCTAAGTAGAAGCGTTCTGGAGGTATTTAAAAAACTATTTACAAGGCGCCATCTTCAAAAGCTCTAGCTCCCTTAGGAAGCATTTTCGGACTAGGTGAATTGGGTTAAATTTTTTTTTCTTGTATCTTCAGTTAGAAACTATTTAGATAAATATATTTTTCTATTAGCTGTCAACTGTCAAAGTGTTCAACTTTAGAACAAATAAAAATTGTTATGTTATATGTTTGGTATTCGGCTAACCTGGTATATTGCTGTCACTTAGTAGTAATTAATCAATCATTCTAAATAAATGAATAAACATTTAACAGTTTCTTTAGTAATAAGAGTAACGGAGTTATAAATGTCATTTATGGCGACAATTTAAACAAAATAATTTTAAAAACGTATCGACTAAATTTACTTTTCCTAGTTTTTTCTTTATTTAGTGTACTTATTAACATTATAATCGAAATAAATGTTGACTTTCAACAATATACAGGTGCATCAATAAGTGCCATTCCCGATAAAATGTATAAAGCAAAGTTTCTTGTACATTATCATGTTCAGGAAAAATCATAAATTTATACAATGGCGTGTTTAATGATATTACAAATATTTTAAAATATATATAATCCAAAACGCAATTGTGCCGATTTTAGGTAGAGTTTTTTTACTACAATCTTGAATTACATACAAAATTAAATTTAAATTCCATTAATTACTTAAATAGATAAATAGTATCGCAGTTGAAAAGTCAATACGCTCAATTATTATTTGCGCCTGGTTTAGGAACAATAAGTGTAAAATAAATTTGGGTATGAAATTAAATGCTCAACTAAGGTTTGTGCGTTCGAGAAAAAGTAGAAACAGAATTAAATAGATTCATATATTTAGGCGTAATTTATCCCGTAAGTTTTTCACAATAGTCAAGTGTTGAAAAAGATGGTTCTGTGCGAATATGCAGGGATTATAAAATTACTATCAACTCCCAGTTGGAAAAGGATCAGCATCCATTACCACGTATTGAAGATCTTTTTCAAGACTGGAAGGTGATAAAATGTTATACAAAATTAGATTTATCGCATGCTTATCAACAATTATTATTAGACGAAAAATTACAAGAGTATACAACAATATCAACAACATTAAATATTGGAATTTGTTCCGCTCCTGGTAAATTTCAAAGAATTATTTAAAGTTTACAGCAAGGTTGTAAATTTCTTAGATGACTTTTTAATCACTGGTCCTAATAGTAAAACTCATTTAAATAGTTTAGATAAAACTAGCAAACCCGGCGAACTCCGTTTCGCCACCAGATGGCTTCGTTTTATGTAACATTTCGTTTGGTGATTAAAAGATGAAGAAAATTTTTTTTTTTGTTTTATATTTGAAAAGGAAAAATTTTATTTCATTTCACAACAATAATGAATTCATTTCGATTACAAAAATGAAGTGTTATTTAGTTGAACTTCTCTAAGTAAATGAAAGTGAATCCAAAGTAAATACTGAATCGAAGCGTTATACGTGTCCGCAAATTATCCGTTTCATTGAAGTGCACTTTGGTAAACCACATTTGTTTTTGGTCTGACGTTAACCAAACAAACGGATGGTTTCCCATGTGAACACGTATAACTGCCCATGTGAAAAACAATGATTTTCTAAATTTATCCCGCAAACACTAAGCGATTGGCCTTGCGACTTGTTAATTGTCATTGCGACGCACCGGCGCCATCTACTTAAAATATTGGTTTGTAGTACATGCTATGTATCAGAGATGGCGCTGTATGTGAAAAAGATTTTCCCGCTTTTCTGTTGAAATTTTTCCTGAATTTTCTTTGCTATAAACCTCACGGGCCCGAGACCTTTCCAACGAATGCAAAACCGTGGAAATCGGTTCGTGCGTTCTGGAGTTATAGCGTCAGGAAGGAAAACCCGACTTATTTTTATATAGTAGATGTTAGAAAGATTACAGGAATCAAAGTTAAGTTACAAAAATATAATTTCTTCAAAAATGAAATAAATGATTTAGGTTTTGCATTGACTCTAGACGGGTTGCAAACATATAATATTAGGCGGTGAAGAATGCACCCATTCTAAAAATGTTATACCATTGAAAGCATTTTTGGGATTTATTAACTATTATACTAAATTTGTGCCGGAACGCTAAACCCATTGTATAATTTATTTAAAAAAATGTGTCTTTCGGGATGGTATAAAATATGTCAAGAAGCATTTGGTAAAGTAAAAGCTACACCTCAGTAACAGAAATTTCGGTGCATTATCATCTAAAATTGACAATTAAATTAATCACTGATGACAGTGACTACGGTCTTTCAGCCATGCTAGCGCATGTGATTCATATGCATCAAAGACAATATCTCATACTGAAAACAAATTTGCCCAAATTGAAAAAGAAGAGTTAGGCATAATTTTCGGAATCAATAATTTTGTTCAGTAAGTCCTATTTTTAAAAGTTTACTTTGGTTACTGACCTTGAAGTTTAATTAGTATTTTTAATCATAAAAGGAATACCTTAATATTCTGCTAATCGTATATATTTATTACAATTGATAGATGGGCTGACGGGTTGTCGCTATTACCTTTACCAAACGATAAAGAAGACGATTCAAAATTAGACATACCTTTTTCTAAATCGTAATAAAGTTGTAGAATATACAAATTCGGACTCTATATTAAAAATTGTATTTAAGTATATTAAAACTCAATGACCTAATAAAATAAAGAAAAGCGAATTAAACAAATATTTCCTTATTTGAAAACGGGTGAATTTTATGGAACAATAATTTAGTTATTCAGATTTGCACAAAACACATTTTGAGATCACCAAAATGAAAACATTGGCTCGATCTTATGTATGGTGGTCTAATTTAAATGCAGATCTACAAAATTTTGTAAATAGTTGTGAGAGTTGCGTACAAGGTTGGTTGGGAACTTCTTACATATTGATTATATGGAACCTTTTTTATCAAGTAATTTTGTTCATTCTGATTAAATGGATTTATCAAAAATCTATTAAGTCGTTCACAACTATTGAGTGTTTAAGGTCGTTGTCTGCGAGATTTGGTTTCCCCAAAACGGTTGTTAGCGATAATGCTGTCAGCGCTGATTTTTTAAAAATAATTGCGTAGAGCATATAACAGCACCGCCATATCACCTACAATCAAATGGACCGCCCGAGAATGCAGTACGAACTCCAAAAAAATTCATTAAACAAAGCTTTAGGGCACAATAATAATATTAACGTTAAATTAGTTTTAATTAATTTTCTATTTGGTTATAGAGTCGTGAGTTACGAACGCGAATTTTTTGTGTTAAATGAACATGTTACAAATGAGGTAGAGGTATTATTGAAACTGTAAAACGTAAACAAGGGAATAGAAATGTAGAGTTTAGGATAGGTGAAAATGTTAATGTTAGATATTATAGAGATAAAAGAATAAATTGGATTAAGGTTGCGTTTAAAAACGCCATTTAATGTAGTAGTAGTCAAATTTAGAACTAAACTAAAGGTGGTATCACCGAACGAGAAACTGACGAACTTAGTTTTCTCTGAAGATATAATTTCCGCTAATGTACGCTGGATGGCGTCGTTACCAATTTTGGTCATCTATGCGTATGCCGTTACTTTGGACAAAAGAGCATCCCGTTCAGACAACAAGAATTTGAATAATACAAAATAAACAGATTTCTCAGGGATTTATTTTTTCAGTATATCCGGCGCTAAACATCATTTGTTAATTCAGGAAATAATCTAGTCGTATATAACTTATATCTTCTGGGGCACCACATAACACTTATATCACAATACAATATTAAAAATGTACCATATGAATAAATAAATAATCACCGGTAGGGGATCCAAATCAAGCAGGATCTCCATCGCGGAGGTGGGCCTATAGTGCTTGGAATCCAAACCTTTTTCACCTTTGACAGCTTCGCTTTTGCTTTGACCTACTTGTCGCCACCACACTATAGATTCACAGGGTGAGGCATTGATTTGATCATCTTACGGCATGACTATAGCGTTTTAAGGCCTTGTGACTAGTTTTTGGTCTAGAATTACATCCACGTTTTAAGTTCTTTTTTTCGTGAATGGTACAATGGTGGTTTTATTTGGATTTACGCTCAGACCTTCTTTAAGATACCGGTTTAGTGTTACTGCATTCTCTGTCCTACAAGTACTATGTCATCTGCAAATCTTATGCATTCTATTCTTATTCCACCTACCATTACCCCTTTGGTTGCATCAATTGCCAATTTTACTAGCTTTTCAATATACAAGTTGAACAATGTAGCTGAAAGACTACATCCTTGCCTCACGCCTCGTTTCTGCTGTTCTAGGTGATCTGTTCCATTCCCGACTCTTACTTTTATTCTTTAATTAATGTATAAGTTTTTTATAAATCTTTGTGCTTTCCAATCTACACAACTTTCGTTTAGAACCCTCATCAGTATATCCCATTCTACTCTATCAACAGCCTTTTCTAGATCAATAAATGATCTCATGCACTTTTTTGTTTTTTTCGATATATCTCTCACGTACCGTTTTTAACAATCCAATAACATCCATTTTACTCATCCTTTTGTGAAACCGTATTGTTCTTCTTGAATGTTACTGTCCAGTTTTTAGTACAGGCTTCTATTTATCACTCTTAACAGTATCTTTACCGCACATGACATTGAACTGATTATTCAGTACTCTTTTCATTTTCTTGTATTTTTCTCTACAGGCATCATTATTGTTTCTAAAAAATATTTAGGCCAGTTTACTGAATTGTTGATCGTAGAAGTCATTACACAGATTTTATTATTTCTATTGGAAACGTATCTCCTACGACAGCTTTCCTCTTTTTATTGCTTATAAATGAATTCATCTTTTAGTATGTATACGTGGTCCGCCTATTAAATAACGTGACTGGTTATTAAAAAGGTCTTTATTATAAAAATTATAGATCCAACGAATGTTTCCTTTCAATATACTCACCTTCCCTCTCCATACAACGAAGCATTCTTTTTTTCCACTGTTGGAAGCAGTGCTGGAAGTCTTTGTCCACAGTAACATTTTCGGCGTTTGTCCACAGAAGCGTTTTCGGTGATTTGTCAACAGTAACATTTTCGGCGATTTGTCCACTGAAACATTTTCGGCGTTTTGTCCACAAGCATTTTCGGCGTTTTGTCCGCGAAAACATTTTCGACGTTTTGTCGCGGATTCAGTTGGAGTTCGGTGACGACGCCAGGTTACGATCGCTAAGGCGTCGTTTTTACTTTTCGGCGTTTTGACCACATTCGGCAATTTGTCCACAGAAGCATTTTCGGCGTTTTGTCACTTTTCGGCGATTTGTCCACAGAAGTTTTCGGCGGTTGTCCACATGTCGTTTCCATTGGCGCTTTGTCCGGACCCTGCTGCGATGCTTTTATCGGCTAAAAAACGCTTTACAGACAGCGCGTTATGAGCAGATGCGTTGTCTTGATGCAAGATCCACGACTTGTCTTTCCATAACTGCGACCGTTTCCTATAAATTCGCTCTCGCAGTGTTGCCAGAACTTACAAATAATAAGTTTGGTTCACAGTTTGACCCTCTGGAACCCATGTAGACTGCATCACGACCTCGCTAATGTCGAAGAAAACAAGCATTGCTTTGAATTTGGATTTCGACATCCTTGCTTTTTTGATTATCGGAGATGCAGGAGTTTTCCAATGCATTGATTGCCGCTTAGTTACAACATCATACAAATCCAAGTTTCGTCACATGTGATGACTTTTTTCAACAATCCAGGCTCTTCTTCTAATCTTTCAAGAACATCTGAGCAGATCTGGTGACGGACAAGTTTTTGATCTGGGGTCAAGTTTTTCGATACCAACTTCACACAGACTTATTTCATGTTCAATTTGTCGTGTCTTCTGACTGTTTATTTATTGGCTCGTACGACGATATCTGCGCACAATTTGATTGATTTTTGCCACGGTTTCTAGAGTTGAAACAAAGACAAGTCGGCCTGGACGTTGATCATCTTCGGTGCTCTCTCGGCCTTCAGAAAATCGTTTATACTATTCGAAAACACGCACACAAGATAGAGTATTTCTCACTGTAAACCTTCTTCAACAATTTGTAGCACTCGGTTGATTTTTTTTTCAATTTTATGAGCAAGTTTAGATTGACACGTTGCTCATGTTTTTTCACCGTCCTCACACGTTTTATCCGACGCGAGAAAAAAGCACGCTCGCTTCAAAACACAATAGCATAAATCGAGCATAAATACTACTCAACGCACAAAAACACTGGAATAGTAGACACTTCAAGGTTTACTAAGATGTGTTCCTTTCCCGCTCTACTTTCTGGTACGCGTTCTGCGCGCGCAGTTTCGTCATTTAATAAAATTACAGAGTGCAAATTTTAAAAATATTTTTGATTATTCCAAACCGACGTGAACTTACATTTGGATTTAAAATCAAATGCATTTGAATTTAATTAAACAAATTATCTCAAAGTGTCGTCATTGGGTTTCAAATTCTAAGTGCAAAACATTAAACACTCCTCAGATTTTTTTATATGTTGGTCATTTTAAGTCAGTTCCCATAACCCTGCCAACAAATTACCCGAAAGTACCGTCCGGGGGCGGCAACTTTTTTTCTAAGCGTAAAAATTGAGCAAAACATTATACATTCGCAATATTGGATTGTACCCCCGCAGATTTTTACTCCACATCTTATAATTAAGATGGCTAGTTATGCGACGGTTTCTAAACCGAAAATTTTAACACTTTTTTTCACATTTGCCTATGAATTAGAGTTAGTACGTTATAATGAAGCCGACCATCAGTTATTATGTAAACAAGATATCAAGAAAATCACCCGTCCGATTTTTATAAAACTTTGTACATGGATCTTATTTATAATTCCGCAGATCTGATTAATTTTCGACATAATCTATGTAACCAAAAGTGCCGTAAATCTACACAGATTTTCGAATTTTTAAATATGTTGAAAAACATTTATTTTACATATTTTGTTTCAAATAAAAGTTGTTTATAATTTCATTATGCACAAACTATTTTTTGATCTGATAAGTAATTACTGAAATATAACAATCGCGTGACACCAATTAACGTAACAATATCCCCACCAATATCAATTATACAAAAAAAGTTGACGAAGAAAAGTTGTTGGAAATTCTATTGTCTATAACTTTGGTTAGAACCATTTTTTTCTAAAATGCAATTTCATTTTCGCTTTGTGAGAGAGTTTTCAATTCGTGTTAAAGAACTTGGGTGCGCGATACCTCGTTTTGTCCGACGTATTCTCGTAGTTAGATTCATTTAACTATTATTGGACGATACTGAAATATTTACTTCGATTTTACAAATTGCTTTCCCATGCACATTTTCTTCATAAATGTGAAAATTTTCCTACAACATATCTGATTTTTAATGCACATCTTATAAATAAAATGTCAGGAAAACAGTCGTATAGATTTTTATAAAACTTTGCATATGAGTTTTATATAATATTGTATAACTAGAAAGCCAGCATGCTACGCATGAACAATAATTGGCCTCAGCACGTACATTAATATTCAACAGTTGACTAAACAATATGAATACAGAGTACATAAAATGAATCGAGTAGGTGTGCGCTCGCATAACATATTAATAAGAGATAGTGCAGATCTTAATAGATTTTGGGCATAATCTATCAAGCCGAATGGGTCGTTAAGCTCGATATATTTTTGACAATATTTACAAATATTTATTTTACAATTTTTTTGTTTTTTACAACATATCTATACTTTCCATTCATTCTTTGACCTTTTATTAGTATAGGGGCGATGTGGAGTTTTGCGGTAAACGTTTGTTTATATTTTGGTCATATTAAGTCAGTTCTTACAACCCTGGCAACAAATTACCCAAATCAGAGGGTGGTAATGTTTATTCGAAGCGCGAAAATTCAGCAACACCATTAAACATTCGCAATAATGGGATTGTACCCCCGCAGATTTTTATATATTGGTCATTGTAAACCAGTTTTTATAACCCTGGCAACAAATTACCCCTAAGTGGTGTCAGGTGTAACTGAGTTATTCTCCCATGTCAGACAATTTTTTTTCATTATATCTTATTCCCTGTCTTATTTATAATTTATAAAGTGTAGAGTTTGGGTTATTTAATGTGTTAATGAATTTTGTTTAAAAATTAAAGTATCGTTTAATATGTGCAAAATATACAGGGTATTTCATAGTTCAAGCATTGAATAAATAGTTATTCAATGGTTCAAGTGTTTTGAAACTATACCATCGCTACTTCTTTAATATTAACAGTGCCCACTTCAATTTAGACATCCGGTATATACCCATTCAGCGAAAAAAACGTATTTTCTAACAGAGATTGATTTTATTCGCTCTTTGAAAATTGAAAACAATCACCTTTTATATTCGCCACTGCTCTTGTTCATGTCATGTTAACGATTGCTGTTCGAATTTTTCATATGCGAACTAATGAAAAGGGCGCGTGATTTAATTATATCTTTAATCCTTTGTTTTCAAGATAAAAAAAACTATTTTATACGTATTCTATTCGACTTGAAAAGACATCAGATATTAATATTCGCGAGACAATTTAATTAAACTGTCATGTTCGTTTATATTTTTTTCTGGGGAGCATTGAAAAGCGAATAGTTTTACTTTACATACGTGGTAATGTTATTTGTTTGTATTCTGTTACATTACAATTATTTCATAGGATATTAATATTGAATGTAGTAGATAAAATAATATTGGTGAAATAATTAGGAATTATTTCGTGCGCATGAAGATAAAGGTAGTAGCGCAAGCTCAGGCTTGATATAATAACGGAAAAGGTTAGACAGCATTTAACCGGTAGCTAAGTTCATGAACTTATTTAAAATAGCAGCAATAATAAATGACAAAATTCGATAAAGTTATTTGATGTGAAATAAAAATGTGGTTCCATTTTATTATACATTTATACAGTAATGGAAGAGCGAAATTCTGCGGTATCGAATATCGCGGATGACCTATGACATTTTCACATTTTTGAAGTTTGGAATGGGTATTGTCATTGGTTCATGTGTCCCTGAAGAGGAGATTGATACCAATCAGCGATTTCATCGGGTCGTTTATGGTAACATGTTCCAATTTTCTACTAAAACCCCGTAAAATATTCGCGCCAAATTTCATTTATTATTAGATTACAATATCTCTCGATTTTGTTTTTTTTCATTTTATTTTATTGATGTATGTATTTTTGGTGCGTTAAACAATGGCGTGACAGTGCATTTGTATCGAATATGTCATTTGTAACTACTCGTCAGGAAGAATCAATTTTGTTTGTATAGAGCAAAAAATGTTGAAGTCAGTTTTCCAACAGATTAATTAATCCACTTTTTTTGTAATTAACGTAATCGTCTTCAGAAAGAATTTCAATTTATGTAAATAATAAATCAACTATTCCTAAAAGCCAAATTCGATTTGTTGAGTTAATTCATCATTACGGATCGAAATTTATTAAATATTTATTGTTTGATAATCTACATGAAGTTAATTTTACTACACAGAAACGAAAATTTTGTATAAATATTGTTAAGTGCTGGTTGTCAAGGTTCGAAACGCTTTCGGCATTAAAAATTAATGACGATTACAGACTCTAAATAATTGAATGATGATTAAAGCGGGAAGCTTTGTTTGAAAGTAATTAAGAAAAGTAGAGGAAATTTTTATCGGCTACTATTTGAAAAGGGAAATTGTTTGTAAATTGCGTCGTTACTTTTGTTTTAATTAAACAGTCGTAATTGTATTTCAATACGGTACAATGTTTGTAATTTTATTTCAAATGATTCTATGAGAAATTGCTGAATGGACAAAACGCCAAATTTGTGGACAAATTGACGAAAAGTGTTAGGGAGTAAAACGCCGAAAAGACTTCTGTGGACAAATCGCCGAATGTGGTCAAAACGCCAACAAATAGAAAACGACACCTTGGAGAGATCATAACTTGAAGTCGTAACTCCAACTGAATCTGTGGACATAATACGGAAAATCTTTTTGCGGACGAAACGTCGACAATATGTCGCAGAACAGGAAAGAATTTTTTTCAAAACCTACATTATCCCTTTTTTTCAAAACTTAATAAAACCCAGTGTATGAATCAGAATTTTTGTTTTTTATATTGTATGGACATACGTACTTAGTTTGGAAAGATCAAATCAGGTAGGTGTCGTCTTCCATTCTCCATACACTCAATAAACCGATTTCTGGCGTTTGTCATGACTCTTACCTGCTGCCTCCGTTATGTTGACAACGAGGGGTAAATCGCTGACCCATAATTTGTACACTACTTTTTTTAAATATAATACTTGCTATATTTCCTAGGAAGAACACCTGGCTTTCTGGGTGATTTTTTCAAAATACCTTCAATTACTGCTGCAAATATAATCACTGGTTTGACATGAAAGAAGTAGAATTAATATGGGATCAAGCTATTTTTTTGTTTTTAAAGATTTTATCGCAATAGAAAAAAAGTTAGTGCCAGAGGAATGAGTCGTGGATCAGAGGAATGACACACGACTATAAAATCAACTGTTTAATTTTTTTGATATTCCACTTTATAACATAATCATAAATAACATGTAGCCAATCTAAGCTTGTTCAAATACATTGACAGCTGTCTTGAAAGTATAATATAATTTGTTTTTCGCGAACAAATCTCAGGCGATTGCAGAATTTCTATTATGTTCTCGTATTTAATATATGAAATGTCTTTGTCGTCTGCCTTAAAAGCCTGTCGACCATCTAATTTGCAAACGCGAAGGAACATCACTTTTAGTTCACCATCTTCTTCCAAATCTGTCTGCACAACAGCAGCATAAGTGTATCTGGTTTGCTTTGTTTTTAGTTCCACCAACAAATAAGTGTTACATTTGATATTTTGTGGATTCAGTTCATATTGGTCACATTTATTGCTTGTACCAACTTCTTCATCAGAATACACATCAGAAACACGTAATGCTTTACGAGGACTATTTATTTCAGGTACCAAACTCATCAGTGGCATATCATCATCCGTTGAATATCCTTCTGAAGTTGAAGATACTTCTAAGGAATAGTTTAATGAGCCCAAATAATATTCAAATGTGCCATTTTTCAAAGAGCTTAGGGCGTGGAACTGCAGCTTAACGGAACCTTTTTCAGATGAGTCTTTTGTAATGTGATGAACTCGCATCGTTTTTTTAATCTTGCTGTGCTTTATTAAGTTTGACATTTTTTCTATCTCGACTGAGTCAATGGAAGTGTATTTTATGCCACTTACATTCTCTGGGAGTTTATTCATTAAAGTATTGAAAGAAGCTATGTCCTTGCCTTCGCCAACCAATCTATCTGCCGTTCTCTTAGTTACACCACCTATACCGTCTGGTGCTCCTTTGCCATGTCCCGCTTCCAGGTAGTTCCATGAGAAATCCTTAATCCTTGGATGTAGTCGTTCAAGTTCTACAGCAAGAAAATAGAACATGGTTTTGTTGCGATACTGGGTTGCCAGACTATCGCTAACAAAGTGTACAGTATTAATGGGATGAGTTTCTTCAAGGTGTTTCAAGATGGGATTCAGATGAGCCCATATTGCAGGAACTGTGTGGTTCAAGCACTCTGACATGATACTTTTTCAAATCTCTGGCAGATTTTGTATAAACAACGACAGTGTGAAGCGATATTTGTTTTCTCGATCCCCCAAAATGAAATGCTTGAATTTCTTCAGCATATTTTAAATTATAATTTTTACTAAAGTCCATATGGACCAATGCTTTATTGCATTTCAAATAATTTTTCATTTCTGTAACTGTTTTGTATTGATGAAGCACACTCCCTTTGTGTTTTAAAAAAGAGTATATATTGGTTTCAAATTCTTCTACAAGACCTGCAAAAGTACAAATGATTTTTTCTTTGGACGTCTTGGTCACACTTTTTTGTTTTCCAGATTTCTTATCGAAAAATGTATCTTTCTGTGTTTTCCACTTGAAAAAATAACCCATTGAAGAGGAGTCGTAAGGTGTGTACAGAATTTTTCTGTTTATACAGTTATCGCAGTCTCGCAAGAGACATTTTTCTGTTTTCTCGTCACAACAAAATGATGATACTACAGACACTGTATCTTTGTTGATGATATTCACGCGGTATAGAGACGAAATCACTAAATTCATATTTGTACATGTAATACACCCACAAGTATCTCTTGCTGAAACCCTTCTGGCAACAATATAGAATGGACGATGTCTACACCAAAATGTGTAGCTTATTGGCACATTTGGGTGTACCTGCAAAATTTCTTGTGTAGATTACTCAGAGTGTCATTCAGATATATTTTTTGCTTTTTAATACCTTTCTTCACACAATAGTCTCTTTTTCCAGGGCATACTCTACTATTTATGTCAGATTCAAGAAACTGCCTCATTAGTTTTATGGTCTTGATTTTTTTACATGGGAGGTGTTTCACTTTGTTATTTCTCTTAATATGATGAGTCCTTCTGACAATGTTGCGTATATCGTTTGAAAAGCGATATTTTTTAATGATTTTTCCGTGTAATATTTGTCTAAAATTATGTTTATCTTTATCACTTATCAGTTGTTGGTAGTTCACTTTAAGCTGGTCTTTTATAGCTTCAGCAAACAAAACCTTTCTGACAAGTTCCGAGTTTGACTCTTCTTCTGGAATAATTTGTTTGACTCTAGTACCAGGAGAATTGTTACATACTTTTTTGGATTTGCGATTTTTCTCTTTCTTAAGCCTGTGATATTTCACTCTATAATTATTCAGTTTTGTCTTTAGTTTTGCTATAACTCGGTCCTTTTCTTTTGATAGACGACTTCTGTGTTTCCTGTTTCTTGTTGCTATACGTTTCCCTGCAATGCACTGCGGTGTTTCTTCTGTTGGTATATTTTCTACGTCTTGCGCTGGAACAGGAGACGATGGTGGGGTGTTCTTCAACGAATTTCCTTTGATTTTCCAGTTGTTTTTCTTCAGTCGATATGTCTGCGACTGTTTGCGCCACTGTCGTCTTTTCAAGTGTTGTTCTCTTTGGTTGAATTCATTTATAGGTTTAACAACTTTCTCGTCTTTCTTTTTTCTGTATTGGTTACGCTCTTTTTCTTTCAGTTTCTCTCTACCTTCTGGATCATTCTTGAGTCTCTCATATCTTCGCTTTTCTGCATCTCTTTTCTTCCTCAGTTTCTCTTCTCGAGATAAGGGCATTATTATACTGCAAAAAAACCTAATATTTATAAGAAAAGAGACTTGAGTGAAAAATATGCTTTCAACTGCTATCTGATTACATTAAAATTTATTTTATTCCGGCAAAACGTGTTTGTACTTACCAGAGCTTGTGACACAACACTAAACCTGTAGTTTTTCTGTAAAATCACCGTAATTCATACAATTATCACAAGCAAGTGTTTTGACAAACAAAGCAACGCTGGCGCCATCTATTTACCAAATATCGAATTATTCGCAGCAGCCAGAGGAATGATGTATTTGGCTAATTACAGGTTTCTATTATTCCAGTTCAAATTGTAAAAATGTTTTTGCGATACAAATTTGGGCTATGCATTTTCTGTATTAATGTGATGCTATGAAAGTAGAGTGTTTTAGCAATTATAATACATTTTATTACAGTCAAATCATGAAAGGTTCTATTGATTTTTTCAGTAAAAAAATTAAGAATTAGCTATTCAGATATAGTTATTACCAATTAAGGTTGGGAGAAGAATAAATACCATTTCATTAGAATCGTTAACACACAAAAACCCCAAATGAAGGGCAAAACGTTTGAAAAAAAAGCGATTACATAAAAAAGTATAATTTTCAGAGAATCGCCCTTCTATACTTTTATACTTCCTCTGTACTTTCTTTATTTTCTCGACACTTCCTGTACTTCTCCGGTATTCACTTATTTGATACTTACCTGATACTTCATCTATTTCATTCAATTTAACTCTACTTCTCCTACATGTATACAGGGTGTCCCAGAGATCACTCCTCAGGCTTGTGTTTCCGTTATTTTTAGTTTTTTATTATTTTTAAATTTTTGTAAATGAGATTAAATTCTCTATAAGTTAAGTAAATACAATAACCACAAAAATAATAATCACATTAGCATCATGACGCACTTTTCGGAATTGGTATAATTCATATTTATTATGATAAATGGAACACTCAAAAATTAGGAATATTAGTTTGACAACTAACTTTACGCATTGTTTTATAGGCTCCTAGATAAAAATGACAAAAATCAGTTATTTCTATAGCAAACCTACCTTCGTATTTCGTATTTTTCTAACAAAAGTTCTTATGTAGGATCCATACAAGGTACTATCCGTAAAAAGTATATTATGCTATTTGAAGAAAATCGCTACCATTATATGAGATATACAGTGTGTTAAAACTAAAAGGTTGTGATATAGATAAGGAGAAAATCAGATGGATTAAACAAAACCCCCAAAACACGTCAACTTTAATAGAAAGGAGAACGCGAGGAGAACGCAATTTGGGTAAACTAAAATACGATAATAATCATTCCTCGAGCAGGAGTAGTCACTCCTTCAAAATCTTAATAGGGAATACGGGGTCTGGTATTATTTTTCGAAAGCTCAAGTTATTACTTGTACCTTTCAATTGACGTTGTAGTCTACCGTTTGGTTAATACAGGGTGTTCTAACAAAATAATGTCCTTAGTCATCAAGTAAACTATGTGACAGTTACGTAAATGGAAAGACGATATGATTTTTAATCGTCTAAGAATTCCGAAAAACTTTCATTCTCTTAATAATCATCCTCCTAGAGGGGTAAGCACCCCTTTAACAAATTTATTTTTGACATGTGTAAAAGGTTCTTTATTTTCGAACTTACAGTATTGTCAAGGCAAAGTGGCGTTTTTTTACAGCGCTTCAAGTTCCCTTCACTTACAGGATTTAGAAATAATAAATTAATAGTGCAGAAAAAGTAGACCACATTTTTTATTCCCTTCGTCATAGGCTTCTTTGAATTAATCTGATTTATTGGAAACATCAATAATTAAAAAAACGTACCCTTGCATACAATGGTAGAGCCTAGTTTCAAAGAAATTCCTTAAATAATAACATTTCTGGGCTTATGTGTCTGCATTCGGCGTCTATTCTTTGTGCAAATTTCTATAGAAACAGTTGGAGTTGCATAGCAAACAGTTTTTGACATCTCCACAGAAGTTCAGATCGGGTGAAGGAGCTGGGCATTTAATAGTAGTGCAGTAAATAGAGATACTTTTTTGACAAAAATAATAGTAGGATACCGCCTGTGCCATATAATTGTAAATAGTATAAAGTACCTTATAGTCATGTTTTATACCAAAATGAATTGTCATTATATTGTTTATTAACATTTAAAATGCAACAAACATGCTTTTTTCAGTTGAGTTAAAACCTTAATGGTGTCAAAAGAATAGTTGTAGAAGATAAAAATACAAATGAAATGAGCGCTAACTTGTCTCGATCGGATAATAATTTTCCGTGAAAAAAACAAAAAAGTGAAAAACTTACGTTTTTCTTTAAAAATTCGTAGATCCCTCATTCTTTGAGATGTAGCGTAAATCTTTCGCGAAATAGGAGGTGATTAGTATTAGTATTAGTAGTATTAGTAGTAGTTAATGTGTGCAAAACCCTGAAATTATCAGGCAATTAATTTATGCATAATTGCGATTTAAATTTTTTATTGCAATATTCTCAATCGAGGCTGAATGCTAATGCGGTGGTTCGATTGTCACAAATAAAAAATATTTTTGAACGTGAAATGGAAAGGAATAAAACGTACATACTGATTTTTTGATAAAATGATATTTGATACGCAAAAAATGCATGCAAAAGATGACTAAAATTGACCGAGAGCGAGGAGGCGATGGAGTGGTGGGGGTACCTGGCTGCTAGCAGCGCCGTTATAAACGCAGTCCCCCTCAAATGGCGATAGCGGCCGGGTACCTCCACTACTCCACTGTTTGCTCGTTCTCGGTCAATTTCAGTCAACTTGCATGCATTTTCGCCTGTGAAATATCCTTTTATCGAAAAATGAAAAAATATGTTTTGTTCTTTTCCATTTCACATTAAATTTTTTTTTATTTCTGACAATCGGACTATCACACGAGCATTTAGCTTCGATTGAAGATATTGCATTAAAAATTTTAAATCGCAATTATCATAAACAATTGTCCCCACAATATCAGGGTTTTGGACACATTAAGTACGAATAATTATCTTCCGATCTACGATTTTTTTGAAGAAAAACGCAAATATTCCACTTCTTCCGATTTTTCTTGGAAAATTATCATCCGGCCGAGACGAGTTAGCGCTCATTTTATTCGTATTTTTATCCTCTACAACTTTTTATACCATTAACGTTGGTTCATTGCTTTTTACTCAACTAAAAAAAGAATTAAAAAGCACGTTTTGCATTTACATGTTAATAAACCGTATAATGACAATTCATTTTCGATATAAAACATAACTATAAGGTAGTTTATACTATTTACAATTACATGGCACAGGCGATACCCTCTATTATTTTGTCCAAAATATAATTATTACTTGCTCTATTAACTGGGGTATAGGCATATCAGACCGGACGCCATCTTGCTGGAAATGTAAATATAGAAGTTCTCTTACAAATGCGTCAATATGGGATCAACAGTGCTCTGTAGGAATTGGAGATAAAAATCACAATGCAAATTTTCTGCAAGATAGAAATGTGTTACAATATGGCCTCCAAATAGTCCAACCCAAACGTTTGTTTTTTCAGGTCGATGGCTGTGTACTTCTTTGAATTCGTAGGGATTTTTATCACTTGTATTTGGAGATGTACATTCAACTGAGATGCAGATAGTGGGTTTCTGATTAGATGCTCACTCATTTCTTCACAGAAGTGTTGTCTTCTGTCACTATCATCCTAATTAAGCTACATGAACAAGTTGCAATTTGTGTGGGTGTTACTTATGAGATTTCAAGAGTGAATACTAGACTAGTATACTCTTCTCAGATGGGACCTGTTGACATTTTGTCGCAATGAGCAATATTGAAAAACTGAGCTGATACTTCATAGAAATTGTTTTGCAAGAACAATCGCACTATTTCCACTCGTTCAGAATCGTAAAAATCATTTTTGGGTAATTTATTTAGAAATTATCAACTGTTTTAAAACTACAACAAATATAAAAAAGTAACCAGTAACGCAACTCGTAGATCTCGGTTGACATTTGAATTACTTTTTGTCAAATAGACAAAACATCAATTCATGGAGTATGTAAATAATTGTTAACAGGATCATCACCGCAACCGGCCAGTTTGAGTGAAACTGGAAGTGACAACTTTGGGTTGTAATAAATCAGACGCAAAAGTAGGCAGGAAAACAATTCTAACATTTATTGAATCGATGGAGGTTATTATAATTTTATAATTATTGACGTTTCCAATAAATCAGATCACTCTCAAAAGAAACTTGTGACATAGAAAATAAATAAAATGTAGGCCGCTTTTTATGCACTATTAATTTATTGCTTCTACATCCAGTAACTGAAAGATACTTGAGGCATAATAAAAAAAAAGTCGCATTGCCCGATTGAAAATCATATCGGTATTATTTTGCTAGAGCACCCTATATTATCCAAACCTAACCCTACAAAGTTAATTGAAACATACCACGATTCAAGTAATCACCTAAGACCTAAGTTTCCAAAGAAATAATACCAGACCCCCACACCCCGTATTTCCTATTAAAATTTTTGAAGAGGTGACTACCAATTATTATAATATTTTAGTTTGAACAAATTGCGCTTTCCTTAATTTTTCCATACACGCCAAACCACACTTAAAAGCTGTTGCAGTTATGCTATTGCCACAGTTATCGGTAGGTGGATGTAAAACAATTCGCGGAAATCTAAATTTAGTATGACATTTTGAACAATTAGTTGTACTTCCTTATACTTCATTGTACTTCCTTGACATTTTGTAGTAAGTTCGCACTACTTCCTCATACTTCCCTTTACCTGTACACTAAGCTTCCCCAGTTGACAATTTCTTCTTGGATATTGGTCTGCAAATCTTGTAGGGTCCTTGGAATGGCACATAATAACGGGATTTCAAAAAAAAACATAGAAAACAAGCGTTTTGCTCAGAACTCCACATCGACATGTATTTCAGAATCAAGTAGCGTAGTTGTCAATAATAATAGAGAAAGAAAAAAAACATTATGTTGTTAACTGTACCTTGTACATTATTTTCGTGGGAAGCTCAAATAAAGAAAATTGCAACGGAGAACGCGTGGTGTGCACATCATACGGGATTCCGACACATATTTGTACATTTAGCCCATGCTAATAAATCTAAAATGTAAAGGATCCAGAACTGCTCAGCATTACAAACATGTATACTTAGGTTACGATTACATGAAATTGTTGTTTGACCTGTAGTAATGATCCAAATGATGTAAGCAACAGTTTTTTTTTCACTATGATTTCTTCTCAGTAATAAATTTGCTTAATTAACCTCGTTAGCTAATCGTCAACTCATTCTAATAGATTTGCATCTAATAAGTAGGAACGGCATCTCTACCATAGATCTGACAAAACCTCAATTTTCTAATAAGATTCGATCAGCGAACTATGATAAGGACACCGAAATTAGACAGAAAAAAGAATAAAATTCACACACAAAGAAAAAACATTTCGCGCTTCCCAGTCCTCTATAGTGCATTCACTTTTAAGACGAACTGGTAATCAGCAAATACATGCGATGTTCACGTGAACAGGGTTGTTAGAGCCGTACTTAGATCTTGCTGGAAATAAATATCGTGAAAGCCTTACGCAAAGATTCCTCATCTGAAAGTAGACAGTAAAAATCTGTGTTATCAAAAGACGACACAATTATTCCAAGCGGAAAATATAACTACTGCTGCCATCTATTAACACTTCGACGAAATGTACGAGACGAACGTCTCGCGAGTTGGCTAACCGTAAAGGATTTGATAGCAACAAGTAATTCACCAATAGCAATTAATTTATTGTATGGTCATCAGAAATTACTTCACACTATCACACTTCATCGACACCGATACCGCAAAGCTCTTGATTGTAATGTAATATCTTGTTTCTTAACACGACCCTCTTCTGCAACCTTGTGATACTTGAAGAAAATGTATTCTCGAATTTGTTTTATCGTAAATTTACTTAAAAAAAACTTCTTTGCGGATAGGCTCTAAATTAATCCCATCTTTTATGTGGTCAATTTTATAAAGATCTTTGAGACAAAGATGGGGTATGCTGTGCGGTCTCCAATCGTAAATCCAAAAGTAAAGATTTGTCCTACTTGAGTAGCGGCAATCTTCTTTTCTCTCTCCACATCTGATTGAGTGATTTTCCTATTGACTGAGACTGTCTCTGACTTTAAGGTTAATCGATTTTTACTTTGAGTAAAAGGCAGATGAGGTGGTGTATAAAATTGTAGAAATGTGAAGAAATTGCGAGAAAATATTGAATAAATCGAGAAATTGCGGGAAAATTAGATATTTGTAAATTTATTGAGGGAGGAGGGGCTTGTTAAAAGAAGAATACCCTCCTTTTTAACTTGTCTCACCCAACTACTTAAATGTGTTCGGCGAGATGTGTTAATTAAAAGTACGTATGTTTTAGCGCGACGTTAAAGAATTCACAGACGACGTCAAACTATCTACAGTTTTCTATTTCATTATACAGGGTGATCATTTGAAAACGAGCCACCCTAAATATCTCGAGAAAAAATGCAGATATTTTTGTGGAGTCAACGGCACCTTTCCTTGTGTTAAGGGGGACATCTTTTGACGTTACTAGGTTAAAGTTAAAGTTCACCCTCTCACCCCCAGCAATCCCTACTTTTGAAATTTAAATGGCATCCCTATATTTTTTCTACATTTTTTATAGCGGATTTATTCCTAAATACGAATCCAAAAAAGAATTACGGTGATGTTGGATAAAAAACCTAAAAACTTAACTTATAAAAAGAAAGACGACAAAAATAACAAAATTTTTTTTATAATATTCTCAATTTGTGAGAAATGGCAAGTTCCTCATAATAAGTGCTCGAAATGCCCACCGTTGTTGGTCATGCAATGATAAAGACGGTTTTCAAACTCTCTCCGTACTTTTCGAAATACTTCTCTCGGAATCAAATTACATTCCTGTGTTATTCGTTGACGTAATTCTGCAAGGTCTTGAGGAGATATTTTATAAATAACGAATTAAAGGTGTCCCCACAGAAAAAAATCAGGGCTCGTTAAATCCATCTATTGGGGAATCTATCGTTGAGCCATTGCCAAACATTTAAACTAAAATGAGGTGGAGCACCATCCAGTTGAAAATAGAGTTGATCTTCATTCAAAATCAAATTTCCATTTTCATCACGCATATTTTCCATTGCCTCTATTATTAAAGGATCTATCATGTTTTCTAATAGATCTAAATACATAGTGCCATCTAAATTTCCATCTATAAAGATTGGGCCAATAATAGGGTCACCCAATATACCCGCCCACACGTTCAATTTTGTGGTATCTGAGTGTGGCCCTCTCTAAAATTGTGTGATTTACATCACTCCAGTACCGTACATTTTGTTTATTTACATGTCCATTAAAAAAAATGAACATTCATCACTGAAGCAAATATTCTGAATCAAATTTGATTTGCATTGATCATACCTGTCATGATTTCGCAAAATTCATTTCTGCGGTCAGTGTCGTCTTCTGAAAGCTCTAATTTATACGAATGGAATTTATGGAGCTTAGTTACTTTATCCACTGAGCCATATGAAAGTCTAGTGTCAGTGGAAATTTGTCGTAAAGAGACCGTTGGATTCATATTCAGGTGACCTAAAACCTCAATCTGAGCTGCCTCATCTAAAACTCTTCGATTTGTTCTTTTCTTATTTGCCACGGAGCCACTTCCCAAAAATTTAGTAATTAATTCTGTCACATACTTATGATTGACGTTTTTATGAGGGTGTCGTTCATTAAATGTTTTTGCCGTTCTTCGAGCGCACTTATGTTTTTCACCATAAATTAATATTATTTCACATCTTTCAGACATAGTGTAGACCATTTTGATAAATTTTAAACTTTCTTAAACCCTTATTTAATGCGAATGCTGAACGAAAAATAAAGTAATTGCACAATGTCAAACATGACACTAATGTTAAAACACAATTGTATTGTATTTTATACCTGCTCTAACCTACTGCGATATCTTACTTTAACCAAATTTATTATTTATGTATGTATAGGTCGGTAAATGATGAGTTAAGTTTTTTGCATTTTTATCCAACATTTTGCTAGTCACCGTAATTCTTTTTGAATTCGTATTTAGTGATACATCCGCTATAAAAAAATGTGAAAAAATATAGGGATGCCATTTAAATTTCAAAAGTAGGGATTGCTGGGGGTGAGAGGGTGAACTTTAACTTTATCCTAGTAAGTCAAAAGATGTCGCCTTTGACACATGGAAAGCTGCCGTTGACTCCACAAAAATATTTGCATTTTTTTCGAAATATTAAGGGTGGCTCGTTTTCAATTGATCACCACGTATAATTTTTAGATATTTAGACAGACAAAATAGGAATGTCTGGAGGAATGTACCACATTTGAAAAAATTCGACTATTTGTGAAATTAAATTAAGCAGCAGTATGTTCATGTCCACATGATACCTAAATTAGATTTAGTCTATATAAGTTTTAGTAGATCTAGACACATTTTTTCTTAATCTGCAATAATAAACCACCATATATGGTACGCTAAGCTAACACAATTTCACCATAATTTAACAGGAGTTAAAAATGTCGCAAAATAGTTAAATAAAAGTTCCACAAACTACAGAGTGTACCGTATATTGCTGCAATTTAGGATGTATTGTCAAGTACTTTAATAACCATAAAAATCTGCTTACGACTATATTACTATCAAGTTAATAAACAATTTATAGTTCCGGGATTTATTGCACTCCCTTTACGGACGTGCACAAATCCCACTCGCATGAAAATGCCGTTTTTGATTTGATAACAAAATTTCTTACTTAGATTTGTCATACTATCAACATTAAGAAATACTGAATGGAATAATAAGAATAAAAGCACAAGGGTTGCCAGATAATTAGGACGTGTTTTGGATAAACACGCGATGCTTCAATAATTAATCAGAATTGCATTCACTTATTACAGTTGTTTCGCAATTGCCACTATTATTTTCTAAATCTTTTAATTAACAAACGCCTTCAAACTGTTTTCATAAATATTTACATTGACATGCATTATTAATTTAAGAAGAAATCATTGTTTCAGGAATAAAATGTCCTGCGTGCAGTAAATTTCTCATTCCGGATGATATTGAGTACCACCTAACTATGTGCCTCTCCAAACCACGGATTTCGTACAACGGTGCGTATTTTTTTTATATTCTATTTAATTAGCACGACGTGAGTGTTTTCATTGTTGCATGCAAATATTATTAAGAACATTTACATATCGCGATTCGAGGAATTGATTACCAACACTATGGTAAACATCATTTTTTAGGCAACGTTTTTTCGCTGTCGGTACGATAATTGAATTTATATGAACACTTATTTACTCAATATGGTGATTTGTTTTGCTTCTACTTTCATTCATTCATATTATACACTTTCGAAATTGTTCGCCCTTTTTTTATTAACGTGGAACAAAGAAGTAAAAAAAGGAATCAAATTTACTTCATATGTGTAGAAGTAATAGTGCAACTTTTTGACACCATAACGGTTTTAATTCGGTCAAAAACTTCTTCTTTTTCATTCTTTCCTTTGTAAAGGGCGAGGGAATTACCACATCCCGCTCAAAACTGGTCTCAATGCTATTACATTACGGTTCTATTTGGTTTATTATATTTCCGTGGCATAACGTTATAACCGCGTTTTGGATAAAAAAATGAAAAATAAACAGAAACCATTAAAGCTTTTTATTTTTAGTGCGCATGCAGAAATCCAGCTTCAGTATACTAGGAGGAGTAGGTGTTGTCACAGGCTCGAGACCAATATTTTGTATCCCATCACAGTCTGTTCCTGTACCTGAGAGAATGTTACTGCTGTTCTATTCTATTCTATTCTAACTGATTACTGCGAAAGTAGAGAAATGTCAGTCAATCTCAGTCGATTGAGCTAAGGTTCGCTGTTGTCACTTAGAAAACTTTTGCCATTTCGTGACAAACTAAAATTTTTGAATTCAATTGAAAAACAATCAAAATTTCAAAAATTAAAATTTGATTTCAAACTTACCATCATTGGCCATATGAAATTGCCAAGTTGAACGTAGACGCTTCTATTTTCTCCGGGGCACCCAACACTAATTTGCTAGGCCCATCTTTATGGAAAAAAATTCAAGTGATGTCTGGAGATCGGCATAGATGGCAGGCTGTTCTATTATTTACCTTCGTCCGATGCTGGTCTATGGGAAATTTTCTTTTGCGAATAATAAAGTTTTAAGGTGCCTGGAATTTTTTTCCTGAACAAACGTTTTAAAATAAAAAATCCCATATACTTAACATTAGATATTCAAACCCCCACAACTTTTAAAGGGCTCGTTTTTGAAAAAATCAAGCACCTAAGGTAAAGTGCTACCGATTTGCCTTTGTGAAATATCGAAGTAAATGATTGCAAAATTGTCAATAACAATCGATAAATTCGTCAAAGTCGAGAGGGCGCCAAACAAGGTCACGACGTTAAATAGCCTCCAGCCCTTGTTCACTGAAAGCCTGTCCAGGAAGGATACTTTCCAATTGACTTACCTTAAAAAAGTAGGTACTGTCACAAACCTGTAAAAATCTAACACAACATGCATAAAAACAAAATCAAATATAAATTAAAATGTTCGTTACAAAAAAAATTAACCAGATTTATTGCATAAAAAACATAATAAAAGCAAAAAATTATCAGAAAAAAAGTATATACGTGGTTGACAATACCAAAAAGAATTGTAATTGATCACGAATGCTTTATCGCTAATTTTCTTAAATAAATCTACGTTTCTAATTAAATGTGTATCTGCGTTACGCTCGAACAATGCGAAACAAAACAGACGTAAATCTGACCTTGGGCGTCTTGTATTAATTGAATTAAATCTACACACAAAAAAGTCGATTCAATGCAGTTAAAACGCACCGTAAGTTAATAATTGAACTTAAATACGAGAGTTTAGATTCGCCAGTTTCAATTTGGTTATTGTTCATATATTTACTTAAATGAAAACATAGATACCTGGAGATCACGGCTTACGGTGAATTCGGGCTCATGAGATTCACCAGGTTGTTGTATCGTCGCCGAACGGACGACGACGATATTGAAGTTGAGTTAGGACGAGCAGTTCGAAAAGTAGTATTAAAATAATTCTTTTTAATAGACGCCAAAAACTGGCATGTCGACATAATAAATTCTGTTGGTTAATTATATTTGTTTATTTTTATATTGTGGTACGGGTATTTTAAAACCGCATTATTGCAAAAAACTGAGTGCAAATAAATTAAGCGAGAACCGAACATTGACTGCTTGAAAACGTAATAGGACCTTTCTTATCACCCCATACCGCCACCAATTTTTTTTAGATAATGAAAACTTCGAACTACAAAAAAAATATAATGATAATGAAATTTTGTCTCACGGGTGAAGCCAACGAACTGACTGCATCTTGCAACGCTGCAAGATAAGAATACCTAGCAAATCTCACGTACACACCAAACAAAAAACAATCTTTTCGTGTGGCGGAAATTCAACGCAATTTAAATATTCTTTCGATCTCCTTCCTGGTTACTCGTTAGCCTCAAGGCAAGTTTTCAGGTGTTTGAATTTCTTCTGAAGATTATTTGGTTATTTTTTCAAGGAATGGAACTCTAAACTACACAAAACACCAAACTGTACTCAAACACGTGTTTAGATAGCTAAGCTAATCATCATCACCGAACCGACACTGAAGCTGATGATGATAAGCTTACCTATCGAAACACGTGTTCGAGTATAGTTTTGTGTGCAGTTTTTTTATGTTGTCTTTTGTTACATTATGTTTTTTTACTTATTTTTTGTAATTCTATAGAAACAGATAGTTTAATAGTCAATTATACCTACATTTAATCGTTGATTACTTAATTTGTACTTTTATATAATGTTTGTAAGACACGGCCTTAGACTGTTTCAAAACTGAAAAATACATTTCGCAAATCGCTAATGTACAATTCGATTTCAGAAGACGTATTGACTGATGATAAAGGAGAATGCGTAATTTGCCTGGAAGATCTTGCTCAAGGAGATGTAATAGCACGTTTGCCATGTCTTTGCATATATCATAAAGGTAAAATGACGAAATAAGTTGAGATACAGCGATAATACCGATTATTTTCAGGTGCATCGACCAGTGGTTTGGAATAAATCGTTCGTGCCCCGAGCATCCTGGCTAGCATCGCTTAAAAAAATATTTTGTACATTGTGTAAATATGCGTGTATTGTAGTAGGAACCAAATATTAGAATTAAACATCTGGTGTCGCTAACGTACAGAAAGTCATTGATTAATTTTAGTTTTGATTGACAATATAGTTGATGCACTTTTGTAAAAGTAAAAGTTTTAGTCGAAATTTTCAATGATGGTCAAAGTATTGTTAATCAAAATTTTCTTAGTAATGATAATAAAAACTTTTATTAGACGGTGACCAGAGATAAAGAAAAAAAATGTTCTCAGATTTTTGAAGTTTTCTAATACAAGTTTTAGAGGCATACAATAATAAAGCAAATGAATTTTGTTAACTTTAATAGTAGCAAACGTAAATACTCATATTACAGTGGATAAGTTGCATCTCATTTGTTACATCGCATATCAAAAGTACTTATAAAAAAACTGTCTATTTTATTTCGAATTTTAGTTTTACTAAATAGTTAATGCGAATGGTGAGAAAAAATTGTCTCGGTTAAAATTTTGTTATTGTATAAGCTGCTTTATGAGAAGGGATTATATCCAAAACGTTTTTATTTTGTACAGAAATGGTGTTTATTGTAATATTAAACTACTAGTCTTATTAATACTGTAAATTTTGTTACAAAAGATTGTTTTTAGTTTATTGTTATGTATTTTGTAGTGTACATTACGATCTGAAAGCCTGTTTCACTACCGCTTATGATCAAAAAATTTTTGCTACAGTACACAATTGACATATCGACATTCTCGTTGCATACGTTAAACCACTCCTACTTGTTGAATGACAGGTTTTCTATCATTTATTGATGAGAAGATTTAAATCAATTCTAAACTTACATAAATGGTGTGATATAAAAGTCATGTAAGCAGCTTGACTGACATTTGAATATTTGTACGATGAATGTTTTTTAAGTATAGGTATCAATATAATTTTATAAATATATATGTATAGATAAAATATGCCATGAGATCATTTTTCCTATCGATTGATTCCCGTTGTTAAATATTTCGTTTACGATTAATGTTAATGGTTTAAAAATTCTTTCTGTTATTAACATAAATAAAAATCAATGGCAATTTTTTTGTGGAAATGAAATATTTTTGATACACATATAATGTAATTAATTGTAAGTTTATCCTAACTTTTCATGCTAGCTTTACTCTGTTGAACAAATAGTATCCTAATATGTATGTGTAATAATCATTACAAAATATAGACAAACTCATTTGCTACTTTTTCCTGTGCTATCTCTTCTATTACACGATGTTTTGAAACGAAAATTTTCTTTCACGAAAACTCCCACCCTATTAGGTTTCGGTCGCATAGATGGACTACAATAGCGTTGGACGAAGATAACTGGATATAATTTATATCAACTCGCATTCAATGACAACTTAGAACTGATCTTAACAACTACATGACTATGCTTTTATAATTGTAGAAAATACTTGACTGTTCAGGAAAGCGAAAGTTCTGGTCGTTTTCGAATCTCACCATTCTTATTTATTCCCGTAACACTATTGAAAAATGTAGACTTTCACGGCCGGTGTCAATATTTATACTATGATTTTTCTGGCTATTGAGCCGTGGTGTGTTGGAACATTTTCCAAACGTTTCGTTTGCTGTTGCGGCAAACATCTTCAGTGGCGCGATCGTCGAACTTGTTTCAAGTCTCTGAGTGATGTTTTTTTCTGAATCTACTACACTATTTAGTATTAGTATTTAGTAAATAGAGTAGAAGTGGTGTTTTTTTCAACAGACCACGGCTGAATAGCCCATAAAATCATAGTAGTATATACATCGCAGCATATTTGTATTTATTTTTTTTTATTATATTCTGATGTTCTATCGTAATCTACACTCCTGCATATCTGCGTTATAGTAAGCGTTATGATATATATTCCAAACCAAAGGCGAATACTTTCGTTTATTTTGATTCGAATATCAAATTTGGTTGGAAAATTTGAAAATTGTAGAAATCAGAATTCATTTTTGAAGCGGACCCAAAGTCAACCAACGCTTAATATTCCTTGATTACAACAAGAGATTATTTATTTAACACGTACAGTTCTTATAACTGATAAATACACAAAGTTATTACGTATTTAATTTATAACAACTCGCATTCAATGACAACTTAGAACTGAACTCAACAACTACATGACTATATGCCCGAATATTCAGGAAATGGAAAGTTCTGGAATCTCGATCAGTCTTATTCATTCTCGTAACTCCAGTGGCGTAATAATATTGAAGAACATAGACTTTCACGGCTATTGTCCATATTTATACTATGATTTTCCGAGAAGTTGTGTACCTAAGGACGACGAACAGCGCAGAGCAGCTCCACCACCAGCAAAAGCAGCTGCAGTCCAAACTGCAGCAAAGCTGTGAACCTAAGGACGACAAACGAATGACGGACTGACGGATTGTCCGACGTACGGCAGCAAACATATAGGTTCGAAACGGAGCAGCAGCAGCAACAGTTGTAGTGTGTTGGAACATCTTCCAAACGTTGCAGCTGCGGCAAACATCTTCAGTGGCGTAGTCGTAGAACTCGTTTCAAGTTTCTGACTGATTTTTTTCTAAATCTGCTATACTATTTAGTATTAGTATTTAGTTAAACAATAGAAACTGCACAAAAACTATATCCGTACTACGTATTTCGTGTCAGTTCGCTGATGATGATAGCTATTGAAACGTGTATGGATATAAGTTTTTTGGTGTTTATGTTTCTGTTACACAACGGAACATACAGTTCCATTCCTTTGATTAGTATTACGGTTGCCAACGACACGTTTCTATTTTAACAATGACTTCGGCCGTGCAAGCCTCAATTCTTACGTGAACACTTTTTTTGAGTAGAATAGAAACCAGCCGCCTATGTTTTTAGCCAATACAGTACGCTGGTCTGTGGCGAAATTCTGTCTTCTGACCCAGCGTTTCATGTGGGTAAAGAGATGAAAATCTGAGGAAGCCAAGTCAGGACTGTATATAGTGGGTGATCAAAAACCATTCAAAACGCTCCAGGAGAGTCGTTCTTGCAACTGCAGTGTGTGGCCGCGCATTATAATGAAGAACGACAATGCCTGGCGACAACATTCCTCTTCTGTTGTTTTGAATTGCTTTCTGCAGAAATCGAATGCTGAATGCAATTCACATTTCGCGAAATATTTGACTTTTCAAAGCATGTTTATGTGCTCCCCGAAGCTTTCTTTTAGAAACCAATCGGACCTTAAAAAACAGCCCTTGCATTATGACGTAGTTTCCATAGAACTCGACTGTTGACACATGATCATTTGTTTATTATGTCGTTTGACGAAATTATTACTTTTTTTACATGTTTGCTAGAAATCTATTTATCTTCTGAAATTGGAAGTTATTGTAGTTACCCTGGATTGTAATAACTTGTGTTGTTCAAACTATTTCTTTATTTAACGAAAATTCTTCCATAAGTTAATTGAAGTTAACAATCTAGTGATTTTCTTTTGTTTAGTTACGTTGGCACTGTAAATATTCAAATGTTTGAATAACTTTCATACTAAATGCAAGAAAATCCGGGTTTGACTCGACGCGATCCAAGCTCCCCCTTTGAACCAGTACAAATAAAATCTGCGAAGCAGATATAATCAATCCATATCCAACATCAGACACCTATGAAGAAGCTGACCACTCGTGTTAGTAAAATGTTAGGAATAAATTCTAACCCACAATGGTCTCTTGACCCAAATCTAGGACCACACTAATTCAATCCAATGTGGTCACTGCATTGTAAGAGGAATTAATGTTGTCTTTTGTTTTGTATAACCTCTTTTGCATAACGCCTACTTTTGACTTTTGTTTGCGTGATATGATGTTTTCTGTTTTGCTAAAATCAATCAGGTGGATTGGATCAACCATATACAATTTTTTCCTTTAAAACTAATTGGTAACCCTAAAAACTCTTTTGAATGTCTTTGTATCAGAATTAAATGAAGTTTTTGCAAGTTTGTTCTGCATCAATCATTTTAAAATCAGGTTTTTTGACAACATTGAAGGATAAGATTATTCACCATTTTGAATGTTTAAACGTTAACCTTAAAACCTTAATTAGTGATTTTTTTTAGTTTTTAATATAAAATCTGTGTTTTTACTTTAAATCTGTAATCACTGGCTAAACTCATAAACACGTTTTTGTTGCGAAATGAACACCCTTGCAAGTTTACCCGTCACATTGGGAGCCATCTGTAATCAGTGACCCTAATATGTGTGCCATATTGATCGACCATTTTGAATTTTTAAATTTTAATTTCAAATTTGAAGCGAAAGATCAAACAATTGTTTAGGTTTATTTTTACTTGAGATGCTATCTTATAATCTTGATGTTTTATCGAACATTTAATCATGAAAAAAGTATTGCCGCACTGTTAACCTTGTACCTACAGTGTATACACCATTAATAGCAATTCTTTTGCTTTAATTCGAAATATATCGATGAATGACGTGAATGACGCGAAATTGATTTGCCTTGGCGACATGGTAAGGTCGTAGTAAATGGTTGCAAAATCGTCAATAACAATCGATAAATTCTTCAAAGTCGGGAGGACGCCAAACAAGGTCACGACGTTAAATAGCTTCAGCCCTTGTTCATTGAAAGCCCTCCCAGTAGGCTACTTTCCTGTTGACTTACCTTCAGAAAGTACCGTTAGTTCTCGATCCTTTCTTATTAGTATTGTTAAAGTTAGATGCGGCACTTTTATTTTAAATTAACGAATAAAATGATTATACTATAGGAAGTGTTACATTACATTTTCACAATATACGGATTAATTTTTTATTATTGACCCTCAATAGCCTGAGTTAGTTTAAAATGACATATGAAAAGGACTAGGTATTGGGTAACATTTTTTATAGAAAAGGTGTCATCATCGTCTTGAGGACAATAACGTTGAAGACAACATTTTGAATTTGATTTAAACACAAAAGTATCTAAAATTAGGCACCACCCCCTTTTGCAAATTGCGAATGTTACGCTACGTCTCATAAAATTTTAAAATTGTTGGTTATTTTATTAAATGTTGGACCTACACGGCCTAATAAATTAAGCCTGTGCAAACTATGATTTGCATTAAACTTGCTCGAAGAAGAAGGATACTATCCGTTTAGGAACCGTCAAGATTCAGCCAGCATTCTTGTTGTCTCCCCAGACAATTCATGACTAAAGACCAGTTCCCACCGAGGTACAGCCAATCCATCGTAACCGTGGAAAAATGTTACTCAGGTAACGTAAAGGAGTATCGACCCGGTTGTACACTAAAAGGTAAAATAATTTCGTAACTGTTGGTTATTGCAGCATCGGACATTTGCGGTATAAGAGATCAGCATACACCGGAAATCGTTTAAAATATTCCTTCACATTTACAGTTCCAGCTTAACAACGTTATCTAATGTATATTATACTTCTTGTAATACAAATATTGTATTACAATTTTATGAGAAAATACGGTTAAAGACAACATATTTCCCGAAATTCCTATTATAATACCTAGAATTTGGTAATGAAAAGAGGAAATCCGCCCGAAAAATTCTTTAATTTAATTTTTAATTATAATGGCGTCGTTTCGCTAATTGTTAATAGCAAAATTATACCTAAAGATGTTGATTTCGTACGGTGCATTACAACGACAATTGAATATAAAACTCACCTAGTAATAAATAAATTAAAACTAAAATTATAACAAATAGTTAGTTTCCAGTTACCGTCCATTATAACGTGAAATATAAATTTTCTAATTTTAATTTAACAACCACATTTCCGGCTGCAATTGATAGCATTAGAATGTAAAACTTTCTTTTAATAATGACTAATTTAGAATACAAAAGTTTGGTTGTACTACCTTCTGCCCGGAGTGTACTAATGCCGTGAAATTCTATAAACTGCTGTTTCACCTGCGCGAGACTTCCAAACTTACGATGTACGGCCTGTAGATTCTGTTTCCAGTTTGGTTGACACTCTGTATATTAAAAAAAAAATGTATTTAGAAGTTGTCAATAACAAAACCAAAACATATCGATTTTTCTCAATAATTAGGCACAAGTTGCGAAAACCATGTTGAACAATTTGGAACAAAATTTTGTCCCTGATTTTGTTACCACTTCCATAGCACATAATTGAGACACCTGTATTAGATTATTGTATGCCGATTGCAATAATGTTGTGCATTGCATATTAGTTTATGCTAATTAAACGTAACAAAGGTGCATTTATGTAATAAAATAAATTTTTATCAATTTCAATTGCACAGCACTGCACATGGGTTGTTTTACTCCCACATAAATCCAAGAGCTTTCTTTGGTAGGATTTGTGACGAAGCTATTCGATTCCATAAAGTTAAAACATTTTAATTTGATCCCACTATTTACGGAAGCGCAACTTTGCAAATTTCATAAAGTCGCATACCTTTCTATTTTTGTAAATATTAAAGCTGCCAAAGGCGACAAGTTATTATTAATAGAAAATTTTCGAAATAACGTCAATAGGTTACTTATTTTTAAATTTTGCTCGTCTGGTGTCTCTCGCAAATAATAAATTAGATGCAGCCGCATGTAAATTAACAATAAATTTTAGTTAAAAATATTGTATTTGAATGTAGAGGTGATGTACAATATCAATTTATAATAAGTTTTATTTTCACATCGGTAGGTGTTTACTTAAAGTACATGATTATATTCTGCCTTTCTTATAGCAACTTATCCCTAGTATTTACAAAACATTGACACTTTTTACAATTTCATCCCAAGCTTATAACAAATACACCCTTTATAATACCGTATTGAGCTTAAATGTCGTACTTTTATATACACCAATATTGCAGTACCGGAAGGCTTATAACAAAAAACAATTTGGTTTTTCTTGATTGAGTACAAATCCATAACATTAATGGTTGTTTTTATCATTATTACTTAATATATTAATATATAAAACGAATGAAAACTATAAAAATTATAATGAGATAAAATCACATTTTCAAGATTACGTATGGGTCGTAAGGAATCACTAAACTTAACTGTTACCCGAAAACTACATTAACTAAATTTATACAGTTTAGTCCTTTGTATAACTAATAGTTTGGACAACTTCTACGGCTGAGGTTATCTTATCGGTGTGCTGTTGAAGATACTTGAGTAATAACCTGCGGTTGTGTATTTGCGGATACGTTTGGAGATTGAGTGTTGCCATTGTTGGTAGACATTTTTGAAAAAGCTATTAAAGTATCCGGAAAATTGGGCGGAGTGGCTGGAGTATTACAAGGCGTCATTATCTGTGCAAAAAAAAAAATAACCAGGCGCAACATTTTTTTTAATAACGTTACCTGCCCAAAATGTGCAGATGCGTTGGTTTGGCATGATGGAATGGCGGCCTCTTGGAAAAAGATGCTCAAAGCCGTCTAAAACAATCAATAAAATCAATTTTTAGTTTATTTTTGTCGTTTTAACGTAATTGGTGGTATAGAGTACATTAACCCTTCTCATGAATTATTTATGAGCGACCAAGGTGGAAGTGTAGTATAATAAACGGAAGAGTTGGTTGTAGGCCCAAACAATGTTTATTACTTACATGTACTTAATGTTAATTGACGCTATTAAAATGCAGTCTCTTTTAATAAGTTATTAGAATATTTTGTAATAATTAATTCGTGTTTAAAAAATTCCAAATGCATATAAATTAAGTCATTCTTAATTGTTCAATTACTACATTAAGAATCGTTAAAATGGTACGATCAACTATTTACGATTCAAAAATTTTTTGTGTTTTTTTTTTACTTCTATACTTTGAGGAAAGAAATCTTGGTTTCTGATACTTGAGGTATAATGCTCTCTAATTAAAATATAAACCCGAATGTAAATCGAATAATTTTAATAGAATAACAACACACTTATCAAGTATACGCGCGTTTATTATCTCAAACTTTATACGAAAATAACGGAATGTTTTCGAAAAATATACAAATTCGATTAATTGCAAACTCATGTGAATTTTACCTATAAATACAGCTATAATAATACCACAAACGATTTACGCACATTGAACAAGAATTTTGAGTATAATAATTAAATCAATATATTAGGTACTAGTTATGTTTATTTGTAATTGTATTTTCATCAATGTTTAATTAATAACGTAATTGTTTATAACAAATTAGGTTACTGTTAACTTAGAGTCGATACATTTTTATGAAATTTGTATTTTAACTGATGTTATTTAGAATTTTTATTGGAGAAAAATGTATTCAGGTGAACTTAGTCAAAATGAAGATAGCGACTTTGGATGTAGACCTCACACCAATAAACTTTTTTTTACTCTTTAATATTGTAAAATAAGATTTTTTTCAAAATCCAGAAAAATTTATTTACTTTGCCAAAATCACGATTGATCCTCGACGCCGTTTTGATGTAGAGTTACAACAATAAATCACTTAAAAAAAAGTTTAAACTTTTACCATTGCTTTTACTCTTTAATACCTTGTTGTCTATCTGACGTGTTGGCGAAATTCGATAAAAATTTATTTACGCAATTTTGTGAAAATCACCATTAAAAATAGCGGTTGATTCAACGCCGTTTCGATGTAAAGTTACACCAATAAAGAAAATTAAAAAAAAAGTTTATACTTTACTCTTTAATCCCTTGTTATGTATCCTGCCGATTAGTGAAATTCGTAAAAATTTATTTAAGCGAACTTTGTCAAAAATCACCATTGATTCAACGCCGTTTTGATGTGGAGTTGCACCAAAAACTAATTTAAAAAAAGAGTGTAACTTTTTATTCTTTACTATGTTGTACAAAATTTTTTAATCCACATAGTATTGGCAAAATTACATAAAAATTTCAATTCAAATTTTTAATTATTTAAAATAACTTTTTCAGTGCAACATGTTTATAGAATTTTGGCAATATATAGAATACACTTTTCTTCTTTAATATCTTGTTGTATGTTCTACCTATTGGCAAAATTACTTCAAAATTTATTTACACGAACTTTGCTAAAATCACGATTTCAGATGGCGACTGATTCAACACCGTTTCGAATAAATAAACTTTTATTCTTTAAGATTGTGTTGTCTATTCTACGTATTGGACGAAACTCCATGAAAATTTATTCAGGCAATTTTTGTCAAAATCAGGATTGAAGATTGCGGTTGATTAGAAGCCGTTTTGATGTATTTTTAATTTTATTTATTAGTGAAACTATTTATCAAATCGCGTTGAACAACCGCCATCTTCAATCTAGATTTTGACAAAGTTCGCGTAAATGAATTTTTAAGTAACTTCGCCAATACGTAGAAACAAGATATTAAAGAGTAAATGTTGGTGTAACTCAACATCAAAACGGCGTTGAATCAAAGCAATCTTCAATCCTGATTTTGACAAAGTTTGCGTAAATAAATTTTTATGGAGTTTCGCCAATACGTAGAATATCATCACGCACAAAAAGCACGAGGTTAGTCTATGTTTAGAACAACAATGTAAATTAAGTTAAAAAAGAAATCAAATTATGTAGCGGGAATATATTTAGTTTAGTTTTTAAATGATTTGTTCTTCGTTGAGGAGAGGCACCAAAACCACTATGTGGCTTTATATGGGCGAAGAAGCGCACATTCTGTTGCACGAAACGTTGCCTGAAAAAACGACATAGTGGTTTTTGGTGCCCTTCCTC
Organism: Abscondita cerata; assembly: GCA_030710515.1. NCBI lineage: Eukaryota > Metazoa > Arthropoda > Insecta > Coleoptera > Lampyridae > Abscondita > Abscondita cerata. The sequence continues at coordinate 263,909 of JALBCR010002494.1, read as the reverse complement.
AACGAAGAACAAATCATTTAAAGAAACTTATAGGGAGGAAATATTTAACTTTCATCATATTTAGTTACGTAAATGTAGTGATGTAACGTTATAAAAATTATGTTCATATTTACAAAGAACGTTACGCGTTGGATTATTTTATTTTGCTTTTTTAAAAGTTTAAATTTTGTTGAACCTTAAACCACGTTTATTATTAATAGTTTATTATTAAGAATCCAAGTCTTTAGGATATTGTTAACTACGGAATTCTAAACAAAGAAAGTCTCATGTTCACATTCAAAATAAAATTATTTTATTCTTCACCAAAATGCAATCACCGTAACATGTAGAAACTCAACGTAGAATTCAATGGGAGGCCAACGATGAGCGGTTCAAAAGTTACAACAATTTGAAAATTACATTGTAAATGCATTGTTTTCATTATTTCAAGATGCAAATTTAAACGCCGCCTGACACAGTTGGTGTAATAAGAAACAATTCACGTAAATAGTAGATTGGACAAAATGGTTTTTATGTCAAGAGTAAAAAGTAACGCAAAATGTTGAGGCAATCTGATGACAAATACAAACGAAACAAAGATTTTCAGAAATCTGCCCCTGTGAGGTAAGCAAACCGATTTGACGGGCTCAGGAATCAACCACACGTCATTGTCAAAAATGTGAAATGGAAACATAAGTCAACATGCAAAATTTCAGTTCGAAACGACTGAAGAAATAGCAATTTGTTTGAAATATGCCCTGAGAGATAGACAATTGATGATGAGATGGACCCCTGCCGCTTATACTCATGCACACATCATGTTGAACGATGCATAATGTCAAAGCAGGTCCATATGCAAAGTTTTGTACTACTCTCATTGTAAAAACCGACGGAAAGGATATTTTTAGAAATCGTCCCTGAGAGGTACGGCAACCTCATTGACTGATCCCAAACACACCTGTACATCGTGGTCGGGCGATTCTACAATGTAATGTATTTAAATATTACTAGCAAGGTAAAACGGTTTTACTGGCGGACAGAAGGATATGACTGACGAGTCGAAGACGAGTCTGTCAGCTCTGGAGACCAGTAAACCCGTTACCTTGCGTGTATTGTTGAATGTTTTATTTGTTCCTCACTTGTAAAAGTTATTATAAATAAATAATAAACCATTAAAAATTCTAAAATTCGAAAATCGGAGAAAAAATCATGTGAGCTTTAGACGTATTGCTTTGGAAACGCACGGCACTTATTTTGTTGATTAATTATTTCATTTCAATTTCACGTTTCCGGAACGTTTTGCTGGTGAGATTTACTGAAATGAGTGTCCCGCAAGCTATCATTGATGAAGCAGCAAGTGTAGTTGCAAGATTACTGCCCGAAAAATCTTCATCAAGGTATGAATACGAATACGCGGAGTTCAAAAAGTGGCAAAAGGAAAACAACGTGACTGGTGTTACGGAAGACGTTATATTAGCGTATATCAATAAATTGTCTGCCAAATTCAGCCCGAATTCTTTATGGCCGAAGTGGTCAATGGTTAAGAGTTGTTTGGCAGTTAGAGAAAACATTGATGTTTGCAGGTTTGTTTCTTTATATTTATTAGTCAGGTTTTTAGTTACATATGTCATTTTCTAGATTTCATAAAGTGGTTGCGTTTTTGAAAAGACGAAATGAACGCTACGTCCCCAAGAAAGTCAAGGTTCTGACGAAAGAGCAAGTGGAAAAGTTTATCATTGAAGCTCCTGACGAGAAGTGGTTACTTGCCAAAGTCATTACCATTTTAGTATATTAGGATGTTGTCGGTGCGATGAGCTTCTATCCCTCACTGTAAATGACGTGGAGGATTTGGAGAAATATATTGTTGTCACCTTACGAAAGCACAAAATTTAACGACAAGGAGGTTTACAATAACGGACGATGGGTGTAGCTTTAAACCTTGTGCTCTTTATCGGAAATATGCGGCCCTACGACCTCCAAGAAGTAAAGATCTGCGGTTGTTCTTGACGTACCGCAGTAGAAAATGTGTCGCCCTAAATGCAGGTCAACATACTGTAGGCGCAATACCCAAGAAAATTGCTGAATATTTGGAATTAGAAGAACCGGCACTTTATACAGGGCATTCATTTCGACGAACTGGAGCAACGATGGTGGTTGATGCAGGTGGTGATACTATGGCTCTGAAGCCAACACAAATTGCAGAAAGCTACGTAGATGATTCGATTAATAATAAGATTAAAATGGCAAAAAGAATGTTTCCACTTGAAGAATCCACGCCATCCACTTCTACAGAAAATATATGCGCAAGGCAAGTGACATAACATCTCCTGGAAACTTCAATATTACTGGAAATCGCCACTGCACCATGATATTTAATGTATACGATAGTAATAAAACCCAATTTTCAAATGTTAATAACAAATAAATCACGTTAGAGAGTCTGTCATTTCAAATTACCTATAATAAAGTAAAATATGAGGACGCGTGTAAAATTTTACGGGCTAGCCAGTTATATTTTACAAGTTAGCAGCTAGTTAAGAGGCATTTTCAAGGTAACTATAGTCAGTTGATAAGCTCCTGTTTACAGGTGAGGAACAAATAAAAATATTTTACACATCTCTACCGGCGAAAATGTGAACTTAAAAATCGTCGTATAATGAATTACTTTAGTGTCGATTTTATTTACTTTACTGCCGATTTTTTGTTACTTTAGTGACGATTTCGGAAAAAGATTTATAATAAAGGTTTCCATTTAAATGGGAGGTAAAATTTAATTTATTTATAGTTTAAGAATTTCTAAAAAACCAATCCATATTTTTACTTATGAAACAATTTAGTTTGTGCATAAATAAATATTTTCCGTTTAATTAGTGAAGTAAGAAAATGTTTAGTAGTTAAGTTTGAAAAATGCAAATTTCACATTGAGTGTAAAAAGTGTTACCTAGCGAAGTGTTTCTCGGAACAGAAAGAATGCTTTGCGTACAAAGAGACGTTAATTCGATGAAGGTTAAATTTAGGTTGAATGAAGTTAAAATGTTAAAGGGTACGGACAGTCCCTATGTATTGAGGAAGTGAACTATAAGTGAGACAAGAACATTTAAAAAAATGATAGTACTAAACGTTGAAATGGCGTAAAGGGTAGAATAGGGAAGTGCATATTGCGACTGGAGGTGGAAGGTATTCATTCAAAAATTTAAGTTCGGAGATTGAAGTCGATAGTATCTAGAGAATTAAATTCAACGTTAAGTTATATTCGTTAAATATGTAAATTGAGTATTAAGCTTCGGTTGTTTAAATTAATCAAAATTAAAAATTCTTCGAAAAATTCAAAATGAGTGCAGCGATGACATGATCATCCACAATTAAAACAAAAGGTGGGTTTAAATAAAAACTTTTTGGTTTCTGCAAGCACGCCACGTACGCAAATATTTACATTTAAAATGTATTATTTTTGTTAACTGTTTGTTCTATTGGATATCGGATTCTCGCTTGTAGTCATGCACAACGGTCCGATGCACATTTACGTCTTCTTCCAACGCATGTCCTTAAATTGAACATACATTTTAATGTACAGGTAGTTTTTAATTTATCACCCGGCGGGTGTCCGTCCGTTATGATGGAATACAAGTGCTAATTCGATACCGGAATTCTCTCATAATTTCAACTTTAGCCGTTAATTCAATGTCGGATTTAATTTAATCATATAATAACTTAAAAAGTGTACCTCATTATTCTTTAATATAACAAATGGAATTGGTTATTATTAATGATTGGCAAAATCCCATAAAAAATCATTCATGAGAATTCGATTGTGACATAGAAGTACTAATGCAAAAAGAAAATGAACGAAGAAACAACATGTTGAATGAATATAAATACAAAAAGAAGATTACAAATAATATTAATAAGGAAGCAAATAATTAGATACAAAGAAATGGATCGAATCAGATTATAAGATTTTAGATGTAACACAAAACAAAACGCTGAACAACCGAAGTAGAACAAGAAATAAGTAATAATACTGTGTAAGTTAGAAATTAAATCGAATAAATCAAGCAATTAAATTAGAGATAATAAGAAACAAATGATATGTGCAAACAAGCATAGAAAGAGGTTTGTTGATGTAGAACAAGAATAATAAATTTTAGTCACAGTTCGGAAAACCTCCAATGTCGCAGAGTGGGTCGCGTAGATAAATTAGCAGATGTTAGCTATCTACGTAATCCTAGTAGAAAACCCCAAAAAACGTGTAAAACTAGAACACATATATGAATTCGTCACTGGTTTATAATTAACTACAAATTTACATCACTCTTATCATACGAAAGAAACAGTGATATTCCTTGCATAAGCCGCAAAGTTGTTAAATAAATAGTGAAGGCGCGATATACGCGTATCATGCATTCGCGATAATTTAAGCCAGCGTGATAATATCAACAAACAATCGAGGATCCCCGACTTACAAGCACGTACCGAAATATTTAAGTTAAGTAATTTCTCACACGAAAAATTCGATTCAGAAAAATGATTAACATACCGCAATTGCACAATAATGTTTCCCATTTAAAGGGTTCACCACGAGAAAAAAAGGAAAATGCAATACAAATTTGTTTGTTTCGTCAACGGGGGATGGTTCCAAAACCAGTCTTCGTACACATTCCGGATTCACGAGTAACTTTAAAAATTCCGATGGCCTTCCTCAAGGTGGTAATCGGCCGGTCAAAGGTTGGAAATATTCGCCATACAAATCAGCTCATTACACACGATGCCTCAAGAACTACCAATCCGATCATGATAAAATTTTATATGTAAGTAGAGGTTTTTTTTTTATACAGTGACCGGCAAAGAGTTTGCATCAAATGAGAAAAATTTTTGTAATTAAGATATCCGAAAATTTCTTTTGGCAAATGAATTCAGCATATCGAATGACAAAAAAGCACTTGACAAATGTCATGTATCCACTGTCATAGCGGTAAAATTAAAAATATCCCTTAAATATGTAAAAGAATGAGGTTAGATGACAAGATACTGAAAAATGCCTAGAGAAAAGTTGTTCAGAATTAGATTATGGGTCTGAGCAAATTTTCAAAAAAAAATAACGACTTTTCAAAATATAAAAGTTTTTCCAGCATTTTTCCGGAAATATCGAGAAAACTAAATTTTTGCGTTTGATTTTGTATAAAACACAATAAAACCAACAAATAAACCACAATCCAGTAATTTATTTGGTTAGTCTACCAATGGGACTGCAAAAAACAAAAAACATTGTTTTTTGGACGGACTTTGTTGCAAACTCTTTGCCGGTCACTGTATATGCAGACGATCTGATTTACATTTCAGCATTAATCTGAATAATCAAAATGGCAGCGTATCTTTTTATGCAGAATATTTGGAAGAATATTATCATACAGAGTGTCCCATAACTCAATAGCGAGATCGTATTCCTTGGATAGTTTTAAGTCGAATGGAAAATATTAAAGTTAAGTGTAAATCAATCTTAAGTAAATCATGTAATTGTTCTACAATAGGTACTGTAAGAATTAATGGAGTTGACTTGTGGTTTCAACATGATGGCACACTACTTCATTTCGGTGTAAATGTGAGACGACCTCTAAATAACAATTTTGGTAACCGGTGGATTAGAAGAGGTTCAGTTCTCTGGTCTGTGAGTTCACAAAGACAAACAGCTCTTTATTATTATCATTGAATACACTTCGAGAGTCTAGTGTGTATTAAAATAAAACTCACAAACCAAAGATGAGCTAATTCAAAATATTATGGCTGTAGATGCATTCAAACGGCAAGACCCAAACACTGTTCAGAGAGTTGAATCGCAACTTTTAAAATTTGTGTGAGTAAAAAATTCTTCATCAAACTTACTATTACATTTATTTTACATGCTCTACTAATTCACACTCTTGTTACAGTTTGTTATGCAGCAGCAAAAAGTGCTTCCGAGACGAGGGCGCCACCTTATGAGGTGTAGTAATTAATCTAAAACATAAATTTAATCGTAGACAATAACAATATAGATAATAAATAGAATTAAAAGAAAATGTGGTCTGGTTTCTCTGTACCATTAATTTATTGTTTCTACACCCTGGCAATAACAAAAATTTCGCATTGCCGTGACAATGCTGTAAGTTTGAAAATAAAGAACCATTTCACACATTTCGAAATTGGTAAATGGGTTGTTACCCCTCTGTGTGAGAGATGGACAGTTCCTCTAAATTCCCCTTCTTCACTGATTGAAAATCATATCTTTCCATTTACGTCATGGTCACATAGTTTAACCAACTTGATAATCAAGAGCACCCTATATTATTCAAACGCTACACTTCGGACAATTAAAACATATTTTGATACAAGCAATTGCCTATTCCCTCTATTAAAGATTTTTTAAAGAGTGATTACTCTATGCTCGAGAGATGATTATTATCATATTCTAGTTTGACTAAATTGCAACCCCTTCCTATTAAAGATTTTTCTTCAATCTATCTGGTTTCTTCGTAATCCACTTTCGTAACCTATTCGATTGGACACCTTTACTACGCATTTAATTACTTAATTTTTTCTTCTTGTTACGTCCTTGTACATATTTAATGTTCACCGACTTTATTATTACAAGATAATCTTTTTTTCCTGCTGTAGTCCTTTTTAGTAATCTATCCTACTACTTACCATTAACGTCTAAAAATGAATATCAAATTCCATAAATAATCAATGTATTGCCTTTCGCGATAGTTACAAACTTATCAATAGTGATTTGAAGCTTCACTTCAATTTGGCATTAGAGCTCGAACGTTCGTTTTGAAAAGAGTGGTGGTGTACGGCTGTCAACAGCCAAATAATTAATTTGGAATTATCATACAATTAGAACATTTAAAGTCCAATTACATATGTATGGAAATAGTTTATGGTTTTTAGGTACATCTTGGTAACAAGGGATGGTTTATGCCTTTTTGCGACATTTGCACAACTGATTTCGAAGCAGCTACATTGTTCGCTCCTATGGATTTTTTCTGGAATTGGTTGGAAGCATAGTTTTGGTAGTCGAATAGTGGTCCATGAAGAAGCATTGGTTGGTGCGATCGTTGATAGCATACCACGTACATTTTCCCTAATTTATCTATTCCTTTTTTGTATCATATTATCTGTAAGTAATGTTGAAAGATTTAGTTTTGTATACATTATGCGTTTGTAACATAACTTGTTGATACCCTTGTAAATTTATGAATATAATTAGTTTTCTATCTTTGATTTTCTATTGCGTACGAAACACTTCAAAACACACTTTCTTAAATTGGTACAAAAGATGGCTAATAACACTATGGTCTCCTTGATTGTCGAATTCTTGCAGTTATCTCTAGAAAAGTCCTACGCAATACATCACCGATATCTATTAGGACAGGTATTTCCCAATCTTGTGGGGCCTTCTGGTTGAGTGCGGTGAGTGGATGGAGTGACTCATCTTTGCTCGATAGTTTAACCGCAGAATGTGCCCCCTTCCTATTAAACTTGACGTTTTTAGGTTTTTGTTTAATCCATCTGGTTTTCTCGTAATTTGCTCCGTAGTTTAGACTCCTTGTGTAACTGTTGTCATTGAAAATAAAAGTAATACAATTAAATCAAAATCATGTGATTACCACCAATTACTCATCTGGCAAAATAAGATTACAAACAAAACTTTTTTTGGGCGACCATAATAAAAAGTGATGAGCGACCGAAAAATATATTATTTATTATATTATTGGTAGCTTTAAATTGACACCTTATTTATGTTAAAAGTCGCAAAAATTATGTGGGCCACTGTCAAACGTCCTGTTCCATTCTTGGCCTCGGCTACTCGGACATTAATCTAAAACTCTTGCAAAAAATGACACTTTTTGACCTTAATACAGAAATAATTATTATTATATTTTAAAAACCGATTATAGCTAAAATCTAACCAGTTCTTCGATATTATATGCTAGCGTTTATCGCAGAACTCCACATCGCAACGGTAAGCGAAAATAACATTTACGTGTTTGTTCAAACAATAGAAATTTTCCAACAACTTTTCTCTCCCAACTGTGTAAAATTGATATTGGTGGAGATATTGTTACAACAATTATTGTCACGTGATTGTTATATCTCAGTAATTACTTGTCCGATCAGAAAATGTAATGTTTTTCTATATATTTTAAAAATTTGTAGGTTAACGGCCCTTTTGTATGTAGACAAAAAAATTATGCCCAAAGTCTAATCAGATCTGCGGAATTATAAATAAGGTACATGTACAAAGTTTCATAAAAATCGGGTGGGTGGTTTTCTTGATATCTTGTTTACGGTCGGCCGTCGGACATAATTTTTTTGCTTCATTATAACGTACTAAGTCTAATTCGTCGGAAAAAGTGAAAAAAAAGGAGTGCTAAAATTTTCGGATTGGAAAACGTTGCATTTCATGATGTGAAGTAATACTACTCAGAATAGAATATTTGTTTAAAAATAATCTGTTAACTCGAGTATTAAACTTCCTTGAAATTTTGTATGATAACGATATCTTCTTCAAATTATACTAATTGAACAAAAATCTTATCGAACACAATTTGTTATAAATTGTTTTTCTACATCTGTTACTAGAAATTTTTTCTAAAACTAGCATATTTCAAATATACATAATTTGAGAATACAACATTGGATTTAAAACTAAAAATAGTTAATAAATATAAAGATAAAATCCTTGACTCTTCTCTTGACTATTTTTAATTGACATTCCTGGAAAATACAATATGAACGATATTTTCGGAGGAAATGTATATGCTTAACGTAAAATTTTAATTATAATATATATTTTAATTATCTAGTTTTGCAAATAAACCATTTGAATTTCGGGAATGGGTAACACCACGAACTATTTCATTCGAAGCAAAGTCTTCATTTTTTTTATTATTTAAGTGTCCAACAAATTAAAACCACTCTACATAACAAAAATTAATTAAATACTTCTCTCGTTTTCTAATAAAAAAAATTCATTGATTCTTACGGAAACAAAAAACATATTTCTTTCGACTAACTAACAACAAATAAACTCTATTGGTCTTTGACTGGTTTTTATAAAATTTAATTAATGGTACGTCCCGTTATATACACCAGGTGTAGATGATTCAGTATTTAATGATTCACCTGCATTCATTCATGATTTTTAAGGATTTATTTAAATACATATATTATTAAATCACTGACATAACTTCAGTGAATTCCTTTAAACAATTAAATTTATTATATATAATTGCAGCAAAACAACGGATTTACTTCAATTAAACCAATTTACAATTGTTCCATTCATAAACAAAGAAAACAACAAGAAATAAAACACCTGAAGAACCAGTTTGAGAGGAATCAAATAAAACAAAAGCATTAAGCTAACACCGTGAAACACCTTTCAAAACAGTACCGGAAATATTAAGCAAACCAGGCAATCATTAAACCCATCAAAACATAATAAATTGGTATAGCATTGGTAGGAACCAATTATAAATAAAAAAACGACTTATACAGTGTGTCTACTTAAGATGGAACCATGGAAACTTTTTATTATTGATGTTTTGAAAAAGTTATTCTTAATTAAAAGTTATGCATTGTTCAAAACTTAAAATGCAACCATCAGATTCAATTTTTCAAGCTGTATACGAGGTTTGTCAAAAAATAAATTTTGCTCAAGAATAAAGTACCATTATATTTACAATACGGAAAAATGTTAAAGAAAAGTTGTTTTGAATTAAAAGTTATATCCAAGTATGAAATTTTTAGCCATTTAACATGTATATTCAGGTGTGTGGTGATTATTTACGTTTCACATAAATATTTACAGTTATACATTTCAATACTGAATGTATCCCTTTTATCTGTTAAAACTATGATAACATAGTTTCTATTTGTTAAATGTTTTTGAACAATCTTGCAAGTTACAATACATAATGAAGCATAATATTATTTAACTTTTTATCAATATTAACTTTTTTCAAAAAAACCGATAAAAAAATTTTTTCCATATGGTTCCAACTTAAGTAGATACACTGTATACCTCTGTCTTTGCGTATTGATATAGATTCATAAAATAATTTAAAAATTTACTTGAAAAAGTGAAAAAGTACCTGTTCATTAAAAATTACAAACTATGCTATTAAGATATTTTTGTTAATTAAAAAACAAAAGTTGTGTATAATTATAAACAAATTTATTTTCAAAAAAATGTGTAGCAACAATATTTTGAATGCATTCTAAAATTAATTAAATATACTGTAATGTGCAAATTCGCTCAACCAAAATAATATCTTTTTTTTTAAAAAATATTACACACTACAATCCTGACATTTATTTTTTTTTTCAAATTTATATCATTACATTTTCCTTCAAATTACGTAAAAATTGAATTAATTTTTTTACATTTTAAGTAATTTCACAACTAACTTTTTTTAGACTTGACAGATCTGCTCAATCAAGCTCTAAACTTAAAGGTGGTGGTGTTTTGATTGCTACAAATAAATTCTTAAGTTGTACCTTGTTAGAATCATCTTATTCAAATATTGAACATATTTTTGTAAAAATTGAAAATTAATTAGTTGTTGGAGCAGCTTATATTCCACCTCTATCACAATTCTCTTGTTACAGTGATCACTCATTAGCTATTGATGAAATATGTTTACTCAATCCTAATCTTGATTTTATATTTTGTGGTGATTATAATCTGCCTAGTGCAAAATGGGAACCTTGTAACACAAATAGTAATTTGTTATTAAGTAATAATAACTGTCAACGTGCTCAGTCCTACTTAACTTATTAAAACAAAGAAATAGCATACCTAATAAACGGGGTGTCCTGCTTGACTTAGTATTCTCAAATTTGGAATTGCTAAATATAGAATCTGCTGATGATTTATTGTTTGAAAATAGTTTTCATCATATAGCCTATACTTTTTCCGCTTCCGTTTCTCCACTTACTGATACACTTTATACAGAATATGTTTTCTATGATTTCAAGTCTGCAAACTACTACACTATTAACTACTATGTATCAGCAGTAAATTGGTTTGAAGTTTTGTCAAAACTTGACGTTAATATCATGGTGGAAGAATTTTACAATATATTAAATGTTGTTTTTACATGAATTTATTGCTAAACGAATAAAAATACTGTCAACTTATCGCAAATGGTTTAATAGAACACTTACTTATCTTGTTGAAGCAAAAAAGCAAGCACATTGCGCATTTAAAATTAATGGTTTGCTTGAGGATTACAATAAATTTCAATCATTAAGATTTGAATGCAAAAATTAAGCGCTTCCCTTTATAGTGAATATATTAGAAAATGTGAAAATAATATCAAAGATAACTCTAAAAGGTTTTGGTCATTTGTAAATGAGACTAAAACATTTATGGCTTTCCTAAACGCATGTTTTACAATAATAAGTATAGTAATTCTGGCGAAACGAGTGTTGATTTATTCGCTGATCATTTTAGTAGTGTTTATGGTAATTGTAATAAATCGGATGCAACCTTTCCTTATGATGGATCCATCTGTGTAAACTCAATTAGTATTTCTATGTCTGATATTTTTAATAGCTTGAATTGTTTATCTGACTCAATTCAGTCTAGGCCGGACGAGCTGCCCCTATTTTTTTGAAAAAGACTGTTCCTTTATTAATTTTATTTAGTAAATCCTTAAGCACTGGAGTTTTTCCTACTTGCTGGAAATACTCTTATATAAACCCGTTATATAAGAGTGGTACAAGAGAAGACATATCTAATTATAGAGGAATTACGGTTCAGTCAACTATACCTAAGATTCTAGACCAGTTAGTTTCAAAAGTTTCAATGTGGAAATGCAAACGAGTGATATGTGAGGAACAGCATGGTTTTCTTAAAGGTAGATCTACTATCACAAATTTGATGACATTGCTGGAAGCTATGAAAAAGGGTTATCAAGTTGATGCTGTTTATACCGATTTCACAAAAGCCTTTGATCGGGTTAATCATTATGTTCTATTAATGAAACTAGAAAGTCTAGGATTTAGTGACCTTGTTAATAAATGGTTAAGTAGTTTTTGTGTGAACGTATACAACATGTAAAAATTGGTAATTATTTATCCAAAGCTATACATGTGACGTCTGGTGTTCCCCAAGGATCCCATTGTGGTCCAATTTTATTTTTGCTCTTTATTAATGATTTAAGTAAAGTTATCAAACATTCTTCTTTTCTAATTTTTGCTGATGATTTCAAATTATTTACTACAATAAAAATAACTTTGATCGAGTTCAACTGCAAAATGATCTTAATAACTTATGGGAATGGTGTTGTTCAAATTATCTTGAACTCAATATTAAAAGTGTTGTAGTATTTCGTTTAGGAAAAAAAATAATTGAACCTAAATACTACCTTCATGGTTATGAGCTTCGTTCAGTATGTGAAATAAATGATCTAGGAGTTATATTTGATAATCGATTAACGTTTTTCCTCATATTAATGATATTACAGCTAAAGCATTTAGGACACTAGGTTTTATTTATCGATTTTCTAAACCTTTTAGTATTGTTACTCTTAAAACTTTGTATATATCGTTGGTTAGAAGTCAACTTGAATATGCTTCTCAGATATGGTGTCCTAAATACAACAGTAATAGTTGCTTGCTCGAGAAGGTCCAAAATAAATTTTTATTAATGATTTCTTTTTAAACTCGGTATTCCTCGTATAGAGTATAGTCATTCTCAAATGATATCATTAGTCAAATTGTACTCGCTTCATAATCGGAGAATATTTTTAGATTTGTGCTTCGGATACAAATTGATAAATGAGCTAACTGATAGTAGATTCTTACTGTCAGAAATAAATCTTAATTTCTGTTTTTATAAGCCTAGTCGTGTTACTCCCAGACTGCTATTTAGATCTGACTTTTATTCAACAAACTATGGTGCTCATAATTGCATAACACGATTTATGAAATATTGTAACAAATTGGCGTTCGACCCTAATTTTGATCTTTTTGCAATTGTTTATTTAGTTTTAAAAGAATTTATTACGTATTAGTTTATCTATTTGTTCTAGTGTGTAAGCTACTTATTTCAACAATAATGTTATTTATCAATTCGTTGAAGAATTTATTTTAGTTAAGGTATTACTCATTTAATTAATTACCTAGTTTAATTTGTGTTTGTTATATTATCTTTTATTTTGTATTTAGAAAAGGTGTATACCGTAAATATATAAATAATAGTATATTATACACCGAGGTTGTGAAGTCTGTCATTATTGCCTTAGCAGGCGGTAGCCCCGAGCGAAATCAAGGTGTGTAGGCAATAATGGACTTCACAACCATGGTGTATATACTATTTTTCCACTACTAGCCAAATTTAGGCCAAAATAAAAAAATAAACATTTTTCTTGTAAAATCAAGTAGCACAGGAATGCAAATAAATCAAAAGCATTAAAGCTACTTACGTTGATAAACTAACTGCAACTGATTCACTAAACACTTGTGTGAGCATATTTCACCTTCATTTTCTGAAAATTATTCGGGTGATATGTAAATTAGTTGATTTTAGGAGCCAATCGCAGCGGTTTAGATTTGTCTGACATGTACTAATTTTTAATGTCTTTCCAAGATGCTTTTTGTTATTAAAGATTATATCGTATTTAATCAAGTTATTTTGCACCGACTTCAATAAATAGGGGACATCGAAGAAATAATAGATTTTTCTTATCGTTTACGAGAAGGTATGGTTTTTCGGTGTATACTCTATTCTTTAATTAGGTTTCGAAAATTTTACTACTGCCTAACATTGGCACCGCATTGTAGTTGTAGCTTTTCTATGCAGTTTAATACTATCGACTTCAATTTGTCACCTTTTCATATCGTATTTGTAAAGATGTAGCACAAGGGTTGTTTAACTCTGTATATCTCCTGCTTCTTAGTGGTTTCTTTTTTAAGTCCACTTGGGCTGTCACAATTTCTGCTCTGGTTTCGGGAAGTAATCGTTGGGAGATGTTAACTTCAATTGAAGTGCTTTCTTTTCACGTTGCAATTTAAGAATGTTCCTCTGTAATTTTCTTTACCTAAGAGTATTTGAGCTGCAAGGTTGAGTAGTTTTGGTATAGCTAGAGATGTTAACGGGCATTTATTGCTTCACCAATATACCTTGTATCATTTGAATATTGGGTTTCAGAAATTGACACTTGTAATTCATTTAGGAATGTCAAGTGTTCGCCACAGACTCGTTAAGTTTTTAGACTCAACATTTTTATGTAACAGATCGGACCTTCCAGATTCTGTTAACCATTCAAAACACCCACAACAAAATGTTTGTAATTTACTTAAAATTCTTCATGTAACTTAACTCGCCTGGTTAAATCTCCTTTGGGAAACCTGAAAGAACTGATTCTACCATATTTAATAAATAAATAAATTCAGGTTATGTATTTGCGGTTATAGGATGAGGGCGCGAATTTTAAACTAATGGTATTTTTATTCAAATAATTTTATCGTGTTAGGTAATTTTAAGCAGCAAATAAGTTAAAGATAATCACCTGGATATACAAAATTATGTTTCACTCGTTTTTGTTAAACAACTATTCTTAGATTCTCAAAATTTGAATTTGTCCATTATTAACCTAGGTCAACAATTGAAAAAATTATTAACCACTAATAGAGAAATTCAACTTCTCAGTTGGCTAGGAGACGCATTAATTGTTCACTTCACAGCTAGTAGTGGGAAAATAAATAAATAAACTTTTCAATTCTATCTAAACCTTACCCCCATCCTCATTATAAATTATAATCATTCACACTCATTCACTCAATGATCCTCAGCCACCATCCAAATATTATTTACTTTCTAAGGCTTCATCATTAATACTTCATATTTCTTCTTAATTCTTTTTCATTTTTTATTTACTTCTTTTCTTATTTCTTATCATATCTTTTCCTTTAAATATCATTTCTTAAACTTCATAATAACTTCAATTCCATTGCATTAATCTTAATCTTTCCTTTCATTTAACTTGTCTTCACCATTTCATTTTCTTATTATTTAACTTTCCATTGATCTATGACTTCTGCTTCTGCTGTACATAAGATGCTTACTTTCACCTTTTCCATTTTCTTCTTATTTTTAATTTTTAACTCTTTCATCCCTTCCTATTCTTCGCATTAACTTGTTCAATTCATACTTTTTTAATAGCTTTTATATCCTTTACATTTTTCTCTCTAGGGCTGCTTGGTTTACTTGTATTTTCTTTGATTTTTCCTTCATTTCTTATTTGTCTAATTCTTCCCAAATCTCTTCTATTATCAGCTTTTTATTCTCATTGTTCTTCTGATTGTTAATTATTGCTTCATCTGCTTCTTCTTCCAATGCTGACTTTAATTCTGTCTTGCATTTTACCACTTTTACCTCAAATATGTGCATGTTATCTTTATACAGTTCCTTGTTTTCTTTCAGTGGGTAATCAAAAATCATTGTGATGTGGAAGCGTCCCCTTGTCTTTCCAATCTTTTCATCTTCTCTTAATGTTCTTGGAACAAACGCTACTAGTATCCTCCCTGCATTGTCTTCATCTTCTCTTATTCTTTTCTTTTTCTCTTACATTTTTGTAAATAATATGTTACTTAATTTCCAGTGTATCTCCCATTTAACTTTGAACGTAACTCCTCCTTCTTTGTTTGTCTCATACGTCATTTGCCTCATCAGAAGTTTCTCTATTTTGACTGTACGTTTTTTAACCTGTCCTACAATCATAATACGCTTCTAATTCTTTTTCATATTCCTGATTTATCATACGTCTCCCTTCTTACTGGCATAATTTTCATTTCTTCATAATTTTCTACCAGTATTTCTTGAACACTTCGTTTAAATCCCTTTTTCAACTTCATTTTAACTTCTTTTCTCTTTTTCTAATATTCCTCTCCTTTTCTAGTTCCTTATCGTTATTTTCCAAATTTAACACGATGTCTTGTATCTCTTTGTTTTTCAACACATTTTCTTCTGCAATTTTCTTATAATTTCATCTTTCATTTTCGGTTAGTTTCTTCGTATGTTTTACCTATTATATCTTCTAAACCACTTACTTTCTCTACCCAATTTCCTGTCTTACTGTCCGTGTTCTCAAATCTTTAGTTAAAATTTCAATTATGTTATTCTACTGATCCTCCAATTTCGTATCCATATTATTGTTAATTTCTTTTATACTTATTTGTATGTTTTTCTGGATATTTTCCATATCCTTTTTAAATCTTCTTTTATATTTGTTTGTATGTTTTTAATTCTTCCTTCGTTGTCATTTTCTTCTCCTATTATTCAATTTTTCAAATAATTATTGAAATAATTGTTCTTGTGAACTTGGTCCACCTATAGTCTGATCTTGTCTTCCTGCCTCCTGTACTTCATGAAGCTACAACAACCTTTTGGGTTCTTACTTTTTTTTCCAGTTTAAGTAACCTGTGAAGTCTGTGTACTTCAGATAAACCTGTGAACGTCCTATCCTCTTCTCCTAACTCTGGTTCTATATTCATTTCTTCATTTTCTTTTAGTCATTCTTCTTGTAAACATTTAGTGTCGCTAATGTATATGAATATATACACAATTCTGCCTGACGTTGCTGGCGCCAAATTTATGTAATGTACAAATTGGTTCAACCAAAATAACTTTATTTAAATAGACTATCTTTTAAAAAAAAAATATTACACATTACAATCCTGACATTTATTTTTTTCAAAATTATATCACTACAATACAAATCGGACGTTAGTAGTCATTCTTTCAAGGAAAATATAGAGAAAAAAAAGTTTGCTAAATAGTGATTTTTAAAGTGAAAAATTAGAAAAAACAAAATATACATAATGACGCTTACTTACTTCAATAGTAAATAAATACAGCAAAGGTATCGTGACACGGCGCTCTCTTTTATATCGGTCCGGCGTTAAAGTTTGTTGAAAGTTATTGCCAACTTCTCCCGGGTTGGCTCCGCAATACAGGATGTTTGAAAAAAGAATTACTAGTTTTATGTATAAATTTAACGATGAAATTAATAAAAGACTACATCAACAGTACATAAACTGAAGAGATATCTTTGAGTTTTTTACCTTTCAGTAAATTTCAACAGGATCCATTCGTGGCCCTACACACGTCAGACGATATTCACTTCCCGCCAGGTATTCGCCAACGTACCAGGTGTTAACAGTCTCAACTGCAGCCAAAGGACTTTTTGGGCTCGGAACACGAAATACGGATCTGTTCAACAGTAGCTTCAAGTTCTCGTCTACCTGGTGATTTTCCTTTCAAAACGCTACCGGTTTCCTTGAAAGATTTTAGCCAATTACGGATAATAGTTGGTGTAGGTGCTTCACCCCCATTACTGGCGTCTAAAATTACGTTGCACTGTTATAACAGATTCTCTTTGGAAAGCCAAATGACACACTGAGCCTTCTGTTGCGGAGTAGCTGCACTACATTGCACTGAAAACCAATGTCAACAATGCCAGAATCGGAATGCCGGAAACTCAAGGTCAAGCAGGCCTACCAACTGCAGTTAATGAATTTGCGCAAAACTTTGACAATTTATGTATCTAATAATACAAACTAAAATATTTTAAGTTACCTTGTACAGATTCTAGAGCATGTTAAAACCAGATAGTTCTTTTTCAAACTCCCTGTATAATAAAATAATCAAACCAGGTACTTTTTAATTGTACTCTTTTTATTGTGAGGAGGCGGCACTACAAGCTAAGATATCTAAGTTCTAGTTTAGTTTAAGTTTAGAGTATAAAGAAGCAGTATAATTCTTGAAAATTTTTGAGTCTTCTATTTTCTATTCTTATAAATATTTAAAAACACTTTATAGTCTTCCAAAAGAAGCTATAGTCTATTTACTCAACAGAAATACCTGAAAACCAAGCAAACCTTCAAATAAGCAAGTTGGGTAGCCGACTTCACATGGATATTAAAAAAAAACCATAAGAAATACTTTCAATCAAGATGCCGTGGAACTCTTTACAGTCACGTTCAGATATAAATTTACAATGCAGATGAACCTGCACTGAATTGGAAATTTCTTACAGGCAAAAGTCTTGTTGATTCTAATACGCCAGTTAGAAAAACAAGGACGGCACAAGTCATTGTATAAAATGAAACTTCTGATAATCAGCCATCGAAAATCCGTCGTGCGTTTAAAAATTGAAGACTTTCAGTAGAACAATAAAAATGATGGTGAAACATTGACAATGTATTTGCCTCAAATTATACCTCAGTCTTACAACCAATGAATCAAAATGTAATTAATCTTCAGAAAACGTATTACAGAAAGAGTCATTTTATGGAAGTGCTCACATAAAAATGAAAATCAGCGTCATATTAAAAAATATTAATGTGGCATACCGTGATTATGCTGAACAATGCCTGGAAAAACATACGAGATTCAAAAATGCTGGAGAAATCCTGATCCAAATTCTAGTCCTGCTACTTAAGACAATTTAATATCATTATTAAATGTTAAAAAGAATATTTTGTTCCAACAGAACCCAATTAAGCATACGTGCTTCAGGACATTGGAAGACGAAGTAATTTGACCAAGAAAGAAATCAGTCAGTGACTACCCGAAAAAACTGTTGGAAAACGAAAACGGAAAGGCGAATAAAAACAATGATGACAGGGAAGAATTTGCAATATTAAGTTGTAAAGTTGATAGCAGGAATGTATTGTGTATTGTGTATAGGATTTTTCTGATGACGTAAATTCTAGGAAAAAGTAAGTAACTGCATGTCACATTTTCGTAATTTTAAGGTATACCATATATCAAAATTAAAATTAATATTTAAATAATATTTTTGTTTTTAAATTTTTAACAATTTTTCTACATCGAGTACTAATCAGTATCAATCTGATTTTCACAACTTTAAACATGTTGCCCAATAAATATTAATTTAATTAACAAATTAATTGCAAAACGAGTGTAACAGTTTCATTTGCAATCACTTTAATTACTATTTCACTCGTATCAAAATTTTCACATTATCTAGCCAATCATAAATCAGAGACAACTGGTAGTAACACGACAATTTAATTTATCTGCCAAAAACAATGCATTTTAATATACGTTTTGTTGATGTTTTCATGGTAACTAGAGTTATGTAATGTTTTCGCGGTGATTAATAAAAATTTAGTGTTTATTAATTTTAATTAAATGATTCATTAAACTGTCAATATCATTTGAGCTTGTGTTTATACCCGGAACAAACTTTCATTTTGACAAAACTCAAGCTTTGTTGCTTATAGGTAATACGACTCGAGCAAATAACATAAGATAAAAGCGTTTCTTTCGATAAGCAGGATGTAGAAGACAACAGTAGCTACTTATTATAAATCCCTTCTTGTTTAAAGGTAAATTTACGATAATTTATGATTAAGGTGGTGAATTTATCTCTCGTATTATTAACAATTAAATTAAATAACTGCCAATAATAAGCAATTGCTAATAAAGCAATTCCTTTAATATTGTGTTTTGATTTTGTTTTTGAAATTTTGCTAAATTTGAATGTTATAATTTCATGATTGTTTATCGGTGCATCTTCAGAATAAAAATCAATCCTTTCAGAAAATTTTCACTTTTTTTCACAATTAAAATAGTGAGAATAAGTTTGAGACTCTTTCTAAAGAAATTGATGAAACATCTAAAAATAAAAAAAAACACGGCTAAAAATAAACGTGGAATTGTAGCATCGGAACAGAACAAGAAAACAATTACATTCATACATTAAAGTTTACCTGAACTGTTCACCATATTCTTTGTTAGATTGTAAATAATTTAGGAATGCCAGGTTAATAATCTTAAACTAGATATGCTTATTTAACTTTAGATCCAAAGTGTCCCAATTTTTATTTACTTAATGATACTATAAATTGACATTTATACACGAATTTCTTTGTAATAAACGTCATTTTACAGCCCATGGACCCCTTTATTCCCATGAACTAATAATGAAATGTCAAACAACAAAATATCTAATTGAAATTAATTTAAACACTCGCAAAATGAAAAAAAATCATTAGAAGACAAACATTGGAGTAAATTATTTTGGGTAAATTATGTTAACAAAACAATTCGAACAATTTTCCATCTTAATATTTAAACTTTAGTTGAAGTGGAATTGTTGCTAGTTACTACATGATCGGAGGTAGCTGCTAATTTAATATTAGTAGCCGATGAATTATCGTTTCCAATCAATACTTTCTCAGCTAACCTAATTTTATTTAATACAAAATTTTCTATATCCTGTTCCGCAACTGACGCCTCCTAATTGTTTAATCCCAGTCATCCTTCTACGGCGTTTGCCAACAACGAAAACCGAGAAGCGACGAAATGAGTGTCCCATTATTTTTAATCCTAAAGTCAAAAATGACAGAGCTATTGATGATTTTCAAATAAATTAAAGTGGCTGTGACTTTATAAACTACAATCGTTTTTGCCGACCACTTGTCTCTTACATTTCCCATTTCTGTAAGACAAGAAGAAACAGCAGTACGTATCCATATTCATCGGACGTAAAGCGGCATACTTTTATAAACTGGAGGTCTAAGGTTGTCGACTACACTGAACATTCTATTCTTTTTGGTTTTAGTATCTCGTAAAGTGATCAGTAATCAAGATTGCAGGTTCTACATATCATCAACTTCTAGCTGAACAAGCTCTTGTTTCCGGCATGCTCCAAATATCCCAAAATTTAAAGCTACCTCTTTTCAGAAATCTTGGTTAAACACTTGTATATTAAAATAAATGCATTAACCTTAATCATTAAATATATTTCATCTTAAGTTTGGTGTATCTCTTCTCTGGTCAAAACTTTAGACTTTTTGGGCTTGAATCCATCTTATTTTTTCTTTAAAAATCCAAATAAGCTCGAGTCTTCAAGTTTTCAAACCCCGAATAAACTGCTGTTTCGAAAATAACAATAAAAAAATACTTGACGTTATAAATCTGACATCATGTATGAGAGACGCGAGATAAAAATTAGGTGTTTTGACTATTATGGAATCAAATGACTTGTTTTTACTGTAGTTTCAATATTTCCATACCCCAAATTAACTGCTCGTTGGGAACTTGTACTTGACATTATAAGTCTAATATTAAATGTACCCTCTTGAGAAATATTCGAGGAGATATCTTTCTATTATAAGCCTGCCAAGGTTCAAAGGGGCCGAAGGCAGCTTAATAACATTGAGTTATTTTATGCAAATAAAATAACTTTGTTTATTAGATCTTGGAGCACCTAATTCTTACATAAGGTTTTTAAAATTATGTATTTCTATTTTTTTTTCATTTGGGGAGCCTAACTTAATATTAAGCTCGCCGAAAAACTCTTACCTTTTGTGTCAAAAACTACTAGCAGTAAATTTCATATATTAGGATTTAATTAACACCATTTTTCACACGATGAAATTTTAATTTTCGTTGTTGGGGTGACTAGTTTAATGGATGTTATTTTTTGTAAATAGCAACACTGTTGCAAAAAATTTTATCAACCTCACTTTTTATACTATTTTATTTAAATGTGTTTTTTTTTCTACAAAATAAATCGGCTCATCAAAATTTTATCGTACGAATTCTAAATATACAGGGAGATAGATTAAAATTAAAAAAAGTTTGAAGCTTATGAAACTCATGCCTAGTTGCACCAATGCATCCTAAGATAGATTACTATCCTAAGTCAGACTTAGGCAAGTCTAAAATCATTTATACTCTTACATCCGAGGATGCACCAGTTGTTTCTATAACACGTATTGATCACAGAACCTAGGTCGTCGATTTCTACCACTTAAGACGAAAATTGTAACCTCGAAAATTTAACGATTCTCAGTAAGTTTAATGTATGTTAATACTTCTATGAAAGTTGATGTGCCATGCACAAGCGATTTGTACGTCTGTCATCAAAATTAAAGGAAAAAGTAAAATTTAGTAACGTTTAATTTGCCTTTATTTTCGTACCAAGATGTGGAATACATTGCATTAAAAATATTGAAAAAACTGCGTGTATATGTAACTGTATGTATATGTACATGTGTGCGATATTTCGTTTTCTGTATTTTTATTTATTTAAAACCGAATGAACGGCTTATTAGGTCGAAACGCCTGGTAAAAAATCACATTGAGTTTTGATAGCTCACCTCCGTCCGCCCTTTCTCCAAATAGAGAAATTGGAAATATTTCAATATTCAATCCTCAGACTTTTTTGGTTTTAAATGAAGTAACAGTATTTACCTTAAGTTACTCAAATTCATTTCAACATGTATAGTCTACACTTACTTATCTACTACAATATCTAAAAATAACACCGCTTCCACGTCAAGGTATAATTTTTTTAAATCAATTTCAAGTGAAAATAAATCAGTCTATGTCCAGAAATATGTTTACTGTAACAGTCTCGTTCAAAAGAGTAACTTACGCTAGTTTGTCTTTTAAAAAATTCTTTCACAAATTGGAACGTGGGTCTAATAAGTCATTCGATACACTTACTTCGATGAACATAATTAAATTATTCCAACAAAACTAGTACCAAACTAAACATTAAATATATAAAAGTTAAAAAACATCTACAAACGGTCCTTGTATGACAATAAACTTTCCTTGAAATAATTGACATAATTATTACAACAAAAGAAATACTAATAAAATTGTAAACAGGTATTTTCAATTAATACTGTAGAACAAAATTTCGCTTGGATACTATTTTTCTATGGCATATTCAAAATTATTAGGATATTGAGAATTTTAATGAAAATAGTACTGCTAATTAGTGTTCAATTTGTGGCGTATTTTACTCTATGGTACAGCTTATAGCAGAAGCCATATGCGATAGCAGACCTACAGTGTATCTGAAGTACGACTGTATTGGGATCTCGCCTAATATTAGATAATCGGTTAAATGCGGTAAGTTTTAGCCAATTATGTTTGTAAGAATAATGACACTTAAAAGCCGTCTAAAATTACAGTGTTGCTAGATATTTAAAAAAAGTAAAGTGCTGTATTTTGAAAAATCGGTACAGTATCTACAGTACACATATACATCTCTTCATTCAATTTTTTATGTTTTATAAGCTTTATTTATGGAATGTCGTGTCATTTCACTTATCATAAATCGATGATAAATGGTCCACTGCCTATTAATTCGATTAGCCCCTTTATTATAAATTCCTTTTCAATCTTGTAAACCTTGTAAATTTTCGATCCTGGGCCAGAAAATACATCCAATTCTTCCTCCAATATACCATTTGTCGTCGTAATAAACTGAATAATACTTTCCCTCTTCAAATGATTTTTTATCAATTTGCTTTACGCTTTCAGAAGGCTATGGTCTTTGGCAATTTAGTTTCTAAATATTAATAAACGATCGACATTGATCGACTTTTTTCTTCCGAAAGAAACCATACTAACGTTTTTTACAACCACATTTCCATATTGTGTACAAACTTTCACCAAAGGACCTTTCTTATATTCTAAATCATCATATTCACATGAAAAATCTCTTAAATTTAACCTCCAGTCATTAAATTCTCACTAATTGTACAAAAATCTTCTCCTGACTCGTTTCTTGACATATTCTTCTGTCAGGTACGGTATCTTCAATAGAAATGATATTACTGTCTACTAAAATATCATTGCTTCGTGATGTAAATCAAGTTCATTTCCAGTTTTATTAGGAACAAGCTATCCCGGCGCGCTTCGCTACGCCCTAATTTTCAAAAAATCATATCTCCGAAAGTATGAGTCCAATCGCAATTTTTTTTTTTGGAAAGTTACATCTTTTTGGCTACCTTCGCTCTATACATTTCGACCTCCTCAGAAACATGCACACCCACTGTGCGACGAAAAACGGTTAAAAGTGGTAAATTTAGCGGTTTTTCGAAATCGCGATAATCAAACTTTCGTGACCTATTCTGGATCGACCTGAAGAGTGTGTAAAATTTCATTCCAATCGGACTAACGGTTTAAGAGGAATTCGAGGACAAACAAACACACATTCATTTTTTATATATTATAATACATATCAGAGTAGCGTCCAAACTCATGTCCGAGTAGTGACCGACATGTTATCCATATTAAGAGGGGGTAAACGGTGTTGGTTGGTAACTACACTTATTAAGTTTCATTCTTTAAAAATTACATTCATAAAACAATTTCAAAAACAAACTTTTATTTTCACGTACATTTGTCATTTATTATTATGAGCGGGGAGTAAAGTTGCGGGAAACAAAGTAGCGGAGAGCAAAATACGTGGGGAAGCAAGTTCGCGGGAAATAAAGTGAGTAAACCTAATTATACATCATCTACCCGCTGTGAAATGATTGGAGAATAGAACGGTGTACATATGTCTATGTATTAAAAGACCGTTAAATATTTTGTTTTGCCTTTCTAGTCTCTGCCGTTAGGTTTTTTCCATCACTAATTCTGCTGGCACAGATGAATAACAATTTGCTTAGTGTTGACGTTTACAATATATAATTATATATATATATATATATATATATATAAGCAACTTTGCCGACAGGTATGTAAAGCAGTTACATAGTCGATTCTTCAATAATTATAGCCAACCCTAACAGTTGGCAAGTATAAAATTTCGAATCGCCTGCAGTAAAGTACGACGCAAGAGGTTGTACAATAGCAAACAAACACTGAGAATCACCCGACAGCTGTTTCGTCCTTTTGTCACTCTTCAGGGTGAGAGAACTCAGTGTAAGTTCACTATTGTACAAACGCGTGCTGTCGACTATATGCCCTACTGGAGGGATCACAATATTTAAACGATAAGTTTTTCGACATCTAGTGTCGACTCGTGACTGCAGGCGATTCGAAATTTTTATACTTGCCAACTGTTATGTTGACTATAATTATTGAAGAATCGACTATGTAACTACTTTACATACCTGTCGGCAAAGTTGCTTACATTTACGTACGTGAACGCTTTCACGAGTCGACACTAGATGTCGAAAAACTTATCGTTTATATATATATATATATATATATATATATATATACTATATAATTTCTATTAGTTCCTCTCTCACAAATATTTCTAATTGTTTTAAATCGTCTTCATATATTTTACTAAACGTTTTAATAGTATTGAATACGCTAATATACAAGGCTTCTGTGAATGATTTTCTCATCAAGTAAGCGTTGGAGAATTTGCAATTTAAATTGATGGTGAATTAGTTTATGCTAATGTCATCATCTGTCATTTAGTTATTTCATCGTTCCGTGTAGTTATTATCCCTGGTTGTAATTGTGTGTTGTTCGATTGATGAGGCAATCATTTATACACTGCTCAAAACAATTAGGGGAACACTTGTAATAAATTGAATAAGTAATTGTTTTTTAAAGCTGTCATGCTGAAAGTTGGACAATATGTAAATTGAAATATTAATTTTATCATTGGATACAAATTTTAAAGATCCATGGCCTAAATACAGAGAAATTACCTCAAATAACAAATATAGAAATTTTTTTATTTTGGAAGGCACTGGCCACTTCTAATTGGTAAGCTTCCTGATGTTGCTATAGTGACGAATGTTGATAATTGTCTTGTTTATTGAAGTCTCTGACAAAATCAGGCATTTAAATGAGTTTGAAGTGTATCATGCTCTACATCTTTACGACAAGGTCAATCTCTACGACAAGTGGCTAGAGAGCTTGGGGTTTCTCCTTCCGTGGTGTCCAGGTTACGCAACAGAATACCTACAGAATGACCTTCATATGGCTTCCGGAATCCGGGTTTCAGACGGAACAGATTAAGGAAAGAGAATATTCGTCCAAAAAGGCCAGTTAAGAAACCACGCTTAACAAATGGGCATAAGGCAGCAAGACGTACGTATGCTAAAAACCATGGTAATTGAAACCTGAACCAGTGGGAGTCAGTGCTCTTCTCGGACGAATCCAGGTATCGTCTTACACGTTGTGTGTATCGTCGATTGAGGGTGTGGGGACGGCCAGGAGAAAGGGTCTGTACAGGAAATTGATAGATTTGGAGGAGGTTCCATAATGGTGTGGGCCGGAGGTATGTACAACAATCGTACGGACCTTGTACTTGTTCCCCAGCGACTGAATGCTGTCCGGTATATTGAGCACGTTTTGGAAGAGCATGTAGTACCTGCTGCCATTGGAGTAGGCCCTGGATTTCTGTTTATGCAGGATAATACCAGGGCACATTCTGGGGCTGTCACCAGGGATTTCCTGATTGAACACTTGTGGGATCTTCTAGACAGGAAGGTCAGGAACCGACATTAAGCTCCATAAACTCTGCAGCAACTTGGAGATGCTCTGAAGGAGGAATGGGAGAATATCCCGTAAGAGGAAATCCGAGTGTTTAACTTTGAAAAATATGCACTAGATTCAATTGCTTACATAGTGGAATTATTTGAAAAGTTAATTGTCAGCATTATTCATTTGTTTTTACTGACATGAGCAATAAATAAATAAATAATAAAAATATTTTAAAAAGTAAGTTTGGTACGATTACTTTTGACGTGGTTCCGTATACTTATTTTGAAAACGACATTGGAGTCTACGTGAAAAGTGCTGAAGCAATGTTTTTGCAGAAATTGAAAATTTCCAACGGGAAAATGCAGATATTCAATAATCACCCCGTATCTCCGACACTACAATGGATATCGCCATGCGGTTTTCGCCATTGTGTTTCTCATTAAAAATAAGCCTCAGACACCGACATCAGTTTTTGCCTATCTCAATTGGATGAAGGAATCGTATTCGTATAATTGTATTTAAAAATTTTATTTAATTTAAAATTATGTTGGCAACACGTAACTTCTAACCTGCCTCTTGGGTGGAAAGTAAACAGATGTTTACTTCCAACCCATGAGAAAGTGTTTACATTTAGGAACGGCAGTTTTCTGAACCATCAGAAAGTTAGGAACTAACACATTACAATAGTGATTGTTACTAAAATATTTTACACACTTCACCAGTATTTCAGATACTTCATCTATAATTCATGTACTTCACAAATACTTCAAGACATGGGTACACCGTATTTCCTTAGCGATTACCCCTCGAGTACACCCAACTGAAAGGAGGTGAATAAACCATAACAGAAACCCACTCTAGTCATTCTCAGTATAAGTTTATTTTGAGACCTATAATCCTTCTACCTGTCGCGTTGCAATACCTACTAAAAACTGATAATTGAAGCGCATGCGCCAATATTTGGATGTATGTAGATATATATGGATGTATTCGGATGTACGTAAGAGGTTTTGGATGTTCTCGGGAGTTTAGAAGTTTGTGGTCCTGGAATTTTCACAGTGACTAACCCCTTGCTTGAGCCTAATATACGAAACATTATTCGCAAAACAGAAAACAATTCAATATTCAACTCGATTCAAGCAATCTTTTCTAGTTCTGGTTTCATATTATTTGAAATGTATCTTTCACACCCAACAGATTATACAAAGAAAAACAAATCCGGGTCATGAGCAAGCGATTGCGTATACAATGTACAGCTGCACTTCCAATTTGGAAAAATACCGTATCCCGTCCCATTCCATGATAAAAAATACCCTTGATATTGACACTGGAAATTCCAGATCATGTATAAACGAGTGGGCGTTACAAATACAAACAACTAACAATCACAAAGTACAAATAAAATTGCAATAAATAATCAAAATTCAATACAATTTCAAACAAATGGTACACAGTTGTACCAACGTCCCATTATAAATAAATTCGGTACATTGTATTTGGTAGAGAAAAACGGGTCATACTCTAAATTTACATGACTACAAAGAAGGCTCCAATTAGATGATTAAAATGAAAGTATATTATTGTCTTTGCTTTAAATAAATTGCGACATGTTGTGACGAAATGCATTGAGTAAATAACTGTGTTGATGGAAATGTACATTGACTCATACATTCTAAAAGTGTGATGAGATTCAAAATATTTTTCGTTTATGTCTCCATATATTATTTTTCATTCATAACAGGATTTTTAAGGTACAGTTGTTTTATTAAAGTAAATTTGACTTTCACGGGGGCACAAATACAGAAACGATCCGAGTAATTTTACGCATTGTCGTTGTATATTATCAGAGAATGAGGAGTAATTAAAAATAAAAACACATCGCCATGTTGTAAATTTTTGTTTACAAATGAATTGTTTACTTACCTCGAATTGCCAATGAGCGGCTTGGAGCAGCTGTTTCGCCTGTTCTCTTGCACAACCGGCAGCAACGACAAATTGATTGATCATTACTTGTTCGCGTAAAGCCGTATCCATTTTAGAAAACTACTCTGAAGATTAACCGACACAACTGGAATTATTGTATTACAAACAGAGTCACCCAAACATTTACCGATGACGTCAGACCGTCTGCACTGAAATGGCTACTACGCAATTACACTGTTGATATTTAAATTTAATCGTTGTTTTCTACGATACGCGCGCTTTCGATTAAGGCTTTTATTTAAGTTTTAGCTTCGTTCACACTACGAAGAAATGTCAAGTCGCTTTGTTACATAAATTAGTTAAAATAGATTGTAAATAACATCCTGTGTGTAATGCACCGGCTACGTCCTACTATACTACCGTTACTTGAACTTTCGTAGTGTGCATCTACACAACTTTAGATGGCGCAGAATACATTTCTTTACTAAATATTATTTGAATTTTTATTATTGTTTAATAAACGCTATATGTTTATACTAAAATTGTAATTTGCTATCGGATGAATTCAAGTAGTTCTTGACATTTAAAAGTATTTTGGTGATAAATTCATGCATTGCAACTTTATAATTAATTTACTACCTAGACTAATTCAAAAAGAAATAAAAAACCAGTTCCAGTAATATTTTTTTAAGTTTAATTTTCAAATTTAATGGTTATTTAATTGCACACAGCAGCATGCAACTTAATAAAATTGTAACAAACGCGTTATTTACGATATTAAAGTGAAATAACTAATAAAATATAAGAATTAATAAATTGTAATCTTAAAAATAATTAATTAATTTAAATTTCAAAAATTGTGTATAAGTATAAGTTATAAAGTACTATTAGGTGGCAATGTCTTCTAAGATCAATAAAAGCATTAAATTAGAAAAAATTTACGGACATTACAAAAGACAACTTTACAGGGTGGATACTTCCGGGCAGTGGTGTAGCCATAGGGAGTTTGGGAGTTAGAATCCCCCTTAAGAAAGGATTCTATTCCAAAACAAATGTAAATGTTAAAAAAAGTAAAATATAAAACCAATAAGATTCAATCTAAAACTAACTAAAAATGCATTGTCATCTGTAAAATAAATTACCATTCTGTTATCATACTTTACTGACTATAATCACACCGCAGAAAGCGCCAATATTAATAACAATACAGCTAAGCTAACGTTCACCACGTTACTTACACATTACCAAGTGCATATTGTGCATATGAATATTAAATAAAGTGGTAATATTGATGATGTATTATCTACTTTGAGTTTTTGAATCTTCCCCTATCTGAGCAAATTATTGAGATAAAAATAAGCCACTTAATATTTACATATTTGCACTTTTGCGCATACAAACGTTTCAAGACAATATTTAGGTATATTTCGTCCGCCAAAACAAAAAATCGTAGATTAAAAACACTTTTGTTGCTATAAATACCTACAAACTTTGTTTCATTCCTTCGACAGGTGGCTTAAAATTGGAATTACTTTAATTTTATTTATTTATTTTTTTTACTTTTTATAATGGTTACGGATTTCAAGATGTTTCTAGTTTTTTTATTAATAACCTACGGAAAATTAGTGTAAACAATTAACGGTGTACCTACATATTATGCTAAACAAAATTTACTACTATTACTTTTGAAACCTAACCCCTCCCCTTTCATATTTTCTGGGTACACCGTTGCTTGCGTGCCCTTTTGGCTGTTGTTTAGCAGGTACAAAAGGTGTGAACATCGTGAAACCTGTACCCCAGCTTAACGTGTATAGTATACAGGGTATAACACAAAAGTTTTGATTAGTAGTTATGTCCCAAAAAGTGTGACACATCAAAGTTATGTTTTTTCTTATGGAACACCCTGTATTTTATTGTTTTTTTATTGCCTGTAAAAAATAAGGTGTACTTTCATAAAAGTTTTCTATACCTAAACACAGAATGTTCTTAGTTACCTCAACTTTCCTTAAAATTTTACACAACGTTTTACCTACAAAGTTCAAAACGTTGCAGACAAAACGTTGCGTCCGAACAGGAAAAATGTGCAGTTTTCAGGGGGCATAGATATTCATGATTAGAGCAGACAAGACGGAACGTATAGACTCCGTTGTATATACCTTTTACTAGTCAGATTGTGAGAAATGTCAAATCTTCGGCAATGTACCCGGGAATTGATTACTCAAGTTTATTGGGTTATATAAAAGTTTATCATGTATGTAGCGTAAAAATTAAAAAAATATAGTGAGAAAGACAAAAGAGACATGCATATAAAATTTTGGTAGAAAAATTAAAAAAAATGATAAAACTGCAAACAGGAAAACGGTTGTAAAAATTCCTTGAGAAATGTTTTCTCTTTTTATATCTGACATTCTATTTTTTTTATTTTTTTACGCCAAACACATGAAATTTTTTTTATATAACTCAATAAATTAAGTAAGAAACTTCCGTGTATGTACATTGACGAAGGTCTGACATTTCTCACAAAACGAAGAATAAAGGGTATATAAAACGGAGTGTGAGGGTCTATACATACCGTCTTGTCTGCACCTTATTTTAAATAGAACATCCTCTATATTATATTAATATATAACGTTAACAAAAAATCTTATTTGGATTAGTATAAGGGTGTCCTATGCCTAAATGTTACAGGTTTTGCGCAATTTACAATTTCCTTCAAATTAATGGGAGCGAGAAATTTTAAAACAAATAATGCATACGTAATTTAATTAGTTAATAACATTTTAAAACATTACAGTTTGATAATCACATAAGTTGCAAAAATCATGTTTCGTTACATGTTACATACAAAATTTTGGAAAAAATAAGTTTAAAAAGGAATTAAAACTATTCGAATTCAAATTTTAATCGGATGTAACCGATGTTAACATGGTTATGGTTTTTAAAACAAACGTCGAAACAAAACCACTAGTGACGAAAAATTTAATTTTTCGTAACTGGTTAAGAAAAGTGGCCATTTTGACACTTACTTTGATTATGTAAAGTGTCACACCGGAAAACCCTAATACAAGTAAAAAAACAATAATATATAATTTAGGAATCAGTCAAACGAGTGTGGGAAGAATGCTTAAGAAAAATCACATTCGGCAACACCAGCATTTGACAGAAAACGTGGTTATGATCAACGTTTAAATTTCTGTTAATGAATTTTAGATAATAATTAGCAGACTGTAATATCATAAAATTACGTTAACTGATTAGATTACGTATGCATTTTTGGTTTCAAATTTCTCGCAGCCATTAATTTAAAGATAATTGTAAATTGGGCAAAAATTATAACACTTAGGCATAAAACACCCTTATACCATTCAAAAGAGAAACGTTATGAATTATTGAAAGACAAAGTGTTCTATTTAAAAGGCTCATATAATACATATTAAATGATCTAATAGTTAACCTGTAAATTCTGAACACTCTATAAAAGATGTTTAATATTTAATCATGGAATACATTAATCTAATATCCTACTATTTAGACGTAAGAGTAAATTTGTTATGATTAGAAGATATTGAATTTTTTAATACTCCATATTTTAAAAAAGTCGACGTGACGCTCTGTATTGATAGGTATAGGGAACCTTTAAGATATTATAACTTATTTTTACGGGGAATCAAAAAAGCAACAAAATGCAGGGTGTTCCATAAGAAAAGTATAACTTTGATGCGCCACACTTTTAGGACGTACTGTATATTTCAAAATAATTTTAAAATGTAAAATTTATCAACCTACAAGCTACTAAATTGACAAAATTTGTAACGGTTGTAGTTTACAAAATAACAAAAAGAAGCGAGGGCTCTAGCGGAAAGAAAACTAAAAGAAATTCGGCTCGATGTAGCGCACTAAATACGTGGAGGATAAGAATATTTATAGTAGTTAGAGCAGTAGCGTCCGGCTTCATCGGAGAGTTGCGTGGGTTCCTGAATAACTATAAGAAATTTGACTACTGGTCTAACAAGGCGCCAACTGCTGGATAAAGAAAGAAATAAAACCGACCAACAGGTGATCAACAGGTTTTACCTAAAATCTAATATGCTAAATCGAACACAAACCAGAGAGAGAGAGAGAGAGAGAGAGAGAGAGAGAGAGAGAGAGAGAGAGAGACAAACAATACAGTACAACAAACAAATCTTAAAATATTATGAGAATGTGACTGAAACAGAGAGACTGTCGCATATAGTTACGTGCGTTAGCAGCAGCCTCGCTTACAATAAATAACGTTTTTATTTAAGGTGTCAAATTTCAAGTAAGCTGGAGTTAACGCCTGAGTTAGAATTATCATTCAAATTAAGAATTGGCTGCCATTAAGGCTCTACGTGCACATATCATTTACACACGGCGAGTTACACTAAATCTAAAAAAAAAAGGAAGGGTAAGTATCTCCCGCAAACCCCAAAGGCCTTTTGTGTCTGTGACAACCGCTCTAAATTAAGCGCCCTAGCCCTTATTGAACTGATGGAAAACAAACTTCCGGTTGAGGAGAGTACACCAAATAAAAGTTACTTAAATATTAACTATCAAGCCGTTTTATGTCATATGTACTCGAGCTTCATACGCATTATTATTATGAATAAGTGGTTTAAATACTAAAACTTAACTGTAATCGTCAAGTGTAGTTCCGGGAATGAAGGTACTCTGCTAGCGACGGTATCAGCAGTTCGGGGAAGTTAGATAGACCCAGGGATTCCTCTTAGGGGTGGTGTGCCGAGAAGGACAGCAAACAAGTGACTCCCTCGCTGGAAGTATGCAACATAGCCAACGGAGAAAGTGACCATCCAAAATGCCCAACCAACCTCCCTAACTACACAGAAACTACAGACTTCGTCCTGTTGGTGGTGATTCATTCTGTATATACCTAAAATTTACCATTATGGAAATATTTTCATATTTGAAAAATTTTATCTAAATACCGGGTTCTTATCAAGACATAATGATATTTATATTTCCAATTTATCAACCAAACTGGGAGCGCTATGTCTGTGCGGCGTCGTCATTGTCCGTTGCAGGGTTCCCATTGTGATGAATTAAATTTGACATGTGATTCAGTGATTCTTATGTATTTTTTAAGGCTAATTTTGAATATCACTTTTCGATATATACATTAGCGGCTTTTTACACCGTTTTGCACGCAACAACATTATGCACAGCTCTCAATCTTTGTTATGTGTTACAACTGGAATTGTATTAATAATAATGTAGATATAGTGTCACTTAATGTAAGAAATTTAGCTTATTATTTTCAAAATACTTAGTATTTTTTAAATGTAAGTTATACTTTCAGCTTGTTCTGATAGTAGGTACTACCATTGTGTTATTTACTATTACTATAAACTTGTTTAGTTATAATATTAGTATTCGGAAATTTGTTTTAACTTTTACAACTTTATTTTTTTAAAATTCTTTAATTTTTTCTCATTCATACAGGGTGTTCAATTTAAAATTAGCAACTTATAAATGATTTTAATTAGGTATGTTGGCTTGTGAGTTTAGAACACCCTGTAGGAGTTATCGATTAAGTTAACGTCAAAGACTAATTTCCAAGGTCTGGTTGTCTACTGGTTATAGTTTCAACTAAGGAACTGAAATGAAAATATACCATTTGAATAAATAAATAAACTAAGGAACTTTTGAAAACTCAGTATTTTGATAAAATTTTAAAAATAGTCATGACAAAGACGAAAAAAATAGCAGGTTAAAGAAATAAAAAAAAACAAAATAAAGAAAAGCAGATAATCAGAGCAAAAAATACAAAATATCCCATAACTTCAGATGTTCTTCAAATTAGTAAGCCATAATAATTTATTTCTTGTTCATACTTGACTGCTATTTTTCACCTCTACTTGCTTGCACTCTTGTAAATCGGTGTATGTCTTTGTGTTTGAAGAAAGTGTTTGTTATTATTAAATCATGTGTGAAACAAAAATTCAATAGTCTTTTCCCATTGTTGTTTCTTTTCTCTTCTCCGTATTGCCCTGTTGGTGTCATGTATGACTGGTCCCTTGTAGCGACTCTCCCATTAAAATCTTCAGCTGGGGAATGTGGGGCAAAGCAGCCCCCCTAAGCTTTGTAACATTAACATATCTCAATATTTAACCATTTTTTCCAAAGGTGCACCTCTCAATTAAGGCCTACCTTAATACCTATCCAATTTAATTATTTTTTTTGCAGTTACTGCAATCCTATTTTATGTCAATTAAAAGAAAAAGTCTAAAGTGCCCACTTTGGCCCACATGTGGGGCAAAGTGTAGATACAGATGTTGAACTGGTGATGGCTTAAAAACACATGCATGAATTAATCTAAAGTATTAATTTTAATTCAACTATGAAAACTCAAATAAAGGGACTAAACATGAGTCATATTTCAAAGAACAATAGAACCAAAAGGGACCGGCGGTAGCCTAGGGGGCTAAGTGTCTGCTTAGTAAACCAAAGGTCCTGGGTTCTCGTCCCGGTCCCTCCCCACATCAGAAATTTTTCTGTTGAGGTAGGTCCGACCGCAAATTTAGATGTAAGGTTGTTTCGAATAACAAAAAATCTAAATTATCAGTGACCATATCCCGGTGCTAATGACCACAGTAGTCGATGCGCCGGGTCAACAAATGGTGAATGAAAAAAAATAGAACCAAAACTTTATTCTTAGATTCATAGAATAAAAATATATAAAACAAACATAAATTGTTTTCATACATGTTCTCTTTTCAGAAATGAATAAATATAATAAAAAAATATGCTGCAAACATAAATGCTTTGAAACAGTTTTTAAACAACAAATTCAAAACCCAATCTGCAGATTTCCATGTCTCAAATTTGTAATATGAACTCTTGTAACTATTTCAGATTCAAATATATCACTAATATCGTCTACGTCTAGAAATATAAAAACATTTTTACTCTGTCTATACTGTCGTAAGAATTTTACTCGTATTTTTAGCCTCAGCAGAATTTTGTTCTGTGTGTTTATTATTTGGAGCTACAATTCCGTAAAAATGAATTCGTGGATATTCATGGTATTGAATGTTTATTTCTTTTATCTTAAATCCCGACGGTTTCGGATAATATTCAATATCATTGTCTGAATCGCCCGATTCAGTATATTCTACATCAGCAGAACTCTCAGATGATGTTCCTCATAATTGGGAGTTACTGTCAGTATCATTGTTTTTCCTCTTTTCACTGATCTTTTTTTTTCACGTTGTCCAGCCTTTGGGAGTGGAAGAATGTCCTCTGGAGAAAAAATACAGCTGATTCAGGATTTCGGCGTTATCTTTGCTGGCTCTTCTTTTTACTGTCTCAACTGGAGTAGATGGTGGAGATGATCTAGTGCTTGGGCCTGGTTGAGGTGATGCAGATTCTTTTGTGTACTGTCAACGCCAACTTCCTCGTTATGACATGTTACCTCTTTGTTCTTAGATTTATCTGTGGTCTCCGAGGGTTTGAATATATATTCTGGAAATATATCCGGGTTATAGGAACAGATTCCAGTGGCTCTAAAGCCATTCAAAGCCGTTTCTGTAGTTGCAGCTCTTTGAAACGCCTTACCAAAAGATCACCTACTTCGTAGACGGTTACCGGTTTTCCTGCAGTATTCACCAGCCACTTTTTCACCTCCTGTTTGTAATATGTCATAAGAGGTCGCATAAAAGTCACATCGAGCGGCTGCAATCGATGAGATCTATCTGGAGGTAGAACTATTACATGCACATTGTTTGCTCTCGCCATCTCTACAAATTCCAAATTTTTGGTATGCGTTGCATGTCCGTCTAAAATCAATAGGACCGGATCTTCTTTGGTGGGTTTAGCATAATTTAAAAATGTTTAAACCAGACATCTGAAAATATTCCAGATTGCATCCATCATGATTGATGATATGCAGCTATTGAATCTGGGGACAAACCTTTTTCGAAAAGAAGAGATCTTTGCACTCTTGGAAAAATTACCAAAGGGGAACATAAAAACCCGCAGCATTAAAGAAACTTACAATGTAGAAAGAGTTCCTCTCTCCGCTGACGACAGTGATCCAACTTGTTTCTTCCCTTTCAAGGAATATATTTTTGATAGTTTGTGCGGTACCGTCAGTAGGCCTGCCTCATCACAATTGAGTATGCGGCTTGGTGAGAAATTCTGTTTTTCTAACATTTCTTTCAACAGCGCAAAAAATTTCGAAACGTTGTCTTTGTTGAAACCTGTATAGCTCTTGGTTGTGATGTGGGTTCTGGCAATTTCAAAGAAATATTTTTGCGCTTTTTCTTTGCTGCATCGTTTGGCTCCAGGTCGTTCTTATTCAAATGACGCTTTAAAGTTGTTCTAGGCACCTGGTGAGCTATAGCTGCTCTTTAATAGACATTGAGTTGTTTCTTACGTCATCTATAGCTCTTGCCATAGCCTCCTCGGACCAAAATTGTCGGTTTGATCTTCGTTTATAGCTTCATACCATTTTCAACCTAAAACAATAAAAATTATGCATCTTAAAACTGGTGTGAGTAATAAAGAAAATATAT
The DNA here is from genome assembly GCA_030710515.1 of Abscondita cerata. Taxonomy (NCBI): domain Eukaryota; kingdom Metazoa; phylum Arthropoda; class Insecta; order Coleoptera; family Lampyridae; genus Abscondita; species Abscondita cerata. Next base: position 227,171 of record JALBCR010002494.1, on the reverse strand, counting down.
ACAAAGGAAATTGTTAAAGCATAATATGATGCTCAAAAACTCATGCTGTGTCCCTAAATGCTATTCCCGCAACACTAGCAAACTACCCAAATATTTTTACAAATAGTTTTAAGGTTTTGCCCCACTGAAAAATGACCGCTTTGCCCCGCAAGGTCATTTTAGGAAAAAACAGTCAATAAAAAAATAATGTCTACTACTAAGTTACTGATACATACCTTTAACTACAAATTCAACAATTCAAAGACACATTAGACACTTGAAAACTCCAAACTCTTATATTGAAGTCGCTTATTTTGTAGACACTACATATTACATCACAGAGCACGAAAAACTTAGGCATTCAAGGACGCGCAGGGTTGTGATGCTGCTGCTGTTGAAAGCATACTAATTAACCTTTTTCTTTGTTTCTGCTACAACCATTATTTCTACTTTTCATCTTTTAAATTCTTCGCTTAACTCTATTTCTTTGCCAGTTAGACTTCTGATATTCCATGAACCTAGTTTTGTGTTCCGTATTGTGTTAGATGTGTTCGTTACCGTTTTAAACATCAATTTGTTTTCCTTTGTCAGTTTTTTGGTGTTAGTTTTCTTTCATTTGTTGATTCATATCTTTTTCCATTTATCGTTAAGCTTTTATAACCTATTTTTACCGTATTTCTCTCCTCCTTTTCTTCTCTTGTCATTTTTCTAATTTCCGCCTGAATCTTTTGTTATTTTTCTTTAAATCACTATCTAAAAATATGGGTTTTCTTCCTAATTTGTATTTATTTTTAAGAACCGTAATTTTGTCTCCAAATGAATCCACCTTTGCCACCACTATACTCTTTTCCCCTTTTTTCCTATGTGCGATGCCTTTTGTACTTTAACCTTTACACCTATGTGTTTCTAGTACTTGTTCTACTTGCTGTTTTAGCCCTTCTTCTTTCCATTTGACATTTTGATAATTATATAATCCTTTCGGGTCTCTCTATATTTTTTATCTAAATTTTCTTCAATTTCTAAAATTCGCTCCTGTAAAATTGTTTTCTCCGTATCCCATTGTTTTTCTTTATTTTTCATATCTTGTTTTATATCTATTACTTCTTCCCGTAATTTATTAATTTCATTTTAAATTCTTCTCTCATCTCCTTAACATCGTTTCTGAGCTCTCTAATCGCAGTTATTACGCTTTCCACATTTGTTTGATTTCCGGTTGGGACAAGTTGGGATTTGTTTTATTGGTGAACGTTGTGTTACTTTGCTCTTTTGAAAATTTCTTGTAATCTTTCCTCCTCAGGTTGTTTTTCTGTTTGATTTTCCGTTCTTCTTCTCCTCAAAATTCTTTAATTGAACCAGTACTAGATACTCTGTTTAGGTATTATAATTAATTAGGCCAACTAAATTTTTCCATGTTTCCCTTTCATCAAAGGAAGGAACACCAGCTGCAGCGTCTATCGCTGATGATGACAGCTTAGCTGTTGAAACACGTGTCCGAGTAAAGTTTTGGTGTTTTTCTGTTGGTTGTTTTTCCACATTTATTTCTTTTATCCTACAAATTCAGTTTTTAAAATTAATTCACTAGTTTACTTGCTTGTTATGTATTTTATTCTTGTAGTATATTATTTTAAATTTTGTTTGTTCTTTGGTTTAATCTATTTATTAGACCAGCGTGGCAAGAGCGTACGAACGCTTTCATTTCCGACACGTCACGGAATACTAATGTTTCTCTAATTTCAGAGATAAGATTAATGGCCGGTTGCACCGACGCGACTTATACTTAAGCTACGCTTAAAAACAATCGTTTCTGTGGTTTTAACAATTGTATCTAAGTTGTTAAGTATCGCTTTTGGTGCAACCGGCCATAAGGTTCATACATTATTCAAGGGGTTACTCGCAATCGCACGAAGTTAGTGACTTTGGCAATGCATTGATATTTTGTGCGGCAGTGTAGTTACATTCACGTGACGGGAATGTGAGCCACAGTATTCTTTCAAAATTAAATTTAATTGTGATTATTAGGAATTTTACGATGACTTTAGATACTAGAATTTGATGTAACCATCGATCGAGTGATGTATTTGTATAATAAATTCGCAATTCAAATAATTAGTAATTTTTGCTCTCTGAAATTTTGCCTTTTAAACGCGAGTAACTCCTTCAATAGTACGTCTAAATATGGATGATCCAAGTGGACAGGATATTACAGAATTATTAACGCTAATATTGTCAAAAAATTAAGTCTGTTGCATTGGTTAGCGGAAGATTATAAATTCTAAGTTATAATCTTGTTCGGATTGTGTTACATGGCTGGGATTAATTGGTAATCATTTGTGAATCGTATGTTTTTTTATTCTTATATGATTTTTAGGTATCGCAGTAGTACTGGTGATGCTAATGAAGAGTGTGCTGTCGATGTCCAAATTCCTTTATGCTCACTTGCCGATGTTCAGTTACGGTTTTTGTGTCCTACAGATTTAAGCGAGGTCAGGGCACTATGTCAAGAATGGTTTCCTATAGAGTACCCGATCACTTGGTACAAAGAAATTACGTCCAGTCAGAGGTATTTTGTGAAGAGTTTGCATAGTTGCGCATTTATAGTTTGCCTTGTAGGTTTTATGCAGTGGCAGCTGTTTATAACCAAGTTATAGTGGGTCTTATAGTAGCCGAAATAAAGCCATGTAGGATATTAAATGATGAAGATTCAGGTATCTTAGCCAAAGCATTTACGAAAACCTCTGAAGTAGGGTATATTTTATCCCTGGGAGTGTCTAAACAATATAGGCGAAACGGTATTGCCACTCTTTACTTGATTCTCTTATCAATCAACTCACGACATCAGAAAAAATAAAGTTAAAGCCATTTTCTGCATGTGCTCACAACCAACTCTGCAGCTATTTTATTTTACGTAACATAGAAAGTAAGTTGGTGTTTTTTTGCTGATGCGGGCTGAATTTTTCTTTGTGTTTCAGATTTCAGCTTCACAGGTTTTTGCCTTATTACTATTTAATTAATGGTAGATGTAAAGATGGGTTCACTTATGTTTTGTATATCAATGGAGGTCATCCACCTTGGGGCTTATAATATCCTTTTATTGTTGTTAATTAGATTTAAAGTAGATGGTATGAGGGTCAAATTGGGTCAAAAGTTCCTCGTATTAGGTTCAAATCTTATTTTTTTTATCGTATTATCATTTTAACACAACTATTGTTTGTTTCCGTTCGAAAGCTAATTTTATTTTTTTCATTGTTGCTAATCAGTTTCGTCATTTGAAAATATCAGTTGGGGAAGAATGACCTGCAGGAGTTTAAGTTTATACAGTGTGTCCCAGTCTGAGTAGTATTGTATGGGTATCTTTGTTATTAATAAAGATTCGGTTAAATGGGCAATGTTCTACCGATTTTCATGCTGAATGAGATGAGGATCACAAATTCCGATCCTTTCCGATGGTATCCGGAAAACCGAAAATGCCAGTTTCGAAAATATCAATTATTTCACTTGTTAGGACAGCTACTAAAAAAGTTCGTACAAAAGTTTTTCACTAATAATGGCAAATTGTAATTTATTCTCCAAAAGATTATTGCAATAATGGTTTTGGAGATATTGATAGTAACCTTTTTATTTTAAAGGGCGCCATATTGGATTTTTTCATAAATAACTTCTACTCTTTTCTGCTTTTAATATGTTTGAAATAAAAGATCTTGACAAGCCGGTTACTATTTCCTATCTGGTAAGCCACGGAAACAAATGAACTTCGATGATTGTTCAAGTTGTCACTCTCGATTGTTTATTACTTTGTTGTAAGATAAGTGGCTGGTGATACCAGTATTATTAGTGATGGAACAGAAGACATTTTCTAATGGCGACCTTTTCACTAAACGCACAATATGACCATTCAAAGTTACAGGGCCGATAAAACAATTGTTCAATATTCCACAAAACACATTGAATCCGAAACGAGTCCGATTTCGCGGATATCGGATTTTGTTGGGCATAGTGATGTTTATTGTGGCTGTTAAACAAAAGTATTATTCGTTGCTCTATAAGATGCCATTAATGAAATCATCATTTTTGCTGTTTTGTTACAAGCTATTAATATTGGTCAATCGTCAAGTCGCAGAGATTAGAAAATTTCTTCTGTTCAATTACTAATAATACTGTTTTCACGTAATCACCAATCTCAACAAAGTAAGAAACAATTGAGAGTGACTTGAACTATCATCAAAGTTCATTTGTTTCCATTGCTTACCATATAATAAATAATAACCAGGTTGTCAAGATCTTTTATTTTAAACATGTAATGTGACATATTTATGAAAAAATCCAATATGGCGTCCATTTAAAATAACGAAGTTGCTATCAATATCTCCAAAACCATTTGTACGATAATCTTTTGAATATAGATTACAGTTTGCCTTCATTAGTGAAGAAACTTTTGTAAGAACTTTTTAGTTACTGTCTTAACAAGGGAAACAATGGATATTTTTGAAAATGGTTCTTTCGTTTTTCCGGATATCTTCGAACGGATCGGAATTTTGATCTAGTAAACGTCTTCTCAAATAGGCATGGAGATCTGTACAACATTACCTATTTAACCGACTCTTTATCTATATTAATAACAAAGATCCATACAATACTACTCAGATTGGGACACACTGTATATTCTGATGACGAACATTCATTCATTTTTCTTCTTAGGGAGCCCTTAGGGAAAAGCTAGTCGTACAGACACTTAATAATTTTACAATATTTTAATGTCAATGTCCCTGAAACCTTTTTAACTAAAAAATAAACGCGTTATTTTTAATAAATAACCCATCGTGGAAATTGTGACTTACATGAATTCTGCCGTTAGAGTCTTGTGCAACTGAGAAAAAGTTTATAGGAGGAGCCAATAACGCACTTCAGTTAAAAATTTAAAAAGGATAAAAGATTCTACCATAATGCTTTCTTTGTTTACCAGGTAAGGAAACGTGCTTTTAGAAACATCGAAAATACCCTAAATTTAGTATAAGAAATCCCTACAGTTTGCTGCAGTGTTACCAATTACAAGTTGTTGATTGCTGGTTGGTTATTGATATTTGGTTGAATCGTTTTAATCGTGTTATTTATTCATTATTCTGCTCTTCTCATTATTTATCCGTTTCCTAAAACGTTCTTTTTAATCGTTTTGTTGGATTTTTTACTAAATACCCGTAAGTATGTTGGCTGCTCTGATAAAGAGAAATAACTAGGGTAGACTCTTTTGTCCTTTTTAAATTTATAACTGAAGTGCGCTATTAAAAACTGGAAGGAGTGTAAGTGACGTTTGAATTAATAGAAAAATAAGAAAGATTATGATGACGGTGATAATGAATGAACCTGAGACGGAAGAAAATAAAGACAAATTTTATAATATTCTAACAGTAATAATAGGACAAGTAAAAGGAAAATAACAGTATAGGAGATTTTCTCGGAGATGGAAATAACAAATTAATTCTGCAAAACATCCTAGAAAGTTTCTTTTAACTTTGGTAATATTTTTCACTACTGACGCTAGCAGTTTGTGAACGTCTCTGCTCGGGCGCAAAGTAAAATTCCGCTTAGTTTCAAAGGTTATAAATAATTTTTAATTAGAATCGAGAAACTATGTTGAGTACGTTGCTGATGTTTTCTTGTTCTACATATGAAAGGTAATAATGTTCGATTCATTTGCTAGAATCAGGTGATTTACAACTAGTGATGAAAAACAACAAGTTTAATAGAATCCGTCAATGATAAAATTTTTTATAGAATTAATTTACTATTTTATTTTCCAGAATATGTCCAGATTTTCTTTTTTCTAGAGTTTTATATTAATTTTTTTATTTGTATTTTCTTGAAATCAAAACACCGTCTTAGGTTTACGACTCAATAAGCAGAATCCTATCGACATATTCAAAATAAGAGAGTCACACACTTCCAGGAAACAGGAATTTATGATTTGATGGAAGTAGAGACTTCATAAATGTTTCCAATCGTTGTGTCAAGAAAAACTAGCATTCCTAAGTTAGCCGTGGTGGGGCATCGTTTCAACACAGGTCACAAAACAGATATTGACTATCCTTCCTTCATTGTCAAATCTTCTTTCTTTTTCAATACGAAAAACTGAGAGAGTACAGAAATCATCAAGCATCCTAACAACGAAATTACTTTCACTACTATAACCTTTTGATTGGGAAGATACGCAAATGAATAAATTACACCAAAAATTGACCCGACTCTAGCGTCGATTTTTGTTATTTGTACAACTTACAACTTTTTATTATTTGACATACTTAGTCACTGTCACAGAAATCACAAATACTTGGAAACACAAACTCCGATTGAACTAGGACTCGATATCATCGACAGTCACGAAGCAACTAAACAACTCAAGTTAAATCAACTGTAGAGCCCGGGTCAATTTTTGGTACATCTTATTCATATGCATTGCTTATCTTCCCAAATGTTTCAATCAACGGTGTAGGTTCAGTTTTACCGGAAATAACGACCACTTTCGATTCTTAACATTCATGTTTTTGAAATGTTCCTTTATTTATTTTATTTCAAATATGTGGAAGAAATTTCAACAAAATAAAAACACATTGGAAATCTTGAAAACAATCCTTATTTTGCAGTTTTTGTTCATACAATTGATTCATGCATTATTTGATATTTCTAAGAAATTTAGTAAGAGAACCATTTCCATCTATAATGGAAATCTGTATTACCGACTTAAATTATGTTATTTTCACTTGAACTGTATTTAGTATTCGAGATTAATTATGTCTTTTTCTTTCGAAGAATTGATCACTCGCTATCGCTTCATTTCGCTCTCCCATACACTAAAAATACTACATATTTTTAAAAAATTGTTTGGTTATTTTAACTATTTTTAAATCATAATGGTTTGAATTTTAAAATAAAATTTGAGAAAAATTATCCAAATTTTTTGGACAAAATTTAGAATTATTTAGAATACTTACAGATATCCACAAGTTGATTACTAGACTTTTTTTTTACTTTGTGAGTTTTTTAATTTTGCAATATCTTCGCCTCTTATAATGGCTGAAATTAAAACTACATGTTTTTTCTTTCTTTATATTGAACTGTGCCGATTTGTTGTACAGTGCGTATCCATTGTTTCTCGGCTACGTGTTTACACTATTTCTAATAATTATTGGGGTTTTATTGTGAAAGGAAAGTGACTTTCAACATAATTTATAATCAGGGGATTTTAAATAGCGCCCGAGCAGGGACAACCGCAAATCGATGACTTAAGTGGTGATACTGTGTTTTGTATAGTCGAGTATGGCATTCTATTGCTCCATGCTTTGTCACAATTATATTACTGGTCTCAAGGTTATTACAAAATTTTCCTTTATTTTCTTTCATATCATCTTCTCTACGATGTTCTCTATTAATGTCATTACTTCGTTTGGGGAATATTTAAAACTTTTCAATATTTCAACAATTTAGATTAATACATTGACCTTTATCGACAAAGTATTTATCTGTGCATTTTCAGACCTTGGCAAAATTTTGTTGTGAAATTTTTCAGTTTGAAACGGATCCCTTAGTGGTAAAATATTGCGTTTTCTTTGCCAAAAATAATTTAACTGGCTGTTAATTGACGAGATGGTGGTTTGAAAAATAACGTAATTTTATTTTTGTGTCTGTTGCTAATTTTCTTTACTGTGTTAAATCAGCCAAAAATTGAAAAGTAGCATTACATCGAGAACTGTAAAGGGATTTTTCATTCGAGTAATAAATCGCACGAGAATGAAAAATATTTGAAGCTCGAATTATATACTATACTTTTTCTACGCTCACAAGTAAATAAATTTTAACTGTCAGTTTGTTTTCAAAGATGGGTAGATTTATATGAAATACTGTACTTGAGTTCTAATTGGACAGTCATCTTGCTTTTGCATGTGCTAAGTTGACATCGAAATCTACAACTTGGGAAACGAATTGACAGTCTGAATTACTGATTACTGAAATATTATGTTAGAGCTGCAAACATTATTAATGCTCGTATGGCTTATCCCACTCCCGTTTCACGGTTGTGCACAAATCCCACTCGCCCGAAAAATGCATTTTTCAACGCTCAATATCATATAGGTATCGAAATATATTGCGATTATTTTGATGTTGGATTATTTAGATTTTTGTAACTTTAATTATAAATAACGAACTCAAGCACTTAAATTCCTTAACATTTATTACTGATTACGTGAAATTCCTTTGCAGTACACTTATCAAGGGTGGCGGAGTATTTACTTGGTTTATAGAAAAAATTTATCGTGCCATATTTTGGATGTGGAAGCCACGTACATTGCGACAACGACCGGAATTATGACGTATTGTAAACTGTGAAAGTTTATAACTTTTTTTACGTATTGTATATATTTTCTCTTAAAGTACCTTTTCTAACCCGATTTTATTTATTATCATGATTTTATTGTTTCGTTTTCCAATTGTAATCTATGGTACAAAGTATGTTAAGTTTTGCAAAATATTTTTGCATAAATAGTAAATTGCTTAATAGTTTGTTTTTACACTTTAGAAATGCTGCGAACGATGCCATTTTATTTATTTATTATATACTATAACTTTTACATCACTTTTGAACTATTTGATAGTTCCTTAGGCGAATGAAAATAAAAAGTACTGCCATATACACATTGCATTGAACAAAATTACACTTTGTTAGTATAATATGTGGATAAACAAATTAAAACTATTATCTTATGCTATATTACCAAAGGAGTCATAATATACATATAGTTAGACTGTTTTTTATGAACAAATAGAGCATGACTATGCTAAGTATTGTAAATATTTGTAGTTATTGTTAATTTATATATAATAAAGTGATAATATATTTTTGTTTCGAGTATGTAGTAGGTTATTCTTACTATTCTTCCTTTTAATGTTTATTCAAAAGATAAAAATAATAATTATATTGCATTCACTTTCAAGACAAACCGGAGATCAACAAATGCATACGAAGTTTGAGGGGGACATCTTCAGAAGACGAAGTTAACCCAGAAATAACAACCCATCATGGCATTTAAGATTTTCGAAATGGGGGCTGCCGGGACCACCCTTTAGATACGTCCCCCTCCAAACAAAAATTGTCGTGTCCGAACGTTTTTTCTTAAAGTGTAAGGGCGATGACACACACAGCGGTCGGCTCGACTGCCGTATCGGCGCATTCGCAGGTATTTTCAAATGACGCAAAACACACACGCCGATACTACCGCCGGGTGCATGGAAAGCCGTCTCGACACACCGTCTATTGCAAGAAACGCGTGCGGTTTTATTACTGACGCGGCGCGTACCTATTTACATTGTTTTGCATGAGCACTGACACACGTCAGTTTATAAGGCGTTTTCTTTTCTCAAACGCAGCTAAATTAAATTAATTTTTAAAATGAGCAAGCGGCAGCCGTGTCGGCAGCTAAGTCGACACAAAACCGCTGTGTGTGTGGTCGTTAAAGCGGCAGTCGAGCCGTCAACCGAGTCGACACAAACCGCTGAGTGTGTCATCGCCCTTAGATATCTCCAAAAAACGGCCTGTTTGGGTACTTGTTTTCACCTTGGAATACTTTAAAATCATCTACATGGTCTGTCCCTGAATGGAGCCCATCATTTTTGTTAATATTTTTCAGGCAACTGAAAGATTAAATGAATTATTGCAACTTTCTTACGTGCAAATATATCGTACAAATCATTAGTTTTCTTACAAATCGAAAAGGAAGCACACATTCCTAGTTGACAATTTTACTTTTTTATACATAGAATATCAACTCCATGGGTATTATCTCCATGGTATTTGTTTGACCATGGTATAAATGACTCGGTGTCGAGTGGAAATAATAATATATACAGAGTGGAACAAAAGTCTGGAAACGCTCAATTATCTCACAAATGGGTAGTAGGAATTGTACAACATTTTGGATAAGTACCTATATTTTGGGATACGAAGATTCCAGATTTGATATCTGCAATGTTGCCAGATTTAATTACTTGAATTCTATTTTTGCACGGACAGTTTTATTTAATTTAAGACCTTCCTGACTTTATCAAATATTAAGTGTTACATTATGGTTAAACTCGTATTGAAGGGACATTCCAATAATGATACAATATACGGGGTGATCTATTTAAAAAACCAAAGTTAGTAATAATATCAGAAAAACGGTAAATCTGGCAACATTGCAGATGTCAAATCTGGAATTTTTGTATCCCAAAATATACTTATCCAAAATGTTGTACAATTCGTACTACCCATTTGTGAGATAATTGAGCGTTTCCAGACTTTTGTTCCACTCTGTATAAAAATACACTTTATTAAAATACGTTTTTTCAATTGAGTGTAATAAAAAATTTTTTATTACACGCAAAAGCGTTGAATAATATTTTAGCAGCGCACTCTGTATAAGTTACTATATTCAGCAAAGAAATTTTTTACATTTACTAGAATAATAAAGCAATTGAAAAAAATATTGTATTAAATTCGTTATATAAGGGTCTATTGTTCAACTCGTTAAACAATAGACTGCTTATACAACTAATTTAATAACATACTATTATTATTTAATGAGTGTAAAATTGGCGTGTCGTTTTGCATCGCACTTCTCGCTTTTAAACCAATTTAAACACCGCTTATGCGCACAATACATAACACATGGAATAGATTGTGAACCGTGGAGTTGATAAGCTATCTCGTTTCAGATACACGATGGCAAAAAGAATAACAGACATCGAGAAGTGGCGAAGCAAAAGAGAGAAGAAAAAAAAAAGAAAAATAAAACCAATCGGCGCGGAATCAAAAAGAACAAATGCATACTAATTAGAAAAAGGTGGAGGGCAGTTTCTCAAAAGTACAGAAAATCAAGCAAAATTCAACTTCCAGAAGAAATTCTGGTCGAGAGGAGTAGATCCAAATTGAATAGGGATATATACCAAACCTAAAACTAGAACTGCAAAAAACTAAAAACCAATTAGAGAATTATAAGAAACGGATTTATAGGCAAAAAAATAAAAACACTGATGAACTGAGTCCGAAATCAAGCAGAGCCTTAAGGGTTATAATACCTAAAAATATTGAAAATAAAATCTTGTTTTCGGAAGCGTTAAACTCACAAATTTAAAAAAAACTTGTAAAATGTGAGATCTGTCAAACGCCGAAAAGAGTTTGTTTACTGGAAATGTCATAAAAAAATATGGACTTCTTGGTGAAATGAAAAACTTTGCCTCATACAAAATACTCAGGGTAACAAAATAAGCTAGTAGAAACCATTCACAAAACTTGAAAAAACACAGTCACTTTCAAGTCGATCAAGAAAATATTTGAATTACTCAATGCAAGAAATTCATCAAGATCCATCCCGTTAAAGTGACCTATTCTGGAATTTTTGTTATAGCTACTAAGATAGGAGATTCTCAATTTTGCGCAAATTGTCCTTTCTGGATATTAGTGCCTAAAATCAGCCTAAGAGAAACTTGTCTCTGTTTGCGACATGAAAATTTTAGATTACTATTCACAAAAATAAATTTTCAATTATAGTCAACCTAAAGACCTAATCAAAAGTTTATGTTGCGAAGATAAAAGAAAGTAGCCTGCTTGAAAGAAAATGGGATAAATGTATCCAGAAGAAAATTAATAAAAATGATTTTGGTGTTTATAAAAAATGAGTATTAGTTAACGAAGAATTGATCATTAAAGGCGTTAAGAAGACATGCAAGAAATATACTAAGAAAGACATTATTTGTATGATTGAAGTTATAGAGCAAGACCTTTTGAAATTCATGCAACATATTGCAAATATAAGGCACCAACATCAATACATTGACTACTTAAAAGATGCATTAGAACAACAAGATATTGATTTTCTGAGAATTATCAGTGCAAATATAGTAGAGAGATACCGAGTGCACACTTTGGTGGTGCTAAAACTCAAATATCGCTGCACATAGTAGTTTGGTACTACAAGTCACAAAATGGAGAATTAATCAAAAATTCATTTTGTACTTTATCTGAAAATACTCGTCATGACCATCTCCAACCATTATTTCAGATAATTCAGGATACGCTTATAAATTTTGATAAAGTGCATTTTCAGAGCGATGGACCGACGACTCAATATCGCAACAAAATATGTTGTTCAGTTTTGCTACTAAGTTCGCGAATATATTGAATCCTTCAGTCATGACTTGGAATTTTATCGAAGCAGGCCATGGAATGGAAGCTCCAGATGGCATTGGTGGTGTTATTAAACCCAGTGGTGATCGATTAGTAGCCATTGAAGAAGATGATCTCAAATCTTTAGCTGAGCAAGTGTCACTGTTCTGGAATTCAATTACGCGTTATCCCTGAAGATTCATTCCAAAAAATTGAGAACGAAATGTAAAATTCCAAATGACCTGAAAGCTTTCAAGGGAACTATGCTGATTAATCAACTAACTTAGAGAACTACCACCATCTTATTTAGGTGACTAATCTGTTTGGGTTGTGCCAGTTCTGAAATTTGTTCACATTACCATCTAGGTGAAATGGGTATACCTATTAGATTATACATGGTTGAATATGTTGACTGAGATAATCATAATGGTGCTAGCTTATTACATTATAAGAAGATTGTTCTATTTTGGAAACTAGAATCTACGTGTATTTTATGTTCTTGATACATGTACAATAAAATATTTGCAAATAAACTGTTTTTCTTCATATTTCTCAACTTCTTCTTCTTCTTCGAGTTCTATCCTCTATCGAAGGTTGGAAACCATCATGTTTGTTGCTGCTCTGAATAGTTCCGCGCTACTTCAATCAAACCATTCTCCAAATTTCTGAGCCAGGATATTCTGCGTCTGCCGACACTACGTTTTCCTCGAATTCTTCCCTGTATTATGCGTTGCAGTAATGAGTATCTCTGTCCTCTCATTACATGTCCTAGATATTCGACTTTCCTTTTTTTGATAGTTATGAGGACTTCTGGTTCACTCCCTATCCTCCTTATTACTTCCATATTTGTCACCCTATCAGTCCGAGATATTCGTAGATATTTCTCAACTCCATGGACAATTAATTATCACCATCGTCTTAGAAATTTTCACTTCTCTAAAAAAACTGAGTTTTGTTTAGAAACAACCTTGACCATAAATGGCACAACAAATTCAGTTACATCTTTGTCTATCAGAATTTCAAGTAATATACAGAGTGTTCCATTTGAAAAAATAAAGTTTTGACCTTTTTTTTATGTCATGTCAAAATCATTAATTTTAAACCGCCCTGTATAAAATAAAATAAATTTATTTAGTTAGCTGTAAAATACAAGGCTTTAGCAAAATGCATCTAAAATTTCAGCCTTATTGGGTTTAATTAGCAGCTAAATTTAAATTTTGGTGGGATCATATTTAAAAAAAATAAACTAAAATAATTATTATCTCGAAAACCGGTGTAGATAGGTATAGAAAACTATATATAGGGTGTTTCATTTAAAATTAACAAGAAGTTACTACGTTTGGGTAGAAGCTGCAACATCGCCAAAATGAAAATATTTTGAAAAGATAGATCGTGTCTATTTATGGCAATAGCCAAAATTTTCAGATTACTCCTATGCCCCGTTTTCCATAAACGTCTAACTTACCATCGACCATCAATGACCCTGTATATCACCAATTTACCTAGACGCGAAAGTACATAAACAATGTAAGTAAAATGTGTGTCTTGCGACATCTCGTGTAAACATTGACACGTATGAATAGTATAAACTAAGAAAAATGCCAACAGTTAACTGTAACGGCATGTGTGTGTTAAAGTGCAAAGCGCTATCTAAGCGATAGATTTAATGCTTGTAACACACGTTGCCGATAAAGCCAAGATAACTTGTAGAGAAGTAAACACGCAACAAAAGAACACCTGATGCAGCATTTCGCTCTTATTGTGAGCTCATCAGAGGTGTATACTTAAGTGCGGTATACGACTGTACAAGACGGCGGTTGGTCTTTAAGCTCTCGTGGAGCGATGAACATAAGTAAAATGTGTGTCTTGCGACATCTCGTGTAAACATTGACACGTATGAATAGTATATACTAAGAAAAATGCCAACAGTTAACTGTAGACAATGTACTTTTCTCAACATTCGTGGTCTAGTTTGAAGCTATATGCGACTAGAAGTGTATTTGGTAAATAATAAGCTCAAATTATGGGCTACTTTTTGTACGCGAGGTTTTGTTTTTGTGTAGAGTGAAAATAATTCGTGTAAACTAGTAGTTGGTAATAGTTTGGTGAATTTGATGATTTTTATTGGTAAGTGAAGTAGAATCTAATTCGTGTTTTTTTTTTGAATAAGTAACAATATGGTGAGTTATGCATCTCTTACTGGTATGTCGTAAGAAACTGCAGACACGAACGCCGAGTTAAGATTGGGTAGTCTCTCGTCGAGAGACAGTTTTTCCACGACCATCCCATTTATTGACAAAGTCGCCAACGAGGTACATAATCTGCCTCGCGAATTCTCCAACGGAGACACGCGAATGCTCTACCTCTTGGCTATAATTTTGGCAAAAGATGGGATGATTGATACTATCCCTACGAAAATGGAACATAGAAACCAATAGAATATTAAATCGGTTTTAATTGGACTGAATTCGTTATGTTGGTATAAATAGGTTTTGCTGTAAAGTATAGATGGGTTTTAATTCGGAATTCCTTAAGACGCATTTACATTGCGCGAATCTGACTCGTGAGTCTGATGCGCGCATTAATTCTCTGGCAATGTAGACGGTTCCAGCACCCTAGTCTTGATTCGCAAGGTTGATGCGGGGTGAGCGAGACACCAGTCAGTTTTTGGTGCACGTCAAAGGTGTTTCGCTGCTCTTAATTCGCTAAATGTGAACGTTCTCGCCATGGAACAATTTCAAGTCTTGAATTTGATTGAAAAATATAATAGTTTTCCCAATTTATGGAATGCAAAACACAAATTATACCACAAAAGAAGCAGAAGAGAAGATGCATGTAGGAGTATCTCGGACAATTTATCAATTCCTGCCAATGAATTGAACAGTGGCGGCTCGTGGTCAATCATACTGGGAGGTCAAAATTAATTTAAAAATAGACATACTTAAAAAATATAAATAACTCAAATGCACCGCAAAATTTTATGCAATCTACAATTCTGTTCAAAATATAGCGATTTTTCGAAACATTCTCATTAAATTCTCTAAGGGATTTTCTGTAAGCATTGTCTAGCTGTGTACAAATATCAACATTTCCTACGGTTGCAAAATTTACCGAGCATTTCATGTGTTCTGCAGACGAAGCATGTTTTTTTATTTCCTCTTTTAAATGTTTTAAATCTCTTACACCGGATTTGCACTATAGCGAGTCTGACGAGTCTTTAAAATAATAAACAAACAAAACAGTAAAATACATTTGATATTTTACAACCACATATCCAGTTAGCTAAATCGTACATTACCTTGCGAAAGTTTCGATGAACATCTTTATTTTTGTCTTTGCTAGTTTGTCGTAAACTTAGTTCTGGCAAAGGACGACCATTTGCCTTGAACTCAACTAATTTTGTAAAATTAAGTTTGTTAGCACTTTTTAGTTGTTTAATTTTCTGCACTACCGACATTTTCTATTATAGCGCATGCACACGCGAATCAAAAATAGTATTTTTACAAAACAACACAACAACAGTAAAAGATATCAATATAAATTCTTAAATAGATTTAAAACACGCGAAAATCGAATCAAAATCGAGCGTAGTTGTACACCCTATACGAAGTCAACGTAAACTGCGGGACCCGGCTCATGACCCAAAGTTGATTATTGTTTCGGACGTTCGCCTTTATTCGGACGCTGCACGTTTTTCGAGTTTTTCCGGGTAGATGAGGACAATTCGCACCGTCAGCCCAAGGTTGAAGAGGATGAATTACGAACGACGGCCGATAAATTTTAAGTTATTGTACTTGCGACTTAATTACCTGTTTTAATAAAACACGTAATAATGAATATTTTTTTATATATTGTCAAAATTTTTGGGAGGTCATTGACCAAATGACCATATGGACAAGCCGCCACTGGAATTGAAAGCAAAAATGAAATTGTTAACGGGCACGTTTCGTAGTGAAAAATCACTCGTCAGGTAAGTAAATTAAAAGTTATTCATACTGTATATATATATTTTTATATACTCTGTTTACAGGAAAGGATGAAATGGTTTGCATACAAATATTTCGAATTTTCTAAAGGACAAAATTGACCCTTTGAAACTGAGACGATCACTCTTAATAGAGACGTAAGTATTCAGTATTGATTTTGTCAGTATAATGGATCATTCAAAACGAAATGATGAGCAAGATGTTGACGAACGTTTTTGGTATTTTCACTTGATCTGCGTGCTATGTTTCTCTTGCTCCAAAAGATATGTAACCGGTTGATCATTTCGCCATCTGCCATTTATGATCTCCTGTGCCTCTTTCTGTGTTAAAACTGTCTGGTGGTGTGAAATGACTAAACTCGAAGGACGTTGATGGAGAGAATTTTGTAAATGTATAACTGTTAGGACTACTTTTGATGCTTTTTGAGGTTGCAATGCCATACTTTTCCTTAAAACACGAAATACAGCACTCACTATCCTGAAAGCGTTCTCAACAACTCTACGAGCTTTGGAGTGACGGTAGTTGAAAATACGATCGGGTGACCCTACCTCTGGATTTCCGTCGAATGGTTTCATTATATAATTATTTAATGCGAATGTTTCATTACCAAACATCATGTACGATACTTGTATAGCGTATGGAATTCGCAGCGCACTGGGCTGTGGTATGTTTCTCGAACTTTTCAAACAAGGTGGCAACCCATGTTAGCAAATATGAAATTGTAGTTGGCATCAACCAAAGCAAACAGTACGATACTGAAGAAACCCTTGTAGTTGTAGTATTCCGTTCCATAATGAAAGGGCGATTGTAGCATGACATGCTTGCCGTCCATTTCTGCGATGCCATGAGGTGAATGATCATTTTTCTTCAAATTCTCTCGCTTTTTCCAACCACTCTTCTTGAGTTTTGAGCATCTGAAATTAAAATAGGATAAATATTTTGGTTATTTCATTTTATTGTGTAATTATTATGTAGTATGTATGTGTTATAAAAATTCTTTTTATGTTCAAGGATTTGGAAAAAGCGGTCACAGACACTTCACAAACGTTCTCACCCGAAGAACACACCATTTTCCAGACCCTGTCGCTGGCTCTCTGATAATAAGAAAAAAAGATTATCTCAGAAGAGAAAACAACCGGAAGATGAACCCGAATTAAAGATTCTAGATGAGACCTTGAAGTCATGAAGTCAACTACTAATTTGACCCCTACTATTCGTATGGGATGCATTTGGCAAACGAGGTTAGGAAATATGATCCGTCAACTCTATCGTACGTCAAAAAGAAAATATCTGACATTTTGTTCGAAGCTGATGTTGGGACAATTCACCAAAGATACTCGCACAGCTCTTCATCTTTACACAAAACATCACCAATGCCTACAAGGAACTCTCCTCATTCCGTGGTGTATCAATCATCATCTTCACACTCAATATCTGCAACTCCTGCCCACACTCAACAATCGGAACATGCCTTTGATTTTACTACCTACAAAATCTTGTAACTAAATATATACATATGTTATTATTGATGTTTCATAAGTGACTTACCTGTACATAATTTTGGAGGATTCAATGATGACATCGCACACCTCCATAATTGTTGTCGAAATACAACTCTTCGACACTCGGAAAAGATTCTATTTTTGGTCGAATTAATGAGAGCAGAAAATCAAAGTCGTCTGTAGTCATTCGAGTAAAATTTTTTATGGTATCCACCAGTTCTACAGACATGTCTCTCATTAATCTGTTGCCATATTCTGCTCTTTGGCGGAAGATCTATTTCATCCACCAACGGCGTATGTTTCGTTGACTCCTCGGTCTTCTTCTCCTCAAAAGAAGTTTTGCCACAATAAATAACAAAAATGCTTGGGTAGCGTGCAGATTCAATTTGGCTGACATTGAACTTCCAGTCGCCATCGTTGCTTCGCTCTGAGTAAGCGCTCACCTTGATTTACGTTGATTCGCGCATCGGACTCGCTTCACCGCCTCACGTTTACTACCTCGCGCATCTTCTTCGCGACTCTGATCCGCGCGAAGACTTGTGCAATGTAACCTTTTAAACTGTATTTTAATTAAATCCTATAGGGCACCCCTGGATTAAAGGGAGGGGTTAAGGGGCTATAGCCCCAGACCCCGTGCTATATAGGGCCCAAATGTAAACTCATTTTTTTTTACAAGGACATCTTGAAGATAGGAATTGGTTATACGTAATAAAGTTGATATACCGTGCATATCTTTTTCTGACACAATTTGAGCACAATATAGCAACATATTTTATTAGATAATTTAAAAATTTTTGTAATGATTTACGCGAATAAATCAGGGTTTGATCCCAATTGTAGTAGTTTTTATTAATAACATTATTATTGATGTCGTTATTAATACAATTTTTATAAAACGAATTTTAATCTTTTTTTAAAATGTTAAATTCACTTTACAAAATTGTATTATAATGATAATAAAGTTAATACAAAAAATACTGCAATCGGAATCGAACCCTAGTTAGAAATCGCAAAAAAATAATAAGCAACAAATTGACTAATTCATCTAAAAAGGCCGCTTAATAAATGAAAATCCATTCGGTTAATAAATAAAATTAAATCTCCAAAAGTTGCTGGAAAAAGTAAACCAAATAAGTAAAGAATACGGCCTTGTAGTAAATCTTAAATAGACTAAAGTCATGGTAGTGACAAAAGAAACATATACAAGTAGACAGAAAAATAAACAACAACAAAATTGAATAAGTCACTAAATACAAATTCCTGGGTACATGAGTACTACAAAACTGGAGCAACATAATGAAATATTAGCCAGAATGTAACAGGCTAGAGCAGCCTACGTCAAAATGAAGAGTTTATTGACGTGCCCCGATATGAGCTCGGAAACGGATTCTACATCAGGATACAACAAAAAGATTAGAATCTTTTAAATTTTAGATAAATATAAACACGTCTGCTAAGTAGTATATCTTGGATGGGCAGAATGAAACTAACCAAGAAATATTAGAAAGGATTAATAAAAATCTAGAAGTAGTATTTACGGTAAAGAAAAGAAAAATGGAATATCTAGGGCATATCATCCGTGGGAAAAAATACCGTTTATTACAACAAGGAATAAATCAGGGCAAAAGTGTAGGCAGACGACGAGTATCCTGGCTTCGAAACTTGCGTGATTGGTTTAAAATGTGGAACTGTTTTGTGCTGCCGTGTCAAAAGTTAGAGTAGCTACATTAATCAGCAACCTTCATACGTAGAAGCTGCCATAACACGAGAATTCAACACGAGAAAATAAATAAATAACATTTTGGTTTCGAAATCTTTTAGATGTGGAGAAATTTATCCAATAGTGTGTGTTATTTTATATACTACCTATTATATACAATATTAAAAATATTGTATGTAATTAAACTTACCTTCTACTTATTTAAATTTTAATGGTTTCGCAGTGAAGCTCTCAAGATTTGCGATAGCACGCTAGTAAGTTTTAAAGTTTTTCAACATTAACACACTTATAGAAACAGTACGGAATCAGACCTAATTTTAGACAGGAATAAGTTCTACACCATTAAATTATCAAACAATTGTCTACGTAAAAATATTATTCGGCTAGCAAAACGTTAAAAAAAGTATAAAGTCGTTAGCTAGCGGCGGCTTGTTTTTAAAATGATGACAATTTAAGCCCTAAGTGTTCAAGCTCCGCTCTATTATGTATAACGTTACGTTAATGAACACTTAATGTTCGTCTTGCATTTAAATTGCCATTTGTTTTCAAAATTTCGTATCGATCATGGTTACAGTTTGCATGATAAGCTTCGATAAAATAAATTATAACAAATTTTCTCGTTTACATCACAATACTTACTTTGTCAGCGTAAAAAGAGTCACGTTTCATTTCAGAGAATGCAATTTATGTCAAAGACAGTTTCAACTTCTAATACGAAACACTCTGGATTCGTTTATGTGTGTAAAGTTTTCTTATTCTATAGTGTGAAACTTTTTCAGAAGTTTGCTTTAACATTGTTTTTAATGTTCAAAGTTTGTATAATATGTTTGTTGCAGTGTGCTTGCGGGTAGATAGATACAAGTCATTTAAAGAAAACTAGTCAAGTTATTGATATAGTTTTCTATTTATAGTTAGTAGATACATTTGTTTGTCGTTTGCAAATTTCAGTTTTGTCTTTAAATATTTCTTAGTTTAAAAAAGTTGCAAGGAAAAAGTTGGGGTAGATTCATTATGCCCAAGAGTTTGAAATAGAGGAAAACAAAATAAAGTCATAAATTATGCCACTTTTAGTTGTTTAATTTTCTGCACTACCGACATTTTCTATTATAGCGCATGCACACGCGAATCAAAAATAGTATTTTTACAAAACAACACAACAACAGTAAAACGTATCAATATAAATTCTTAAAATGATTTAAAACACGCGAAAATCGAATCAAAAATCGAGCGTAGTTGTACACCCTATACGAAGTCAACGTAAACTGCGGGATCCGGCTCATGACCCAAAGTTGATTATTGTTTCGGACGTTTGCGTTTATTCGGGCACTGCACGTTTTTGAGTTTTTCCGGGTAGATCTAATTCAATGAGGACAATTCGCACCGCCAGCCCAAGGTTGAAGAGGATGAATTACGAACGACGACCGATAAATTTTAAATTATTGTACTTGCGACTTAATTACCTATTTTAATAAAACACGTAATAATGAATATTTTTTATATATTGTCAACATTTTGGGAGGTCATTGACCAAATGACCATATGGACAAGCCGCCACTGCTCAAGTACCTATTGCAGAATAAAGAGCAATGTTTTTTTATCCTCTACAGCAATTACAGTTATGATGAAAAGTTCACATAACTTGAAGATAACCAAAACATACCATCTGATTTATTCCTGAAGGAATTCTTGTATCATCTGCTTTTCATGTGTCAAGGGAAGTTATTGTCCCCAACAGCAAAAAATAAGTAGTAATTACACAAATGAAGCTATAAAAGAAAATAGGTTGAAATTTTTATTTGAACTATTTTTTTGTAAAATGCAACCTGTTTTTTAACAAAGTTTTAATTCCATTTTTAAATTGTGTTCAAGAGAGCGAACCCGCAACTTCCTCTTAGAAGACCTGGTAAAAAAACCCGTAATCTTGTTTTAAATCTTATACTTTGTTAAACTGTTAAGAATATTATCTACCTTCTTAATTAATTCAATGTCTGAATGTAAGCTTTCGAGGCTGTTGTCATTAAGATTATTATCTTCCGGGTTGAGCCGTGTTTGTCCTTCCTTTAGTCTTTAGAGTAACTTCTGAAGAAGCTAACAGCATGGTTAGCGAAACGTCAATCAGAGAACGTAGGAAGGAAGGACAAACACGGCTGAACCCGGAAGGTAATAATCTTAATTCAATGTCGCCTACTCTATGGCCATTTTCAAGCACCTATCTGAGCGATGATATTTCTACTTTGTTTCAGTTTTTACAATTTATTTTATATATTCCCGATCTATCACACATTTCTATTGGGTCTTTCGGATTGCCTAAAAGATTTTGCAAGTTGTTACTACTAGAGATTACTGTTTTATAATCAAATTAAAAAAATTTTTTTTTGAAGATAATTTGGTAATTTGACATATTCCTTATCTATTTTGTTCATAACCCGTTTTCTTCTTTCGTTATATGTCCTCATGGATTGTACGCCTGTATTGCACGTTTGACCTTTATTCTGTCATCTGTGGTGAATGCTATCAAAGTTGCTACAAGTTTGATAAACCTGTGGCAGAATGCTATTTCAATAAATAACTGCATTACACTTTTTCATTTTCACTTTTACTTCTACTGTCATTTCTCTCCTATCCTCCTGTTTTGGCGCCCAATGTGGGGCCTTTTAATTTTTACACAACCTTGTTGTTTTGGTTGCTTAAAATATTTGAAACACTTTTTCTAGTTTACCATATTGTAATGTTATCATTATTTTAGCAGCAATTCTTATTCATTAAAATCAATCCACGATGTTAACTTTTCTAGATATTTGTAAATAATTTGTCCATCGTAGATGGATGGGATAGAATTTTGAAGGTGGTTGTAAATAGAGTTTATTATCCTTGCTCTATTGTTAATAACACATCCATGTAATCCATTTGCAGCTACTAAACTGAACCAGGCACCAAAACCTAGAAATAAGTAGTTTAATAATAAAATTTCAAAGTAATAATAATGTCATGGTCATTAAGATTATGAGGTCATAAAAAAAGAACGAGGATCAGGGCTTTGTGCGTGTGTGTAAAAGCATCAAAAGATCCTAATCCCAGGGTAAAAACATTCCGCGAGGTTCAATTAATTGAAACGTTAATTGATTTGAGGTTAGTTGTGCTTTGAAACTAAAAACGGAATATCTTTGCTGTGCAACGATTTTGCGAGAAAAGGCCGCAGGATAGGGAAGAAGAAATCATTCAACGAAGAAATATCATTAAAGAAATTAATCCAGACGTAATTAATCAGAAAATTACAAAATCCTAATCGACTAAAAGAGGTTTCAACGGTATTACCAGTACATGACGGTAAAATCGTGCAGTCGTTATGGCGGTTAAAAACAAAAGACGATTTGAATAATAACCAAAGAAGCAGACACCTTCTTCTTCAAAATGTCCGCGTTAAAATTTTAGAAAAGAACTATTTTTAAATTAATACAGAGCTCTACTACTAATCGAATTGCACTCAAAACTTAGTTTCTCAAAATAGAAGTGCCAGCATCACAGACGCAATAAATCTATAATTAGTAGAAAGTTTCTTATGCATTTCATTCAATTAAAGTTTAAATTAAAAAAATTAGGTACTTGATTACAAAATCAACAATTTTTTTTGAATTTTTCGAATTATATTCAAGCTAAATTTTCAAATTGAATTACAACTTGAAAAGGAAAATTAATTTGGTACTGTTTGAAACAGATACAATTATTCTCAAGAATATTAAATTAACTTTATCACTACGTTATTTCTTTTCTAACTTCGTTTTATACCGCTTAATTTATCTCTCGTAAAATTTATCTTAATTAGAAATATAGTATGCTTCTTTTCTCCACACGTAGCAATTGCAGAAGTAATTAGAAAATTGTTAGTTTTCTTAATTTGTTGAAATATTATAGAATTCTAATTTAATTTTAATTTAACCTCTTTGTCATAATCTACAAATCCCAATATTTTAATAAATTTTAGAGTTTTGTTGTGAAGAAAGACAGAATCTGATTAAGTTTTAAATCAAAATGTTTCACTTATTAAGTTATTGCATACAAACGCGAAACTCTCCACTTTTGACCTTAACCGAGGGTGGCAACGTAAAGGGAAAATATAAGGTGGGAAATTTATTTTATAATGGATAAAGCAGCGTGATTTTGAATTTGCACAGAAATAGAAAAGTCAATAACAAAGTGTTACAAAAACTTAAATTCTTTTTAAACAAGTGCCATTTTAAATTAAAAAAATTAAATGGACGGCGAAAATGTTTATTAAACGCGAATTTTAAGGAAACACTTTAAGAATTTGTATGGAATTTTTATCTAGTTATAAAGTAAAGTTTTATCTAAAATTAATGTTTTAGACATTAAATCAATAGTTATAGATTGTCTTTCTAAAAGCTTTTTATAATGTTAATATTAAGCAGTTGCTGCGATCGCTGTGATAATTGAATTTGCAACGTGCTAATCGATTTTGTTGCACTAACGTTTTCCATTTCACATAGGTATGTACATCAGTTTTTATACAATAAATAAAGAAATATCTTCAAAAAATGTAAATCACATCATTTCGATCACCCCTAGAAGTGTAAAGCAGAAAAAGTCGGATGTAGGTATTTCATTAACGCGAACGATAAAATTCTTATCATAAAATAAAGGAAAAAGGACGAAAATGTAATACACGTCTTTTGTTGCATTTTAAAACATTTCATTTACTTTCGTGTACCTACAATAATTATCTATTTTATTGTGCTAAATTTACTTTGATGTATTATCTAAAAATCTGTGTAAAAAGCTGGGTTGTTTTGCTATTAATGAAAATTTACTTTTTACCGCCATAAAACTAACTTCTAGTAGAAAATCCGCCTGTAGTTTAGGCAATTAAGATTGTGTCCGTACATTCCTGTAGCAATCACTTAAGGTGCAAATTTTAATTTAGAAATTTTTCGATTTAATTAGTTGGCCATACTGAAAAATTGGTACTTTCTATTCACAATAGTTGCCGATCACTTTCTTTCCTATTTAAACGTTGGCGTACGAAGTTGTCGTACTTTCATAAGTGAAAATTTGGGAAATGCTGATAATTAGTAATTAACTACTAGTGGATATAAACCCAATGAAAAACTCTTAATAATAGCACGTCATATTCTTCTACGACGTAAGTAACATTTCTTGCTGTATTCCTATTTTGTGAAATCTCTATTCTACCTCCATTTTAACACGTTGCAGACCTATCAGGATATGGTTAATAGCAATTAAATAAATAAGGTAAGGCTGTAAATTATGGTGGTTTACCAAAAATTTAACTATTCTCTGAAGACCGATCGCTAACCGATAACCTCTAGCTTATCTTTTGCGCTGATCTGGCCATTCATATTTGGACATCTTATTTCTATGCCTACTTCTCTACAATACTACTCTTCGTCTGTCCTGGAATAATTACCTGCCTACTTATGATAGCAATCTATATGCTACATTCAGATAAGTTGGAAATTATGCATGTTTTCTTTTATAACTGAATATTTTACGCGTGATTGTGTCTGAAGTCCGACGTAAATTTAACAACCTAACTTTTTGCGCATTGTATTTGATTGATGTGTTTTGAAAAATTCGTTTAATGTGATTGCGCCTTTTTACTATTTTAGATTTGTCGTCGGGTACAGGTATGTCATTAATTACCACACGTATTTGTAGCATTTGTGTAAAATTCAAGTCAAAGCGATTACCAATATATACTGCCACCACACCTTTTTCCAGTGGCCTCACTATCAATGCGGCTATAAAATATTTTGGGCGGTTCAAATCCATTCTTATGAGAAGAAATAGCTCTATTTAATTACTAGCTAAATAAATTGTATTGTGCGTTTGTCTATACCATATTATTGTCTATTTTATATGTTTTCTGTGATACGTATTTTGCAGGATAATAGTAATGGTTTATTAAAACACGTCGTGTACAATAACGTATAGGTTCAACTACAGAAGTTATTCTTCCACCCTTCCTTGAAACAGAACAATTGATCTTGAGGTTTTCCTTTGGTTATAATTGAATTAATTTTATCCTCGAAAATTACAGTTATAGACTTATATCTTAAAATAGATTCCTTAGAGTGGAGGAAGAAATAGAGTCACTACCCTTTATTCAATGTGCCGACGTTTTACCCGACCTATGCGGGCTTCTTCAGGGCTTCTTGAAATTTCTATTTCTTCCCTCCACTTTAAGGAATCTATATTAAGATATAAGTCTATAACTTTTGGTTATGTTTGATTTCCTTATTTGTTTTTCATAATAACATACCACTTTATTCCAAGAAAAGTTTTGTACAGGGTGCCGCAAACATATGGTATCGAAAGGGAGTGAGATGTGAACTCTGCGCCAAAAGTGACTCTCATTATTTGATTTAATTTCAACGATATTAAAATGAATTTTTGATTAAAATTTTGTTTTAATACTAATCACAAATTACGTACGTAACATTACGATATAAATTGAACTATAGTTTTATTTTCTATTTTAAGAAATTAAGAATTTGTCACTATCAATCTTAAATATCACCCGAAAGAGGACGCTGTTATCTAGCTTTTAGTGGTTTTTCATAAATTAGCTTTTTCGATTTTATAGAAGGTTAAAGTTAGCCTACTAACATACATGATTTAACAAATTAACTTTGAATTAATTCCTTTTTTGAAAAACTGAAAATTTCCCACCGCCAATCTTAAATACGCTACGTTAAAGAAGAGATTTTTCTGTATTAAGATTTCTTATAAATTTGTTTTTTTTTCGATTTTAATGAAGCTCAAAAATTAACGTTGTACTACATACATAATTTAGTAAATTAAACTTTGGATTTATTTTATTTTAATTAAGGACTCCCCGCCGCCAATATCAAATACATCGTAAAAGATATGACTTTCCTCTATCATGTTCTTTTCATAAATTTGTTTTTTATTTATTTTAATGAAGCTTGAAGAAATTTAACTTTGAACTTATTATTTTTAAATTAAAGACTTGCTCTGTTAATCTTAAACACAACGTTAAAGAGGTTGTTTTTCTCTATCAGGCCATTTTAGTGATTTTTCATAAATTTACTTTTTCAATTTTAATGAAGCTTAAAGTTATCGTCCTATACTACACACATAATTTAACTAATTGAACTTTGAATTTATTACTTTTTGAAAAATTGCCGCCGGTAATATCAAATAGAGAAGAGATTTTCTTCTATCAAGCCCCTTTGGTGGTTTTCCATAAATTTGTTTTTTCTTATTTTAATGAAGCTTAAAGTTACAGTCCTACTATATACATAATTTAATAAATTGAACTTTGGATTTAATTTTTTTGAAAAATTAAAGATTTGCCTCCGTCAATTTTAAATGCTAAAGAGAAACTTTTTCAATCAGCGCTATTAGTGGTTTTTCATAAGTTTTTTTCGATTTTAACCAAGCTTAAAGTTAGTGTCTGCCATACACATAATGCAATAAATTGAACTTTAAATTTGTTTTTTAAAAAGTGAAGATTTGCAGCGGACAATTTCAGATACTACATTAATGAGAAACTTTTATTTATCAGACACTTTTGCATAAATTTGTTTTTTTAAATTTTATTTTAATGAAGCTTCAAGTTAGCGTCCTACTACATACATAATTTAATAAATTGAACTTTGGAATCACGATCGAAGCAGCAGAGAAGTTCGATCGTCTCAAAAACTCAATATTCTCAAAAAATCAATGTCTTATGTGAGATTTTAATCTGTGACCTGAGCGGTTAGTTCTTTGATGGCGATTTTTGGGATACAATTGAAGGTCTGCGACTTAAGTGCAAAATGATATGTATTTGCATCTAGATTGTGCTTCTATTCATAATTCAAAAATTCTTCGTGGTTAGACTAAAAATTTCATATGCGGTAGATACTATGAATCAACCTTATTAAACTTTGGCCTGTTCGATGTAAAAACCCGTTTATTAAACGAGACCAAGAAATAAGGATGGACTTTGTAGCAAAATAAGACAAACGTACCAAAAAAATCAGCATCTCTGAACTTAGACCAGCAGGTAGACATAATAGAAAATCTATTGATTCTCTTCTTCAAATCCAGCAACCCAGAACAACTTATGTTTTCAAAAAATATATTAGCGAAACTGCACCATTATGTTGAAAGCTTCTGGTAAATCTGATTCTTCTTCGTTTAGAAACAATTCTATAAGTAAAATTAAAAATTTTGTTTTGCAAAAACTGTAAAAAAATTTTTCAAATATTCTAGTCCAAACGTTAACAGGTGGAATTCTTCTTGGATAAATCGAGTTTTGTTGGTTACCAGTACCATTTGAACAAGAAGCACCTTCATCTGAAAAAATAATCTGCCTGTAAAATTCTTAAATGCAATGACACATTTCCATAATATTTTTATGGAATTGTAGTTGTTAGTCATTTTTGTTCAATTCTTGGGTAAGCAAGGACGTAATTAACAAGCGAAGCAACAACGTTTTTCTTAATGCACCATCACAAACAAAAATTATAGTTAAAGATGTGGTATTTCTTGTAATAGACGACCGCATCTTGAGAAATACTTCGCGTTTCTCAGAATTTATTTTCAATTTTGCTACGAATTGGACAATTGAGATAGGACAGACATAGTTAAAATCTTAATTCACTAGGTTTTCGTTAAAATAATTAACCATTTTAGATTAAATTGCAAAAGATAATTATCGAAAGATGTCATTTCAACTACTACCATTAAATTTATTCACATGGAACTTCAATAATCTCATTAAGGACTCGAACCTTTTTTCTATTTTCCATTAGAGTCGATGTATATTAATAACCGGAAAGTAAACCACTCTACAGATGTTCCAGACTTTTCAACTCACTGTATGTAGAATGATAATTGGACGAACATTATTGAGACTTTGTGGATTTTATATTTCCACAAAAATAGAAAAGAAGAGCTAGTACCGATGAATTGATGATGTTTGAAATCACATGAGCACAGCTTGAAGCACATAGCTTAAGATCTTCAACTAGAAATTAATATATTATATGATCAGTAATACTCTACAATAGGCAGTTGAATAGATGTCAGAGTTTGTTATAACCGTCTCCATTAAGATCACTTTGTTGCTCAATTTTCTTCTAAACTTACTTGACAAACGTGTAAGTTCAAATGTCACACTGTTTTGCCGATTAGACCCGACTTTTCAATTACTTTGGATCATGAGCCAAAACCTGTTAGTTTTGTAGATACCACTGCCGAACAACTAAACGATTTTCTTATTTTGCACAAAAACTGTTACCAACAACTTCCGCTAAGGTTCTCGATTCTAACCGTACTGAACGCACTATTTTCATCATACATACTTAAATTTTAAATCTGCCTATTGAATCTTGTTTCAGCTTTAAGTAAAGCCTTTCCTGTTATTTGTTTAAAGTATGACACAAATTGTACGCTTACACCATACTGCTTTCCAAATTAAGCTTTCTTGTTTGATCCTAGAAGAAATAACTGGCACTATGCCCAACATTTATATAAATCGTAATTTAAATGCAAATTCTAAATTGTCTGACTCACAATTTAATAAATCTGTAATATCGATATGCTCATCCGCTTCCCGCTTTCCTTATTATTGTCAAGTGCAATTAGGTTAGCAATTATCTACTCTCCAAAAGACTCGTTTTGGATGGGTGGTTTCTAATCTAGTTCTCGTTGTCATTTAAGCGTTTTAGACGGTCTTCCAAATCGTAGTTCTAAGTTTTGGGAGCTCAAAAGCTGCCCCCAAAACAAGGTTTCTTCTTCCAAAGAAAATGCATGTAAAACATTTTGTCCAAAAGTTTTGTCCAAACACACATAGTAGATTTGTATTTCAATTTCTTTAAAAATTCTATTGCATGTCTTAGAGAATCCTAAAACATTGTCCAAAATCGATTTCTCTCCCTGGAACGCCACATTCAGGCCGATCAAAACTATTACCGTGTTACACTAATTTTATGCAAGGGTATGAAGATTGGGGACATATGACTTCTAATTTTGACGAAATTTCTTACTACCTTTGTTACCATAAAGTGTTGAATCTACTACTGAGCTTTGCGTTGCTTTTAATGGTTCTTCTGCCACCACTTCCGGTTATGCATTGAATGTTATTTAAATGGTAGATCCAAGAGTATAATAAGATTTGTTTGTTACTGTTGCTACACCAAAATGATGTATCGACAAGTATTGATTGAGCATAACCAAAGAACGTATTTTAAGATCCTCTCCATCAAAACATTACAATCTTTAGAATGAAAAGGGCGCTCTTCTTAGTCATTTGTGGTTTACACTAATTATGCTGAAAAGTTGTACTCTAGCTAGGTCTGATTTGATCATCTCAATCTGATAGTTTTTCATTTTCTATCTTATCACCTACAACCAGAATCATAAGAAAGCCGGTTTATATCCTCCCAAATATTTCAAATATTTTACCCTTTCTTACTCCGTGTACCATTGATGCCAAAATTATGCTCCAGCAGCTATGGACTATCCAATCCCTGAATAAATTGAAAGCAATTGGTCTTATTAATCAGAAGTGTTTCATTTAAAATCCTCTAAATTATGAAGCACGTTATATGTAAGTCATTACCTATGTCATTTTTTATGCACGCCTACGGCGATCTATTTCTCTTAAATCGAGAAATAAGAATGACAACTTTACGTGCTAAAACTAAACTAAAACCATTAAACCTAGTACCATTGCTAAGCTAAAACTGTAGCTTTGAATCTAGAAGTCTCTTTCTGTTATGAATTTATAGTCTGGACCATAGTATTGGGATGGTTAAAAATTAATCCAAATTTATTAAAGACTTTTGTTTAGAATCGAGTTGTTTTAACAAAGCATTTCTAATGCAATATCCCAGTAGGATATTGACTCAATTATGGCCGCCGGACTCAAGATTATTTTATATGCCAATATTCAATTGGTTCTATTAATCAAGTTCTAGAACTCAAAAGGAAAGGTTACTACTATACAGTTTCGCAAAAAGGAGTTATTGCACACTATTTTCGATTCCGAAGAAACTGTTGTTGTTTGTCAACAAACAGTCGTACTGTTGGTTCTTTGACTATTTTCGAGTTACGTATACACACGATTAATTAAAATTTCTCAAATTTACTCATTTCCGGACCAACTTAATCATCTTAAGCAAAATAAACCATTAGAACATTCTTTATTGGTAATCAACCTAAAACAATTTTTAGATGCTGAAGGAATAAATATGAGTTGGAGGCAAACTCAAATAATTGTTGCTAAAGAGCACAATAGAATGTTTCATAGAGCTCCTCAGTAATTTCTTTTTTATATAGTAGTAAATTCTGGATTACTTCGGGGCGTTGCCTTGTAAAACACAAGTAAACCCTGATCCGCCATTTTATACTAATGAAGTAGATTGTGATGGACCTTTTCGTATTAAAAAGATTATAAAGACCGTAGTTCAAAAACTTTATAATGTTAATTATGTGTATTCAAATGATATGTGACCAAGGCAGTTCACTTGGAATTGGTCATGTTTCTATCAACGTTTCTATCTGTGCGTCACAAATAATTGGATTATTTGATGGGTAATTTCAAAGCTAAAAAAAACAACAAAACCACAAAATTAAACTTTGTCACTAACCAACAAACGCTTGACGCGAGTGTTTATTGTAATATTTAGTTTTAATTTTTATTGATTTTTATTTTTACTAACATTCTATTATTTTGGGCAATTTTATTAAAGATGAGTAGATAAATATAATCTGTGGTGTTCACCACGGAATCAATGCTCCCCCTTTCTAAACTTACATCACCTCCAGTAAGCCAAGTTCCGTGAGGACCTTGGATTGATTTCAGTTTGAGGAAACGTTTTCTGCAACAGTTCACTTTCTGAAAACCGTCGTTTCACATCGGGGTCTCCTCCGACACGCACCAAAATATGCACGTAAAATTAGTGGTAACACCAATGTTGTCACAAAGCCCGTAGGAATTCAATCTGACTGCTAAGTAATCCCTACGTTCTCACCTAGTAGAATTTTGAACTGCATCACCTACAATAGCCCTACCCAGTGTTTTGCATTTTTTTTCGGTTCTGAGCCTGGATAGTATGTGCTTGCCAATGCCACAGAAGAAATGCTAGTGTACTTGCCCATGGGCTCATAGTATTTGGTAAGTGGGTCAAATACTTCTCCAGTACTCTCAGCCGATCTTAATCCGTCTGTAAACCAGATGATTTCGCCGTCTGGAGCTGGAAAAGAGATTTTTCCAGGTGCCCAACCTTTCTTGTTGCTTAGTGCCGTCCATAAGTTTTCACTATTGAATATTTTTCATTACTTTCAAACCATTTTTATAGTTGCATTTGCATTTAATTCGGCTCTGATAAATTTATCATCATTAGTATTATTCATATTATGTGTAAGGTTTTCTTAAACAAACTCATAAACCTTTCTTAAACACAAAATCGACATGAATTAGGATTTTTTATTGACATCAACATGTCACTAACACGTAACTAACAACCAAGCTTTTGTTTTTTTTATATAACTATACTATAACATCCTACTATAAATTCCAACATTCTCCCACCAAATAATTATAATAAACTCTTAATTTAATAATTATTTCTCAAAACAAAAATTTAATTTACTTAGGTACTAGTACTTAACATAAAAAAACAAACTTAAAATTAATAGTGGGTATAGTTTTGAGAACAAAATTTAGTTAGGTAACAGTAACTTCATCAAAAAAGAAAACAAATGGTTACTGGTACCTAGCAGGAGGTTTTACAACCCTTCCTACCCTGGTTGTCATAATCGGTGGCACATCCGTTTCGGCAGGGGATTTGTCGTCATAGGCACCTTGAGCTGCATCAATC
The DNA here is from genome assembly GCA_030710515.1 of Abscondita cerata. Lineage (NCBI taxonomy): Eukaryota > Metazoa > Arthropoda > Insecta > Coleoptera > Lampyridae > Abscondita > Abscondita cerata. The sequence continues at coordinate 194,919 of JALBCR010002494.1, read as the reverse complement.
ACAGGTTTGGAAACATAACTTGACCCGGGAGTTTCTATCAAAGATGGGCCAGAAAGGTTGCTGTCACTATTGACTTCTAATGGGTAAATACTTTGAATTGGGCGAACTATTTCGCTTTTGCTATTTTCACCCTTACTACTCTTACCTCTCCATCCTTGCTCTTATACAGATCCAATAATTCGTCCGATAGGCCAATCAATACGCTTAGATTTGTCATCACCCACAAGCACAATATCACCTTTGCGTGGACAAAATGTATCATTTGTTTTATTTGTCTTACCTAACTTAAGCATTCCTAAGTATTCCCGTCGAAATCTGTTTCCTCAACCTCCTGTCGATAACGCGCTCTCTTAGATAGATCGTTCTTATCAATAATGTCACAAGCAGAAGAACCTACCTCTTTAATTTCTTGCAAAAAATAGTTGGGACATATTGGTCTGAGTTCTTCAGCATCTGATGACTCATAAGTCAGTGGCCTCAATTCATAATCATCTCACATTCACACAGTATGGTACTCATCTCCTCATGAGTCAGACAAGCTCTCCCTAATCCTTTCTCCTTAAGATAGATGAAGTTTTACTCTCCGCATTAAAATATGGTTCGATAGTTGCTCCACCCTCTGAGCTCGAACTGAGCTTCTTGTAAAACTCGGGTGGATTCTTGAACAAAATCTGTAACTTGAATTGCATCATCTAATGAAGCCAAACAGTTATCAACGTAAAAAACTTTGCGCCAACCTAGCAATTAAATATTTATCATAAGCGTTTTCCTTACTATTCTGACAATGTTCTATGTGATGATTCAGAACTGATCCTAACAAATACGGACTGCAAGAAATTCCAAAAACAACGCGACAATGATTATATACAATTAAATTATTATCCTGATCCTTCCATAAAAACTTCAAATATTCTTGATCAGGTTTATACAGACCAATCTGCAAGAATGCTTTAATTATGTCCCCACTTACTGCAAAACGCCTCCATCGAAATCTTAAAAGTATAACTGGCACAAGCTCTATCAAATTAGCTCCTTTGAAACACATTCATTTAAACTTGGATAAGGTTTTTTGACTAGCGGATGCGTTAAAGACAGGTCTTACTTTTGTAGTACCACTGTCTTTTATGACGGGACAGTGAGGTAAATAGTGCCCAACATTATGGTTTGGGACTTTCATCTACCATTATTATGCCCTCTGTCTCCCATATCTTGAAAACATCGTCATATGCCTTCCTTAACTTCTTAAATTCCATCATTTTAATGGTCTTATTCAAACATTGTATAGCTAAACCAAAATTTGTTCCCAAAGGGGGGTGATCAGAAAGCCATGGCATGTGGACAATGTATCTACCTGATGCATCCCTAGATACTGTATCGTTAAAATGGTCATTCGTCTCCTTTAATAACTCCAATTTGCTCTTTTGAACGATAGGGTCAGTGATTCCCAATACGTCTAACGACCACAGGTCAGCAATAGTATGCTCTTGTGCTAACATACTAACAACAGTGTTCATGCATACATTCTCACACACAGGAGCTGGAAATTGTAACTTACCCATAAGCGTCCAGCCAAAAAGTGTATCTACTGCATACAGACCTTTTTCCATTTCAAATTTCTTACCAGTAAACAGTGCCCCCATTGCATCAGCGCCGACTAATAGCTCGATTTCTCCGCCTGCTACATCTGCCAAAAAATGTCATGTTTTTTCAACTGCTCCACCCATTTTCTGGTACTCTTGGGAGATTACTACAAATGCAATTTTGACTAAGTACATTAACATAACAAGAAAAATCCCCAACTAAACTCTGAACAACAATTCTGTAACATTGGTGATCTTGTGCTTGTGTTATGCATCCCCAAAAAGTGCATGACTGAGGCTTTCTCACTTTCGACGACAAACCAAGTTTCTTAACTAGACCTGTTGCTACATATGACCGCTGCGCCCCACTATCAAACAGACCTCTAACTTGATGCAATGTCCCATCCTTGGACCTGATGCCAACAACAAAGGTTTGTAAAAACGCAAGTTTGATTTGTCTGAATAACGGAATTATTAATCGAAATCATCTTATCCTTAGCATCAGGCCCATGGCCATTCGCGACACCAACTCCACTGGACTCTACACTCGGACATACGACTTTATAATGTAATCTCCCACACGTCTCGCATCTTTTAATAAAAACACAACAATATGAAGCCCTATGGCCCGGTTTTAAACATTTAAAACAGTAGCCTTCTGCTCTCAAAATATCCCACTTTTGCTCTAAGTTAACTTACACTTACAATCAATAGTTGTGTGTCGAATATCCTTACAAAATATACACAGTTTTTAGTAGAATTATTATGATTACTATCAATTGTTTAAAAGTCCAGCTGCAGTGGGAACTTTTGAAGTTGAAAAAGTTTGGATTCGAGTACGCTCACCTTTTGCCTTAAAACCAGCTTTAGCCAGAGAAATTCTTTCGTTACCTTCAACTTCATCCCTCAAGAAATTCAACAATTTTCTCACTCTATTGTCTCCGGTGCAATCATTACTGGAGGAAACGTCATTTTCTTCAGGTTCCGTTTGTATTACGCTTCTCCCCATTCTATTCCACACCTTTAGCACCTCTTCTGGCACACAGGACTCCACAAGTGGATATATCATCGGAGCACATGCGTTGATGTCAACACCTAAAGTCTCTAGTGAATTGATATGGGATTCTAAACTGTCGTACAAAGAAGTTAATGGTAAAGTTGAGATTGAATTCTGCAAAGTATACTTAACAACTCTCTAACATATACCTCTGTAAGAAGATCTTTTCTCCCAAAGCGTCTTTTAAACATTTCACTGCTTTGCAATAATTGTCGCCACTTGGTGGGTACCCCGTCAGTACTTCTAACGATTTGGATTTAGGAGTCATGCACTGCAATAAATACTGAAACTTATCTTCTTTTGTGATTTTAGAATCTTCATGAATGTTCTTAAAATACCTCCAAAATCTTATCCATTCTTTTGGTTCTCCTGTAAATTTTGGCAGCTCAATCTTAGGGTACTTTTTGTTTTTAACTTGTGTTCGGATGCTGTTTTACTGTAAACTCTAGCACTGACACTACCTGCCTCTGAAACTACACTTCTCTCAGGAGATGGCGGCTCGTTGATGCGTTCTTCTACCGCAGCCTTAATGACATAATATTTGCTAGCATAATCATCAATTGAATCTTGTTCTGTACATAAATCTTCTTTACTTTCCCAACACTAACTAACTCCTTCATTAACTCTACATCTTTGACATTTAATTCGTCTACTCTTACTTCAAGCATGCGAAGCTGTCCTATCAAAATACTTTTATCTGGTTTTTCTTTCTTACACTCAATTTCCAGTCTTTTATACATTTAGAGACAGAACCCCTCAACGTGGTTCTTCCCTTCTTAATTTCGTCCATATTCATATTCCTTTCAGTGGCGGCTCGTGGTCAATCATACTGGGAGGTCCAAAATTAATTTAAAAATAGACATACTTAAAAAATATAAATAACTCAAATGCACCGCAAAATTTTATACAATCTACAATTTTGTTCAAAATATAGCGATTTTTCGAAACATTCTCATTAAAATCTCTAAGGGATTTTCTGTAAGCATTGTCTAGCTGTGTACGAATATCAACATTTCCTACGGTTGCAAAATTTACCGAGCATTTCATGTGTTCTGCAGACGAAGCATGTTTTTTTTATTTCTTTTAAATGTTTTAAATCTCTTACACCGGATTTGCACTATAGCGAGTCTGACGAGTCTTTAGAAAATAATAAACAAACAAAACAGTAAAATACATTTGATACTTTACAACCACATATCCAGTTAGCTAAATCGTACATCGTACCTTGCGAAAGTTTCGATGAACATCTTAATTTTTGTCTTTGCTAGTTTGTCGTAAACTTAGTTCTGGCAAATGACGACCATTTGCCTTGAACTCAACTAATTTTGTAAAATTAAGTTTGTTAGCACTTTTTAGTTGTTTAATTTTCTGCACTACCGACATTTTCTATATAGCGCATGCACACGCGAATCAAAAATAGTATTTTTACAAAACAACACAACAACAGTAAAACATATCAATATAAATTCTTAAATTGATTTAAAACACGCAAAAATCGAATCAAAATCGAGCGTAGTTGTACACCCTATACGAAGTCAACGTAAACTGCGGGACCCGGCTCATGACCCAAAGTTGATTATTGTTTCGACGTTCGCGATTATTCGGGCGCTGCACGTTTTTCGAGTTTTTCCGGGTAGATCTAATTCAATGAGGACAATTCGCACCGCCAGCCCAAGGTTGAAGAGGATGAATTACGAACGACGGCCGATAAATTTTAAGTTATTGTACTTGCGACTTAATTACCTATTTTAATAAAACACGTAATAATGAATATTTTTTTATATATTGTCAAAATTTTTGGGAGGTCATTGACTAAATGACCATATGGACAAGCCGCCACTGCCTTACTCTTTATCAGAAATTACTTAATGTCCTGTCACGGTCGCCATTAATGTAAGGTTTTCTTAAACAAACTCATAAACCTTTCTTAAACACATAAATCGACATGAATTAGGATCTTTTTATTGACATCAACATGTCACTAACACGTAACTAACAACCAACCTTTTGTTTTTTTTTATATAACTATAGTATAACATCCTACTATAAATCAGGTGAGTATTCCTCCAAAATTATAAGTTTTGTATAAAGTTTGCTCTTCTCGAGCCCTTCTAGGTGGAGGTGAATGAAACAACAAACTCAATATGTTGTCAACGTCGACGTTTCGCCCCATATGTGACATTTCCATATGTGACGTTTCCATCAATTGATGGTAATTAAGACTACCATCTCTTATTTGTTATGAGCCTTGATAAAGCCCTACGCATAGGGGGCGAAACGTCGGCGTTGACAACATATTGAGTTTGTTGTTTCATTCACCTCCACCTAGACGGGCTCGAGAAGAGCAACTTATACAAAAAAATCCTACTATAAATTCCAACATAATGCACTAAAAAGTTGATGCGGCCAGCTTATGTTGTGTGACGTTTATATTTGGCTTGTGGTACCTGTCTTTTTGAGTAAATACAGTCCACTACTAATTCTGCTAGTACTACCATTCCGAATTGAAACCAAGCCGACATTTTTACGGCGTTTTCTGGTAGTATTATTATAAAAATTATGTCACTCTGTATGTCTGTCTTTATCTGAAAGTTTCTAGACCGCAATCTACTAAATTTTCATTTCACCAATTTATAACAAACAAGATTTTTAATTTAACTTATATTTTTTTTTGCTCATAAAACTTTTTTCTATTGCAACTAAGATCATCTTGGAAAGCTTAAAATATTCTCACGTTAATCTGCTTAAGAAACTTTAGTTCACGTCTCTTGAAAAATATAGAGTTAATTTACGTATTTTTATTCATAAGAAGCAGTTATTAATTGTTAACTATGTTAGTTGGAACGTTTAAAATTATACATGTAAAAATTAATTTAGTTACCTCCTTTTTATTTAAAATTAAAAAAAAAAATGCATTATATTAACTCAAGTTCTGTTCTTTCTTAATAATTCTTTAATTACAAAACTCGTCGAGACTCATATAATTTTCTCACATACAAATGAACTTTCTTAAAAGTTTTCGATGCAAAATTAAGAAAAAGTTTTGGCGAAAGAAAGAAACAATTTATGACGAACCGACGTTGGAATTTTAATTTGATTTTTAACAAAAACTTTGGTTATTTTCGTGCTTTATTCTATTGTAAGCGCGTGCTGGATGAATTTTAATTTATGGTAACTAGCAAGTACTTTTGGTAATTAGTAACAATGTGTGAGCGACCAAAATATAAATGTTTAGTGTGCTATAAAGTTTACCTTTATTAGGCAAATTACTTTGTTGGTGGTACCTAAGTGAATATGTTAGAAATCAGACGTGTGCCTACTTTGAAACAAACCAAACCTTCATTAGGCTACTAATGTTGCGGTTTAATTTAATTATTGAAGTAAACTTATGTTTATTCTTTGTCGTTCTTAGTGTTAGAAAGTGACATTTTCGTCACCTGATGAAATAGTTTTTCTGTAGCTTTAGCAAAACTACCCTCGATCAGAATTAAAATTTTTGGTACTTTTCGGAAATTCTACGTATGTGTAACGGTTAAAAATTCGCAGGAATTGTATAGCGCCAATCAATGATGATAAAGCAAATGCGCTGGCGCGGCGCACCTGACGTTGCTTCTACTCCGATTCATCTCACGCTCGGCGCCTCGACGCCTTGTCATAAATCCGTACGCAATTACGTGAGGCTGTTGCCCATTCGAGTAACTCCATTATCGGGAGGAAGCTTTAACTAGTGGTTCTTCATAATAATGCTTTTTACTGTAAGTATTATTTAAAAAAATATTTGTTGACGTTTTCTCGGACGATTTTATTAAAATTATTATTTGTTGTTGTTTTGAAAACTAAAGAAAAAGTTAATGTTAAAGATGTTGAATTTGAAAGAAAATTAAAACATTCAGTATAATGGAAAATAAATTGAAAGGATTGATTCACTGATACAAAGTAATGATGCGAAAGTCACAAAAAAAGATGCTCCAAGTTTAAATTGTTTTCTGTATGAAATGTCAGGTTGAGTGTTATTGATAGAAAAACTAAAGTTATTGGGTGTTTCATAATAATATATTGTTGTAGGAATTCATTTCATTTTATTTTACATGTAATAAGTGCCCTTGCACTTTTCTTCGTCTAGATATTTAAAAAAAAAAAAGAAATGTATAGCAAACTTTATTTATTAGTTAATGAAAATGAAAATAAACGGACGATTCCTCTTCTTATGGATTACCTTTTTTACTTTTCAAGATTGCTTAGTAAGGAATACGTACACTAATCTTGCAGATGCAGCTCTTCTGTTTACGTTTTTGTTTTCTTTATCCACTTCACGGACAGATGCTTTAAAACAAAATAAAAATTAGCTTTAAACTACTTACAATTTGTAATTACTTTTAAATCTTGACTTTAATGAAATACTACGTTTATTCACTTCTTTTTTTTGTATTAATGGTATTTTTTAATTTTTGTTTTTAATGGCCAAAAATATTAATAGTATCTCATCAGATGGACTGATAATCGAAAAATGTTTTCCTATAGTTGCTTATACTCACAGTTTTCGATTCCGCATTTGAATTTTGTACAACTTTAATCAAAAGTTGGAAGCAGAATCAATATGTTTTGCTTAATTTCTTAACCAATCCTTGTAGTTTTAGTAGTGAACTAATACATTATTAGAACAAATTAAATTTCAACGACATTCAACCCTCAATGAACTCATAATATTTCTGATTGTTTGGTAATTTTTTTTACCTACATTAATTAAAAGAAAATTACCTCAATAACAGAAGAATAATAGCATTTTGTGTCATCAGTGATGAAACGCATAATTTTTTGTAACGAATGTGATAATATCAATTTCGTTTTTTATAACATACAATATCTTTCTAATTTTGAAAAAAAAGTTTAAAAAAGGAACCATTTTCAAAACGAATGTGAGAATAAGTAGGCGATAATTTTTTCTTTTCGTAACTAGTTTCGAAAAGTGGATCATTTTGACACCTAGAAAAACAATTTTAAATCGTTTACTTTCAGTTAGATGCTCATTTACTACAATAATTAATTTTTTTTTGTTTTGATAAGTTTATTCTTTTCAATTTATGAATTTTTGTATTATCAATAATTACACCAAACTGATGATTTAGTTTAACACCCATCTTGACTAATTATTACGACCTATAAGTTTATAACTAGAACTATTATTTTCGATTTAAATTTATCATTAGATTTTAAGGAGTTTTACGAAACTAAAACTGGTAAATTCATGTCGTCTTTTTCATGTCAACCTGTTGGGTACCTATTGCGCATACACCTAACTATGTTTTTCTTACATTTTCCTAGCACCCACGTGTAGGTCCTTCTAGTGTATCCTAAAGCAACAAATTAAGTTTTAAATAAAGCTCTAAGTATGTCTCCAAACACACACGTACAGGGTTATTCACTATAAATTACCCACCCCTTATTATCGTTATTATTGCTCGTAGAAAAAAAAAGTTATACATGAAAGTTGTATGGTTCTAACTGAATTTTTGTTAAAATGCCATCAATAGTTCAGTTATTCGGTTCAACAAAAGAGAATGTAACACCCTGTATATTATTATATTTTGAAAAGATCTTTTTTCTGATTTCAAAAAAATATAATATATTGAGCCGTTATTGAGTTATTAATCGTAGAATATCACAGTTACTTAATACGGAATTGTTAATATTGTCAAAGTAAGCCATGGAAATGACAAATGTTGTGTTTGATAATTGACATTTCATTAATTAAATCACCAAAATCGTTTATAGTGAAGCAGTTAGCTGGAAATCCAAGCTTACTTTTGATGTCCTACCGGTGGTTTCATATGTAACTGTGATATTCTACTACTATATTCATAACTCAATAACGGCTCAATATAAAGACAACATCTCAACAAAGATCTCTTTAAAAATATAATAATATACAGGGTGTTACATTAAAAAAATACATTATATTTTTGTTGCACCCTGTAAACGGCGAGTAACTGAACTATTGATGGCATTTTAAGAAAATTCAGTTAGAACCATACAACTTTCATGTATAACTTTTTTTTTTACGAGCAATAATAACGATAATAAGGGGTGGGTAATTTATAATGAATAACCTTGTACCTTGGTAACTGTTCAGTTAATAAATAATTGATAAGTGGACATGTGCGACCTACCTTATCGTGATGTTTGTAGAAGGAGACGAGATGTATTTTGATTCTTCTGACTGATCAGCCGTTTGAACAATTCACAATTTTTAATGCATTAACTCTCGAAGCTTATACGTTTCGATGCATTTTCGCAGCTTATATGTTTCTAAGTTTCCCTCTTTTCGAAGAAAACGAACAGTATTGTCGCACATGACCGTGAGTATTTTAAAAAATAAAGTGATTCCAAAAATATCATTTAACAAACTTGAACAGCAACTACGTATATTTTATATAGAATATTTTCCAGTTAGTTACTTTTTGTGAAAAATAACTGAATGTATCTTGGGAACAACTAAATCAAAAATAAAAATAGTACTATATTACATATGAATAAACATTTGCAATGCCCATGCTGATATTTTGTTAGGGTACTTTCTCTGAGGTACTTTACAAATTGCACGTTTACAAAATTCACAACATTTTCTGGTTTTTCTTTGCAAAACCGGTTTCAACGGACACACATAACAGCTCCCGGTATGTTTAGTAAGCACAGATGCATCCTTTGGCATTTGAGTTTTTGATAGTGTTGATGGTTGCGGATCAAAAACTATTGGGCGTCTCAACATGGTTTCTATGCCAGATCGTGCGGGAAAATTTACGATTTCTTGATCGATCGCTCTTCAATAGTTTTCCCAAAGCTTGCAGAAAAGTACGTCGACTATGTGTAGGTTTGGTAGTTAACGGTTTGTTTACAGAATCTACGATTTTGTAAAACCTTGCAAGAGGCGATCGAAGAGTCTTTCTTTTTGTAGTGTAATATGTTACTATTTTGTCAATATTCTCTACATTACCTTTTGTCGAATTATAGTAAGTTATTGTTTTGGGTTTCTGATTTGGTCCAGTGATGTTATCGTCCTATGCATTGTTAACAGCAAAACTCGGGTTTTCTTTGGAATATACTAACAAATTGTGACCATTTCGTCTTCCCTGAAACCAAACATGTTCCTTGCCAGCCTGTATTTTTTTTCATTTCAGTTGGTATGCAGGTTTTATTTGGTCTTAGCGTTCCAACCATCGACAAAGTTCAGGAAAGCAGAAGACGTGCTAAAGGCAGTGCTGTAAAAAAGTATTGTAATATGTCTTCTATTTCCAAGGTGACCTGACCTTTGACCTGGAGCGGTGACCTCGCGTCTTTAATTTCAGATTTGTCTAGATTAGGCTCATTTTCAAATGGGTTTGGTTACTAGTTTAAGTATGAAATTGCGTCATCATAGACGTCACGTACATTGTTGTCAAATGTATTATAACATAACCACATTTGCTTAAAATCTGTCAGTTTGAATTTTACAAATGTATGTATTTTACTTATTGGGGGCGAGTACCTATTTAAAACATGTCAATCTCTGCTACTGAAGCCATTACTTCTTTGTTTAAATGTAACATCTTCATCGAAACTTATTTTTTTAATAACATAATTAACATTAACATTTATTCAATAAAATTTAACTCATTGGAGCACTAATACAAGTAATTGAGGATTTAATAAATCTTATTATTTATAAACCACTCTTCCATGTTAATGTTATAATAGGTTTTTCTACCAAACTGTGGTAACGTGCATCAACAATAAGATAGCAAATTTTATATTTTTTAATAGTTGATGTTCAAACCTTTTTTAAAAATTTGTTTGGTTCATCTTTTTGTGGTAATTTGGACTTTTTGTGTTGGACAACAAAATAATAATGCTACAGGAGTAATGCTATTCTTTGAATTTGTGTAAACTATAATGCATATGAAATAGATCTTTCAAGGAAATTTTAGATTTAACTAACCGTTTCCCTTCCCCTTTCATTTTCTTAACAGCTATGAACATGAAGCTATTCCATTTTCAAAAATTCATGTTTTGTTTAAATAAACATTTTTTCAAAATTTGATTTTTGTTGTAAAAATTATATACAGTGACCGGCAAAGAGTTTGCATCAAATGGGAAAATTTTTGTAATTGAGATATCCGAAAATTTCTTTTGGCAAATGAATTCAGCATATCAAATGACAAAAAAAAAAACACTTTGACAAATATCATGTGACCACTGTCATGGCGGCAATTTTAAAAAATATTCCTTAAATATGTATAAAGTTAGGTTAGGTGACAAGATATTGAAAAATGCCTAAGAGAGAAGTTGTTCAAAATTAGATTATAGGTCTATGTGCAAGTTCTCAAAAGAAAATAACGACTTTTCAAAAATATTAGTTTTTCGGCATTTTTTTCCGGAAATATTGAGAAAACAAAATTTTTGCGTTTGATTTGTATAAAGCACAATAAAACCAACAAATAAACTTCATAATCCAGTAATTTTTATTTATTAGTCTACCAATGGACGGTAAAGTACAAAAAACCTTGTTTTTTTAGGACAGACTTTGTTGCAAACTCTTTATCGGTTACTCTATAATAAAACAATATCAGATCAGAATTGTAAATCATTCTTTCTCTACCGAAATCTAATGTCGTGCAAGGTTTGCCGTAATGTTAAATGACTTTCCTCATAAATATTTCGTTGTGCAAGAACTATCAACAAATAACTTGGCAATCTTGCTATGACCACGTGTTTCATACTAAGAAATACCCTATTATACTTAATTTGTCTGTTAAAAACATATTATTTTGCAATACACTAATTAAAAGTAGATAAACAGTTTATTCAAATATATACAGGGTGTATCATAATGAATTTGAAATACTTTAACTGTAGAAAGTTGAGCTTAAAATATTAAGATTTAACCTAAATTACTTAGATAAAATTTATAATTACAAAAACACAAAAAAAAAAAAATTAAAAAAAAAAAAATATTTTACAAATTCATTTTTATAATATTAAATTAAACCATTTTTTTTTTACATCATAATTAATTTTTTTAATTTTTTCACAAAAAATTACAAACCTTTTTTTAAATAAAAAAACAAAATTAACAAAAAACAATCCCTTTTTTAAATTCACAAAATTTCAAATAACTTACACCCATTTTTTTACTAACCAAAAATCAAAAAAACAAAAACTTAAATTCTCATTTTTCTTACACAACCTCTTGCGAATTTACAGCAGGCGATTCGAGGTTTTTTGCTAACGCTTATGTTGGCTATAATTACTGAAGGATCGACTTATGTAACTGCTTTTACATACCTGCCGACAAAGTTGCTTAATGCGACCGATTTTGCGTAAGTGATCGCTAACACGAGTCGACACTAGATGTCGCAAAACCTACAGTTTATATTTTTTTATTTATAATAAACATGTTAACTTTTCCGTTCCGTTAGAGTGTATTAAGCAAATTTATTTATAAAAATCTTATTAATACGCCATTAAATTAAAAATAAGTCAACGAAATTATTCAACACATCCGCCATCTCTGTCAATACAGTTACATTTGCATTGTTATTGTAGACAAAAAAAATATATTTTTATTTAATTGGATGTAATTTTATATTTGAACGTAGTTTTTAGTTTTGATCAACTTTTTTCAAAACAAACTTTGATGTTGTCTAATATAAAGGTTTTTTACTCTTGAGTAAAATTCATATTTTTTGACAACCGTCGTATACGACTATAAAAATTTAATATCTGATGATTGTTTTTTAGATTTTAGAACATGCAGAACTTTTTAAAAAGAATAATCTTTTTTCGTAAAATAGATAATAAAAAAGTTTACTAAATGTTGCCAACTTAAAGAGACATACTGTATATGAAAATTTATTTAATATTACTTTAACAATTAAATTTATGTACCTACATCATTGAAACTCGTTTATTTAAATTTTAGTCACTAATAAGCAAAAAAAAATTCAGTAATTGCTACAATTGAATTTTAAACAATATGAAAATATAAAATAAATTTGATCGGGTTTACAATAGTTTATTAAAAAGTTAATGAAAATTCCTAGTCCGGATATTTTATATAAAATTATTCACAATTAGTGTCAAATTTAACATAAAGTGTGTCATATAATTGAATTAAATTTTAATCCAATAATAAATTATATCTAATATTCTATTTTTTAAAAATATTTGATAGAATTTAAAACTGTAATTAATCAAAACTTTACTAGCATGAAAACTTTACATGAAGAATATTACTCCAAAAACAATAATTTACTTTTGTATACAACAGAAACCAATTTTTTATAAATTATGTATGAATAACCAAAATAATCAATCAATTATTTTTTATATATTGTTAATTACTAACCAAAATTTATATCAAAACTAATTCGGAGACTTGAAAGTTTTGAGATTCATTATCATTCAAAAAAGTATAATTGACCTCGATATTAAAGGCTTAGTACAGTTTTGTCTTATAGTACAGTAACAAAATCGGTTTTGCGACATCTAGTGTCGACTCGTGTTAGCGATCACGTACGCAATGGTTCGCATTAAGCAACTTTGTCGTCAGGTATGTAAAAGCAGTTACATAAGTCGATCCTTCGATAATTATAGCCAACATAAGCGTTAGCAAAAAAATATCTCGAATTGCCTGCTGTAAATTCGCAAGAGGTTGTACAATACCAAACAAACACTGAGAATCACTCGACAGCAGTTTCGTCCTTTTGGGACTCTTCAGAAGTGAGAGAACTCGAGTGTAAGTTCACTATTGTACAATGCGTGGTGTCAACTATATTCCCTACTGGAGGGTACATCATATTCAAGCTGTAGGTTTAAATAGATCTTTTTTGGGTAAATGATTTTTGTGAAGCATTGTGTGCCAAAGTGATTTCTCAAAATTTGCATTAAAAAAATTAATAAATTGGTAACTCCGAGCTCAAATTTTGAAATGAAAATCGTGTAAGATTCTATTTAAAAAATAGGTAGTTGAATAAGGTCTTCGAAAGTTGAAGTACACTGTGTAACGATAAATACTTTTATAATAGATGCAGTGTTAACATATTGAATGATCATAAAATATTTTGTACTTTATTTAAATTACGAGTCTTTGAAAAATTTGAAAAGTTTATTTACATCACGTAAAGACCTGCGTTATTAATAAGTGGAATAGTTCCAAAGGTGGGCCTGAAGGAAATAAGTTGAAATATTAAATTAAATGAAGTGAAGTTTATTGTACCTGACGGACAAAATTTGCGCACCATTTAAATAATACTCAAAATATCTAACAAAATTAATTTTAATTAATAATAATAATAGTAATAATCATATAATCTGTAATTAGCTTTTTTAGCGACATATAATTCATTAACATCAAATTACTACAAGGTAACAAGGTATTATGTCGGTACGGGCTTCCACAGAAATGGGTACCATGGAAAACCACTTGGTCAACCATACATGCTTGGTTGCACCTTTCACCAGGTCTTTTCCAGACAAAACTGCGCCCATCGGAAGAATGTAACCGCACTCTTACTTCATCAGTAAACAAGAATCTCTTTCGGTCACGTGTTCTCGAGTAGATTCAACCCTACCTTGTTTGGAAGTCATTTTTAAAAGAAATTATTTTGCACTCAATCCTTTACGATCATTTTAAAGTCGATTTTTTATGATGGTATGATTTCTATCCTTTCGTAATATATAAGTGGTTGTAGCTAGGGATTATCAAAGCCCCTGGATCCCTTATGAAGATGCGAATGTGTAGTTTAAAAAACTTGGGAGGGTGCTTTCAGGCCGATCGGTCTCAAGAAGCACCCACTTCGTGGTGCGAAACATCGCCCTAACCATTACCCAGTTTTCTTAAACTACACATTCGCACCTCCTGTAAGGGGTCCAGGGGCTTCGATACGTTCCTGACTACTACAATCATTCGATTTTTTATCTCATTTCCGGTGAGGAACCGATGTCTTAAAACTGGCAAGTCTATAAAAGGATCGCCCAGTTTGTTAGTGGATCTTGGTCGGCGTTCACTTAGTTGCCTACAATGGCAACATGTTTCCCTAAACCGCTGGAGACATCGACCAGTGATAGTATGATAAACACCCATCCTTTGGGCAACTTCGAGTTAGGTATGCCCTTCTTCTACCTAGATGTAAATTTTAACTGCATCATGCTCACTCAAATTATTTGCTGGGGGCATTTCAATACGTACATATTTTGGACAACATGAAAAATTTTCTAGTCAGTAAGTAGTTAATATAATTAACAATGGACAAAATAGACTGAGTAAATCTAAGTACCATAGAACGACTATGAAGTAAGGGTAGTTTAGGGTTATTAAAAATTAAAAAGTAATAAATTAAACAAACGCTTACCGCCTCGATAATCAAAAATAAAATTGCGTTTTAAAAAAAAATAGTTCAAACAAAAGCTATAGACAATAGAATTTCCAAAAACTTTTCTCCTTCAACATTATTTGAAAAATTGATATTGTTATAACAATTATTGTCACGTGATTGTTATATCTTAGTAATTACTTATCGGATCAAAAAATAGATTAGATTTTGGGCATAATCTATATAGCCAAAAGGGCCGTTAACCTACACGGATTTTCCAATTTTTGAAGTATTTATAAGAATATTCATTTTACACATTTTTGTTTTAAATTAAATTTGTTTATAATTTAATTATACACAACTTTTGTTTAAATTATTTTTTGACCCGATAAATAATTAGATATACCATATGTCCCCCTAAGTTGGAATCATATGAAAAACTTTTTTATTTTTAATTTTAGAAAAAAATATTTTTTATAAAAAGTTCTGCATGTTCTTAAATCTAAAATACAGTCATCAAATATCAAATTTTTTCAGTCGTATACGAGGTTTGTCAAAAAATATGAATTTTACTCAATAGTAAAAGTACCTTTAAATTTAACAATATCGGAAAATGTTATCAAAAAAGTTGATCAGAAATAAAAACTACGTTCAAATATGCAATTACATCCATTTACATTAAAAATTAAGGTTATTTTATTTTTAAAAATATTTCTATTTTGAATGAACATTTATCTCATGTGATTTATTTATTATTATTTATGATAATTTGACTAAAATATTATAATATACTTTTACGATGCTGTGAGTCATTTTATTTCTACATAAACAAAAATAAAATTGCGTTTTAGAAAAAGATAGTTCAAACAAAAGCTATAGACAATAGAATTTCCAAAAACTTTTCTCCTTCAACTTTATTTGAAAAATTGATATTGTTACAACAGTTATTGTCACGCGATTGTTATATCTTAGTAATTACTTATCGGATCATAAAATAGATTAGATTTTGGGCATAATCTATATAGCCAAAAGACCCGTTAACCTACACGGATTTTCAATTTTTGAAGTATTTATAAGAATATTCATTTTACACATTTTTGTTTTAAATTAAATTTGTTTATAATTTAATTATACACAACTTTGTTTAAATTATTTTTGATCCGATAAATAATTAGATATACAATACGTCCCCCTAAGTTGGAATCATATGAAAAACTTTTTATTATTAATTTTAGAAAAAAATTATTTTTATAAAAAGTTCTGCATGTTCTTAAATCTAAAATACAGTCATCAAATATCAAATTTTTGCAGTCGTATACGAGGTTTGTCAAAAATATGAATTTTACTCAATAGTAAAGTACCTTTAAATTTAACAATATCGGAAAATGTTATCAAAAAGTTGATCAGAAATAAAAACTACGTTCAAATATGCAATTACATCCATTTACATTAAAAATTAAGGTTATTTTATTTTTAATAATATTTCTATTTTGAATTAACATTTATCTCGTGTGATTATTTATTATTATTTATGATAATTTGACTAAAACATTATAATATACTTTTACGATGCTGTGAGTCATTTTATTTCTACAGGGTGTTGAACTTTTATTTTTCAAAAATGTTCAACATATTTGATATTGATATTGATATTTGATGACTGTATTTTAGATTTTAGAACATGCAGAACTTTTTATGAAGAATAACTTTTTTTCCTAAAATTAATAATAAAAAAGTTTTTCATATGATTCAACTTAGGGGGACATATTGTATAACAATCATGTGACCCTAATTATTGTAACAATATCTCCACCAATATCAGTTTTACCAAAAAATTGAGGAAAAAAGTTTTTGGAAATTTTATTGTCTATAGCTTTTGTTTAAAGTATATTTTTCTAAAACGAAATTTACTTTCACTTAACGGGGCGATGCGGAGTTCTGCGATAAACGTTTGTTTTTCTTTATTGTAACGTACTAACTCTAATTCGTCGGAAAAAGTGAAAAAAGGGGGTGTTAAAATTTTCGGTTTGAAAATCCTCGCTTCGCATAAGACGCCGAGTAAAAAATTAAAGATTCAGAAAAAGCAAAGTTTTTGACTAAAATTTGTTGGTTACGAAAGGTGCTTTCAATAAGAGGCGTTCCTAAGACGCCATGCTATAAAATTAAGTGTGTTTTATCAATATCTGGCTCTATAACAAGGATTATGTTATTGATTGCTCGTAACAACTCTGATATACAAAGTGAATCAAAATGTTCTTTATGAAATGAACTTCATTTTTAATGGAATAGGTACCAGTATTTTATTTATGAATTAATAATGCGCCAAATTTTGTTTCTCATTTCAATAAGCTTTGACAACATCAAAAAAAAAAAAAGATTTGCATGTTCCTGTCAATTATGATTATTTGTTAACAATTATTAATAATGTAAAACAAGCTATTCCCGCAGAACTCTACATCGCGCCGATAAGCGAAAAAAAAATTGCGTTTTAGAAAAAAATGGTTCAAACAAAAGCTATAGACAATAGAATTTCCAACAATTTTTCTCCCTCAACCTTCAGTAATTACTTGTCGGATAAAAAATAGTTTAAACAAAAGTTGTGTACAATTAAATTAAGCAACTTTTATTTGAAATAAAAACTAAATAAATATTTTCCTAAATCTGTGTAGGTTAACGGCTCTTTTGGCTACATAGAATATGCTCAAAATTTAATCACATGTGCAAAATTTTAAATATGGTCAATGTACAAAGTTTCATAAAAATCGGGCGGGTGGTTTTCTTGATAACTTGATTACATACGGCCGCCGGACTTTTTTGCTTTATTGTAACGTGCTAACTCTAATTCATCAGAAAAAGTAAAAGAAAAGGGTGTTAAAATTTTTGGTTTGAAAACTGTCGCATAATTCCTCATCTTATTTCATAAGTGGATCAACAGCGTAACATACTTGCAGCATGGTTTCGTAGTTCAAACGGGATGCATAAATAACCTATACTGCAATTTTGTAATCATCAAAAAGTTTGTCCATTGAATAATAATTGTTCCAAAAAAAAATAAACGTATAGAAACTCCGTATGTAAACACAACATTTAGAAAACCCTTAAATTTAGAACAAATATTTATAAAAACAACAAGATGTTGTGACACCTAGTGCCGCTCCTGCTAGCGTAACACGTCCAAAAAGTAATCTGTAATTGTGTCGACAGATATGTATAACATTTACATAGTTCTTCTTCAGTTCTTCATCGCCAATTAACATTGGCATAAAACAATCTCAAATATTGTACAACAACCATGTGCGATTCGAGATGGTTTTTATGCCAATGCTTAGTTAGCCATAAATAATTAAAGAATCGGCTATGTAACTGCTTACAAATCTGTCGACAATGTTACAAAGATATTTATTTTACACAAATGTATTATAGCAAGAGTTGTTTCAGTTTTCATTATACACAATTTTTGTTTTAACTATTATTTGATCCAATACAGTATAACTCCTAAGATATAACACATGACACTAAATGCTTTAAGTATCTCCAAAATATTAATTATTTATGGGACAAAGGATTTTGTTTCAAATATTTTTCACTTTTACGAGCAATATTTTTGTTTTATTTTTAGTCTTAAAACATTTAAAGAGAACGAGCGCGTCGGTTTTAAACAAGCAGGTACCGGGATCAGTTTTAAGGGTTTTTCATCTTTAAAACAGTTTCGAATCGATTTTTTCAGTTTTTCTATAAAAATTTGGGGACGTGTTACGTTTATTTTTCTCCGAGATGATCAGGATAAAGAAGGTATCGTAACAACCCGGATGCAAATATGAAACTTAGCATATAACCAAATAATTAAGTAGGTTTAATAAATAATATTAATGGAAATACTAAACAAGAATTATTCGATACGACTTCGCACATGTAATAAAATTTATGTTACGTTTTAGATTACACATATAATAGTAATTCCGACTAGAATCCATTACCACCGGTTATAGTGCAAAACAAAAATCTGCGTATACTATAGATTATTTTCACATCTCCACTGAGGATACTTAAGAGGATTAGCGTTAATTCTTACGATCATTTTCTTGTACCACTTATCGGTAGTGGCGTTAGAAAATCCGACATTTACTTCATCTATCACCGGTACAGCACGGGATAAGCAATCCGGCGCCACATGTTCTGATCCTTTTCTATGTATAACGTCAAAATCGAAAGCTTGTAACCGAATCAACGAGCCAATCTTCCAGCAGGGCCTTTAAGATTCTGTAGCCAAACTAGAGAATAATGATCTCTAATTACAAAAAATTTTACACCCTCAACGTACCCCGAAACTTCTCGATAGCGTAAATCACGGCAATGCATTCGCGTTCAGTAGCAGAGTAATTTCGCTCTAACTTAGTTAAAGAGCGACTTAAATAAGCTACTACATGTTCTTTGCCATCCACTTTTTGAGATAGAACAGCACCGTAAAATGGATGTTGATAGTTAGGAAAAGAAAGCACAGGTGCGTTAGTCAGAAAACCTTTAATTTTTATTAAAGCTTGTTCGCAACTCTCGTTCCAAGAAAATTTAGAATTTTTCCGAAGTAACGCGGTAATAGGTGCCATGATAGTAGCATAATCCGAACGAAACGCCTATACCAACTACATAATCCAACAACCGAACGAACTTCCTTAACAGTTAAAGGAGTAGGGATATTCAAAATAGCTTGAACTTTGCTACTATCAACATTCAATCCGTACTCATTCACAACCCAAATAACGCAATTGTGAACGACAATACTCGCACTTATCTTTATTTAAAGTCAAACCGGCAGATATCAAGCGTTCGAAAACATCATCCAAAACGTCTAAATGTTTTTCAAACGTGGTAGTTGCAATAATTATATCATCCAAATAGCAGAACACATAAGGTTGCAAATCTGCTGACAACACCCGGTCTATCAAACGTTGCCAGGTAGCGCTAGCATGATGCAATCCCATAGGAGTAAAACCTCTACCAGGAACCGTAAACACCGTAATTTCTCGACTTTCTTTAGACAAGGGTATTTGAAAATAAGCATTTTTAATATCCAACTTTGCATCACGTAACTTATCTAAAATGACTGCCATAAATGGAACCGCATAACCATCTTTTTTAGTAACTTTATTAATCTTTCAAAGATCTACCACCACTCGTTTACTACCGTCTTTCTTAGGAACTAATATAAGATTAGATGACCAAGGGCTATTTGATTTCTCAATAATATCATTAGAAATCAAGTATTCTAGTTCCTTCTCGACATTTTGGAGTACATAAGGGGACATCCAATAAGGGTTTTGTTTAATAGGAGGTCCAGTAGTAGTGATAACGTGTTCAACAAGATGAGTCCGTCCTATGCCATCCTTCATTCGAGAATATTTAGAATCAATTAAGGAATTCAAACGCGTTGACTGTTCGTGAGTTAAATCCTTGTAAGCAGAGATTGAAGAGATATGAACTGGCTCACTATTTGTAAAATGCCACATTTTGTCTCTTAAATTAGTGACAATGCCCATAATTTTCCAAAAATCAAGCCCTAATATTAAAACGTGAGGAAGCGAAGGTACTACCAGAACATTAATATATTCGGTTTTATTTATTAGTTGAATAGGCACCGAGATTGTACCGATGCTTTCACACTGTTTACCGTTAGCAACCGTACAATTATAAGAAGATTTTACCAGAGTGAAACAATTTAATTTCCTAATCATGTCGTAACCCTACCTCCTAAAATTGTCCGAGAAGCTCCCGAATCTAAAAGCGCAACAAACTTTAACGTTAGTATCGACACGTGCAGATAAGGTCTTTCATCTTGTCCCATTTGAGCAAAAATAAAATCAAGTAAAACTTATTTTTCTTATCAATGTCGGTATTTTCAGAAGAAAAGTCTTCCGGATTTAATTTCGCGGGTGACTTTGACCGGAGATTCAACGTCGCCCTGCACCGTTTCCCGATTTACTTTCTTCCTTGCTTCTACTTCTTCTATCCTTCTTCCGTATTTCAGCATTCTTCTTCCGAATTTATTTCCACAAGCACTAATTTGTCCTGAACGAAGGGATGTATATTACGCATTATTATTTTAAGTTTCTCTTCTTCCGGTGGAGATTTTAAAAGCCTACTAAATAAATTTCTCATAATTGCCAGATATACACCTACTGTTTCTTCTTTTCCTTGGACACATGCTTTAATTTCCGTTATTAACTTGTCGTCGTAATCCGGAGGTTGAAATTGCAGACGAAGTTCCGCTTTTAAATCCGCCCAATTTCTTAAAGCAGTTCGCACACCTCTGAACCAATTCAACGTTCTTCCCGAAAAAAGATCTAACGCAGACAAAAACAATTCGTCCTCAGCGACGCCACGAGCTATCTGTAATTCGTCCACCCTCTCCAAAAAGGCACCTATCGAAAGTCCCTTTGGGGTCACCCGAAAACTTCAAACCCCATTTATATACAGGCACCGTTTTAATTGAAATACCCGAGCGGTTATCAGAAAAATTTGCACGAACATCAACCGGTCGCGAAGGTGTACCAGCATGCACGTTAACGTTATCTTCTTCCGAGTCGCTACCCGATTGCAAAAATGAAACGGTTTCGTTATGACCTTATGGCTTACGTGTTTTTAAAGTTTCGTTAAGTTGTTCCAAAATTACTAAAATTTTAGAAATGATCTCAGCCCTCTGAGTCTTTTCTTGATCATTTGCCAATGTTAAACGATCCGCCCTAGCCATAAGAACTCCTTTCGATCTAAAGCCGTTGTAAAATCGTTAATTTTCTTTGTTAATACGGCGACTTTTTCATTGCACGCTTTGAACTCATCCGCAAAAGTCTTACGCCCGTGACCAATTTTTTCTAATTTTAAAATTTTTGTAAGTTCTTTACGCATGAGATTTATATCGCAGCTAATGGTAAATCCCCGTATTTCTAACTCGTACGACAATTCGTCTAACTCCAAATGTGACGCGATAATTTTATACCTCGCGGCCATGACAAATAATAATATCCAACAGGACAGAAATCCGAAATCAAAAATGTACTTACACCGCGAACAATCAAACTGAGGATAACGCAGAAATATACAGGCTATCCCAACGAAAACTTGAACCCCCCTATAACGTGAGAACTAAAAAATATTTCAAAATTCGCCGAGACACGTTGATTTTTATTCTTAAGGAGAGCCTTTTTGACAGTCAAGCCAACTCGATATGTTCATCCCCTAATGCCTAGTAACCCCAACTTTAAAATTTCAAACGAGACTACCCACTTGTGGCTTATCATTTTAAAGCCCTTTTCATTGCAAATACAATGACACTTCGTTTTTAGAAATCGGTTGAGATTTGACTGAATTATTGGTACAAACGAATAGTTGACAAACCAACTTACGCGTAGTAATTTCTACCGGAATACTCGCCACTCATAAGTTTTTTATCGACTACACACGACCACATTTACCTATTTTTGTTGATGTGTCTATCAGTTCACAATAAAAATCAGAAAGAGGACAAAAGCTGAAGCAAATAATAAGTCAGATACTAATTGTTTTTTTTTTTATAATAAGTCTATAGAAAATCAGATCTTCTCTGAATAACAAAACACTGTCACAAAAAAGTCGCCGTTTTTTGCTTATGACCAAAAAATCGTTAATTTCAAAGTTTTAACGTGTTTTAAAAATGTTTTATTTAGTCGCGGAAAGAGTAGAAATTGTTGCAATTTATTATCGAAATAATGATTGCGCTAAAGCTACAGCACGAATTTTTAACGCAAATCATCCTGAAAAAATGTAAGCCCCAGTACGTTAAACAACTGATTGACAAGTTCGTTGCAACGGGTTCGCTTTTAAACAAGAAACGTGAAGTAATTGGTCCAGTTCGAAATGAAGCACTTGAAGTGGCAGTTTTGGGTCATGTACAGATGAACAATAAGTAATCGATTACAACTGTATCTCAAGCTTCCGGCGTATCCCGTTCCAGTGTTCATCGAATTTTGAAAAAATACAAGTTTCATCCATTTAAGATGATGCTGGTTCAAGAGTTACATGAAGATGACTTCTACAGAATCCAAATCTTCTCTACAATACATGTTTTTCCGACGAATGCACATTTATGTTGAATGGCGAAGTAAATAGACACGATTGTCGTTATTGGAGTGATGTTAATCCTCATTTAATTAGGGAATTTCATACTCAGACTCCTCAAAAATTAAATGTTTGGGCTGGAATTTTGGGCGACCATATTGTTGGACCATTTTTCATTCAAGGTAATCTCAATGGAAACATTTATCTAGAATTATTAGAAGATACAATTGATCCTAGGATAACAGAGATTTTAGAAAGTGACGACAATTTACTAGAAAATGAAATAACCTTCCAACAAGATGGTGCGCTCCCGCATTATACTGTGGCTGTGCGACAATTTCTGAATAACCATTTCCCGGGACATTGGATTGGCAGAAGAGGTCCCGTCGAATGGCCACCAAGATCTCCGGATCTATCTCCTTTAGACTTTTTTTTGTGGGGCCATTTAAAATTACGAGTGTACGCCACGCAGCCTGAAACATTACAAGTGTTACGTCAGAGAATTGTAGAAGAATGCCAATTAATAACTGCGGATGTCTTCAATAATGTTCGAAAAGAATTTGAAAAAACTGTATTATTGTTTGCAAGCTAACAGGGGTCATTTTGAGCAATTCATCAAATAAATCTGACTATTATTTGCTTCAGCTTTTTCTTTCATTTCTGACTTTTTGTAAACTGATAGACATTTCAATAAAAATATGTAAGTAATGTGGTCGTGTGTAGCCGATAAAAAAGTTTAGTGGCGAGTATTTGGGTTTGTCAACTTTTCGTTTGTACCAATAATTCAGTCAAATTTAAACCGATTTATAAAAACGAAGTGTCATTGTATTTGCAATGAAAAGGGTTTTAAAATGATGTACCACAAATGGGGTAGTCTCATTTGAAATTTTAAAGTTGGGGTGGCTAGGCATTATGGGGATGAACATATCGAGTTGGCTTGACTGTCTAAAAGGCTCCCCTCAAGAACAAAAATCGACGTGTCTCGGCGAATTTTGAAATACTTTATAGTTTTCACATTATAGAGTGGTCAAGTTTTCGTTGGGATACCCTGTATAGAGAAATGAATTTAAAACTATTTGATTAAACTAATTTTTCATATCCCGGACGAGCCTCCAAAATTTATGTTATGTTTATTTTTCTCTTCAGGATAAAGAAGGTATCGTAACAACCCGGATGCAAATATGAAACTTAGTATATAATCAAATAATTAAGTAGGTTTAATAAATAATATTAATAGAAATACTAAACAAAAATTATTCGATACGACTTCGCACATGTAATAACATTTATGTTACGTTTTAGATTACACATACGAGGATGTATTGATATCTAGTTAGCCTAGACCAGTTCCTTGCATAAACAAAATATTGCGTTACCATAGCAACGAACAATAACTTATTAGAAGTGTCAGTGTAAAGTTTGACGTCAAAAAGTAAACCAGAGTCACGCAATAAATTAAATGAAAAAGATGTCCACCGAAATTGTGAAAATCGAAAAATTTGAGTATCGAGCCATCATCAAGTACCTGTATTTAAAAGGGTTAAGAGGTAAGCAGATTTACGAAGATATGCTTAATACCCTTGGTGATCAATGTCCTTCGTATGCGACCGTCAAAATTGGAATGCAAGCTTCAAAAGAGGTAAATTTTCCATTGAAGATGATGACCGATCGGGAAGGCCAGTTTCTGTGTCAGTCCCCGAAAATATGGATGCAGTTCATGACATGATTTTATCAGACCGTCGAATTGGGCTAAAACGGATATCTGAAGCACTGAATATTTCATACGAACGCGTTCATCATATGGTTCACGTCAATTTGGACATGAGAAAAATTGCTGCAAAATGGATCCCCAAATGTTTGAATGTTGACCAAAAGCGTGCAAGGGTAGAAGCATCGCGTTCGATCTGTGCTCGATTTGAAAACGATGTAGACTTCTTAAACCGAATTGTTACTATGGATGAGACTTGGGTACATTTCTACGATCCAGAAACAAAGCAACAATCGATGGAATGGCGACACTCTGGTTCTCCAAGACCTAAGAAGTTTCGTGTCCAAAAATCTGCTGGAAAAGTTCTTGCTTCAGTTTTTTGGGATTGCCATGGAGTAATGATTGATTTTTTGGATAAGGGTAGAACAATAACTGGAGATTACTATTCGACATTACTGACCACTCTACGGGAAAATATTAAAGAGAAAAGACGCGGAAAGCTATCCAAAGGTGTTTTGTTTTTGCAGGACAACGCCCCTGCACACAAATCTCATGTTGCCATGCAAAAAATTCGTGATTTAGGGTTTGAATTACTAGAACACCCCCTTATTCACCCGATTTGGCTCCGTCCGACTATCACCTCTTTCCTCAACTGAAAAAAGTTTAAAAGGTCGTACATTTTCTTCCAACAAGGAGGTAATAGAAGCTGTGGAGGTCTGGTTTGCAGAGCAAGAAGAAACATTTTTTTTTAAAGGTTTAGACACGTTGCAGGTTCGCTGTAATAAATGTATCCAATTAAGAAGAGAATATGTTGAGTAATAAAATATTTTGACATTGAAATTTTGTTTGGTTCTATAGTAGGCTAAGAATTTTTCAATATATCCTCGTATAATAGTAATTCCGACTAGAATCGATTCCCACCGGTTACAGTGCAAAACAAAAATCTGCGTATACTATATCAAATGCGCCGTACGCATCTAATACTATGTCTTACTAGTGATATAATGATGATAAAAAAAAAACCTGGCCGTGGTCCAGCTCCTCGACCCTTGAACGTCTATTGTAACTCAGGGGTCCGCATGAACGGACTCGATAAATTTAGGACCAAAATTAAAATACCTAACCTAATAGATAATAAAGACGCGCTTCCAAAAGAGAAAAATTCTTACCGACAAAGGTTCGGTGTTTTATCTAATTCCCCAAAAAAGGATAACTGGACCATTAATATTCGAAAATATGATCGATCCGAATCTACAAAAACCGATGACAAAATGTAACAATGGATATAAAATAAAGGTTACGAGAAATCTTACCTAATGATAAGGAAAGCGTTGCATAAATAATCCAACGTAAGTCGATAATTTATATAGTGTAATTCCAATCACCAATTTTTAACCATACAAATTAATAGAGGCCACAAAAACTTAATCTCATTCCGAAACTATAAGCAACGCCCAGCTTAACAAATGTTTTGTGGTCAAAGCTCGCAACAGAATGCCTATCAATCAGTGAAATCCACACGGTCTCGAAATGGAAAACCCAATTACCCATGTATTTAAAAATACAGGACCGCATTTAATACAACAAATAACGGACAAATACAGAGACGTAATTTAAATGTAACAGACGTACTTTCTATAAGCTCTTAGATGTTAATTTCATTTCTATAGAAAAATGTTGTATGTGACTGCACATGTTTAATACGTTTGTTTATTGTGATAACGTATCGTATTTACGATTTTGAAGCTTTTTATGGTTGTGTACTCCAAATAAGTTTTTAAGTTTATTATGTCTTTTGTCTTATGTAAAAAGTTAAAACCCTTTAACTCTAACTGAGTTACTTTTGTTTATGTATCTTGAACATAACATGAAATCAAAGGAATGGAATGACCAAAAAACTTTACTCGGACACGTGTTTCAATAGCTAAGCTATCATCATCAGGTTCGCGTCCGAGTAAAGTTTTTTTTGCAGTTTTTGGTATTTTTCTGTTTGATAACACGAAATTTTGGGTGGTCAGTTTTGAAGACCTTCTAAGCTTGTCACTGTCTTTATTTAATGTTGTAATTGTAACCGCTTTTTATTTTTTTTTGTTTTTATTGTAGGTGCAGCTTTTTTTTTAAAATTTAGTATGAACTGGTTTTGCTTCCAAAATTTTTTTTTATCATGAAAAAAACCCTTTACGTCAAATTTTTTTATAAATTGTAAATTAAGAATTAAAAACCAAATTGATGTACAATTAGATAAGTACGTTTTTAACAATGACCCGTTTTTAAACGTGCATCTACAAGTTTGATATATACTTAATTACCAACACAGGTGCACATTCGTCTAAAAATTTAGTTCGTTATCGGAATTCGTCGCGTAAGTAATAGCTCGAGTGAATAAAAAATTAAAAAAAACTATAATTTTCTTTAGTTATTATATTTCATACTATAAAATTGTGTTTTTGTTTGTTTATATTTATTAAAATGTGTATTGACATTTGCGTATTAATTTATTGTGATTAATAGAAGACATGGTGGCCAATAAATTGCTCCATCTTTCACAGGTACTGTTAATTTTGTCAATCTTTATGCTAATCTTAGCAATTTCGTATAACATATTCAATATGGCGATAGGAAACTTTCTTATGTAAGTTTATTAGAAAATCATAAATGTTTTGATAAAGCGTTCTAACAAGAATCGGTAATATTAATCTCAAGGTTGAAAAATTATTATAAATATGACAATGAACGATAAGTAATCAACACGACACAATCCCATTAATTTTTTTTAAGAAAATGACATTAATCAAATAGCGGATGTCGTTTCTTTATTATATAAATACATAGTTATTTTGTTGCGTGCTCTCATTGTAGACGTGTCTTTAAAAAATTGTTTTAACGCAATTTTCGATTTTTCAAAATCTTACAAAAAAAACTAAGTACGCGAGTTTCTCCGTTTTATTTTACATACCACTCAAGAATAATATTTTAAAAATTGTTCTGTTTTTTGATTAATTACATTTAAAAAATTTACTTCAAATACGGGGTTGAAAAAATCTGAGCAATTTGTCACTAAACTTTTGTCAAATGATAAACAAAATGTCTCCCAAAACAAAATATTAAGTAAAAATAAAAAAATGTTTTTGTCAAAAAGGAATCACACTCTAAAATGGTGCTGAAAAATTTGGATATTTTGTTACAAATAATGCTTGATTTTTTAAATTGATTTTTGCAAATGGATTTAAACAATATAATCTGGGCACATGTTTTTTGGCTATAAGCGTTTGAATTTATTTTTTATTGTTTTCATTTCACTTTATATTTAACGTTGGACTAGTATTACGATAACGTATCATGTACACTCATGAAATTTAAAACTTGGACACCACAATTTCTGTAAACAAAAGTTTGCACATTGTGAAGCGGGCTTAAGGGTATCATTTACAATTCTAACAGCAGGTAGTCTCAGCAGGGGTTATCTTATAGAAGGACTGTAGAATGAATCATTACACTAAGCACGTTTTAGAAAATAGGTAATTTACGTTGCTTACTTAATTTTTTTCTTTAAAGAATATATTTGAAGGTATCGCTAATTAAACACCATAGCTCGATTAATTATCGAATCAAAATTTTGTTTAGGAAATGTTTACAAAATAAAATTAGAAATAATTTTGATTTAAAAACGTCTACAAGCAATAACTTTTAAATTAAATCAAAAAACTAAACATGGTTATTTGGGTTGACTGATTATTACTTATTTTTAAATAAATCTAACCTACTAATTATTGTAAGTTATTAAAAAATCATTAAACTCTCTATTCATAATATTTAGTCCTTACAAAATGTATATTTTATGACGTTTCATTTTTTCTGTAGTTAATATAAAAAGTGAAAATAAAAACTAAGGCAATTCTTATTGTCAACGTATATATTTAGTTTTTTTGACAAGAATTTATTACATAATTATAATTAAGATACCAAGTTATAGTTTAAAATTAAATGAAAACTTTTTTTAAATAAAGGTATTACTATATAAATAAATATAAGAAATCAATAATGGGTGTGACCTCCATTATTATTGATACATTCTTGGAGGCGTCTGCTCATTGACGCTATCAAGGTATCAATATAATTAATATTAATCGTTTCCCATGCGGTATCAATGGCTGCAATTAGTGCATTACGGTTTACTGGTATAAAATTTGGCCCTTGTTGTCTTCGGATAGCAGCAAGTATTCGAGCCCAAACATTTTCGATAATGTTAAAATCTGGGCTTTTGCTGGCCAGGGTAACAGCTCAAGTTATTTGCTTGTATCCAGTTGCGCACAACCTGCGAAGTATAGGGTCATCATATCCCGATAGTTAATTATCGAATGTTCCAAGAAAATATGTGTAAATAGTAAATGGAATCTACTAACGTAACGTTAAGTCGTTAATTATAGTTACATAACTCTCCTTTCATAAGATATAGTTCATATTAATATGCTTATTGTAAAGCTTCGTACACACCTGAACAACAAACCGAGGAACAAACAGAACAACGAACCGAACGGCAATCGGAACATTAATTTGGACGGTGCTACGTACGAATTTTAGAACAGATTCGCAAGTCCTGATTGTTCCACGAACGGTTTGCGGTGCGTTCCCGCAACTTGTCGGTTTTTCTCCGACATCAAAGAAAATGCGGGAGAATTAAATTATTTATTTTTTTGTCCTCCCCTTTTGTGGGTTTGTTGTGTTTTAGGTAATATTATGGAGTTGACAGAAGAAAGAAAAATGTTTTAAATTAATCAGTGTTTAAGAATGCAAGAAAAAATGATGTCCCTCTTCTTTTTTGCGTAAAATTTGGTTGGCACTATCTTCTTGTTTTCCGCAATTTTCTCTTCTCAATAATAAATATATATGAACTGAAAACTACTGAAAATAATTATGGGAACAGCACAAACGTTCCGTTTGTTGTTCGGATTGTGGAAATCATAAAAGATCGTTTGTCGTTCTGTTTGACTTTCGGTTCGTTGTTATGTTTGTTGCTCGGTTTGTTGTTCAGGTGTGTACGAAGCTTTACAACTTAGCAACAATTTTTGGCGAATAAAGATTAGTTTGTGATGTAATATTAGAAACACAAATTTATATCATATCAAATTTATGACAACTTAAAAACCAAGAACGTGTATGTTATTGCTAAGAAATTATTAAGGAAAAGCGCAATTGCAGTGTAAATATTTATAATTAGATATTTTCGAAAGTTTATAAGTCCTCTATTGTAATCTTAATACTTAAAAGAAAATCCTGTCCATTAGCATTATAAGGAAATGGCTTTTTACTTTATGAATAAGTTTCAATAACAATAGAATATCCTTGCTTGTTTAATTTACTTCCTTTGAGTCATATTGCTCTAAGGGTTGTTACATTGGTCATTAGAAGTATGTAATAAATAAACAATTACCTACTGTTTGAGAAGGGGTAGTGTGAACCAATAAATAAAGTAAGAAATGTAAATTCCATTTTAGTTTAAAATTTCAAGTGTTGTGAAAATGCCACCTCATCTCGGTGCTGATTTGAGAGCGCGGATTGTTTCGGAATTAGCGGCGGGCCGTAGCGTGCGTGAAATTTCACGTATGTTAGATATACCAAAAGCACCGTAGGGCATTACCGAGTAAAATGGAATCTTGAACACACTTTGGAAAGAGCCATCGGAAGTGGTAGACCTAAAGTATCTACACGTGCTCAAGATCTCGAGTTGTTTCATTACGTAACAGAACAACCATTTGCTACATACTCAGGGCTATAGCAGATTTTCCCGGATGCCGTATAACTGCACAAAAAGATTAAAGGGGATGGGAATAAAGAAGTATAATGCTGCTGCGAAAGAAGTTCTCAGTGACGAAAATATGAGACGTCGTCTGGAATTTGCAAGGCGATATGTGAACGAACCTTTGGAATTTTGGAATCGAGTGATTTTTAGCGACGAAAAAACGTTCAATAGCCGCAACGATGGACCACTAAAAGTTTTTAGAATGGAAGGAACTCGTTACGAAAATAATCACATATGTCCTAAAAACGAAGTGGTTATTTTTCTGTGAATGTGTGGGGTTGGGTTAGCGCGCGGGTCCAGGAGTTTGTTGGGCTATCGATGGACGTCTTGATTCTGCTGCGTATTTAGATATTTTGGAAACTATTATGAAACCTTCAGTCGAAGTGTTTTATCCAGACGAAGATTATATTTTCCAACAAGTAAGTATTCTTATTTCACTATACTTTCTCCAAAAAATAGTTCGGGATCTGTTGAATTAACATTTTCATAATGTATTTTTGTTGTTAAAGGACAACGCCCCTATTCATACTTCGCGGGTTGTGCGCAATTGGATACGAGAAAATAACTTGGAGCTGTTACCTGGCCAGCAAAAGCCCAGATTTTAACATTATCGAAAATGTTTGGGCTCGAATACTTGCTGTTATCCGAAGACAACAAGGGCCAAATTTTATACCAGTAAACCGTAATGCACTAATTGCAGCCATTGATACCGCATGGGAAACGATTACTATTAATTATATTGATACCTTGATAGCGTCAATGAGCAGACGCCTCCAAGAATGTATCAATAATAATGGAGGTCACACCCATTATTGATTTCTTATATTTATTTATATAGTAATACTTTTATTTAAGAAAAAAAGTTTTTATTTATATTAATTTTTATTTTTTTTTTTTTTTTTTTTTTTTTTTTTTTTAACTTACAATAATTAGTAGGTTAGATTTATTTAAAAATAAGTAATAATCAGTCAACCCAAATAACCATGTTTAGTTTTTTGATTTAATTTAAAAGTTATTGCTTGTAGACGTTTTTTAAATCAAAATTATTTCTAATTTTATTTTGTAAACATTTCCTAAACAAAATTTTGATTCGATAATTAATCGAGCTATGGTGTTTAATTAGCGATACCTTCAAATATATTCTTTAAAGAAAAAAATTAAGTAAGCAACGTAAATTACCTATTTTCTAAAACGTGCTTAGTGTAATGATTCATTCTACAGTCCTTCTATAAGATAACCCCTGCTGAGACTACCTGCTGTTAGAATTGTAAATGATACCCTTAAGCCCGCTTCACAATGTGCAAACTTTTGTTTACAGAAATTGTGGTGTCCAAGTTTCAAATTTCATGAGTGTACCTTCTCAACATGTTTGGTGGTTTATAAGATTTGTATTTAAATTATGCTAATACATACTTCGGATAATTATCATTTAATAGGTATTTCAAGTTAAAACATACTGGATGATTCAAAAGTAACCGGCATCTTTTCGGAAGCGTAATCCTTGATTAATAATTAGACAAAAAGTTCTTATTATCGTGGATCCGAAAATGCGTTACAGGGAGCTACGCCACTTTGAATAGGATACCTTAATCGATTTTGAAAATTTTATTACTTGGGTATGTTTATTGACAAAAGTTAATCTGCTTTACAATAAAAAAAAAGGACGCAAAACCGTTTATGTAGGTTTGTATTGAAAATAGTTGGAATCCAGCCTACATATAAACAACAATTTTCAAAATACAACTTTTATTTGAAACAAAAAAATGTTTAAAATGAAACAATAACGTACGGAAGAACGGCCGGCCGGCCTCCGGACATAAATTTTTTTTTTGTTTTATTATAACGTACTAACTCTAATTCGTCGGAAAATGTGAAAAAAGGGTGTTAAAATTTTCGGTTTGAAACCGTCGATAACTCTCCATCTTATTTCATAAGATGTGGAGTTATTACTATAAGTAAATTATCGTATGTTAAGTGATCGTAATGTTACCGATAATTTTGAGTAAATGTTTAACTGTGCTCGAGGGGAATTATTGTTGGATCAGGCAGGGAAGCATTTAGGGAGATGTGGCATGAAAGGACATTTTGAAGATAAACGCGTCTATAAGCAATATCACTTTATTTTTCATTTAATGTACCTAATATTGTTAACAGTACAACATTTGCAAAAGTTTTTCACGTACAAGAAACATAAATGGAATTAGTTTAAATAAAAAAAATGAAAAATATAAACCAGTATTTGGCCCTTTCAACCCATTACACTGGCTTGAAAGGGGCCATTGTTGAAAGGGACACATACAAAAACACTTAAAGTAGGTGTGATAAATCAATACCGAATGAAAAAAAAGCTTTCACTCTTGCAGTTCCAGTATTATCAAGAGGTGGGGGTAGTTTAAGTACTATATATCTTTTTTCGATATCAGGCACGTCATCGTTCTCGGGAAAACAAAGTGGTAGGAACTGTCATTCACTTTTTTTAAAAACTTAACACTGACTTCTTCATTTTCCATAACTTGATTTATTTGCCCAATAAAATGTCTAATTATTTTCTTTTGCACAAATTTGACGACTACAAAATCACTCACGTTAAAAGAATCATTCTCGGCAAGCTTCGTTTCTTCTTCGACCTCCCTATCGAATGAATTGTCAGTTTCAGCGTAGACAACATCCTCTTCGTTGCTACTTTCACTGCTACTGCTTTGCAACACTTTCTTTTTAACTGCTTTTATTTTCAAATTCGTGTAGATCTTGTTTAGTTTAACTTTTTTTAATTTGCAGGCTTCCTCTATTTCATTTTTCTCTGGAGTAGCTGTGATAATGGTTTAACGGAAGCAGGTGATATAATCATAGATGTGTCAGTGGAGCAGGATTGGTGTGGTTCAGCAGAAGGATTTGGCCTTTCTGGTTCAACTTGTTTGTGTGGATCTTCATGATCTAATGCATATAGAAAATCTTGTTCTCCAAATATATTTTTATCAAATAGATGAATTTCAGCATTTGAAAATCTAGCACAAATATTTTC
Organism: Abscondita cerata; assembly: GCA_030710515.1. NCBI lineage: Eukaryota > Metazoa > Arthropoda > Insecta > Coleoptera > Lampyridae > Abscondita > Abscondita cerata. The sequence goes on along the minus strand of JALBCR010002494.1, from coordinate 161,317 downwards.
AAGTGTAAAAGCACTAACGAACGCAGAGTTGGTGAGTTTTTGTAAATGGTAAATTGAAACTGTTTTACCCGGATTTGATACCATCCAATCATTTTGGGCAACTTTAAAATAATTTTTGAATGGCCCAAATATCGAGATGTCTAAAGGCTGCAGCCTATGGCTGCAGTGTGGCGGAAATGTTAGTATTATAACGCCATTTTCACGAGCATGAAATATGACATCGATATTGATGTGACTCTCGTGATTATCAACTAGTAGTAACACCGGGGTTTCTTTAGATGGTCGTACTTTTTCTACAAAATGTTTGAATGCTAGATAAAAGTTATCAGATGTAATCCATCCACTTTTGACATAAGCCCAGGCTTCCGGTAGGGCAACCTTTCAGCATAAAGTCCTTAAACCTAACTCGGGGAAATATAAAGACCGGAGGTACATTGTTTCCTGAAGCAGAAACGCCAACATTGTTACAAGCTCTCCCCTTTTAGCAGAGGTAACCTGGCCTACTTGTTTGGCACCAAGTTCAGCTATAATGGAGGGTAGCTCAGTAACAGTGGTTAAGCCTGTTTCACCCTGTTTCCCGACCTGGTCATCAAGACCCTGCCGGATAATTAGGAAAAAATGTACAACACAATTCTACAAAACACAATCACATTACACACTTAATTAATATTATTACATGTGAATACTAGGTGGGTAAGGCTTAGCATGTTGGAGGTTTTAGTGGTTTTCCTAAACCTTGAAGTAAATGCTTTGCGAAGGCGAACCAATCCACAATTGAACACGGTTTCGTCACCATACTGTACAGATTTATACTGATCTTCTGGGACCATACATAACACTTACATCACAATACAATATTTAAATGTACATACGATTAAATAAATAAATCGGCATTATAAATTCTGTCTCCTGTAAATGAGTACTTTTTTAACACTTTCTCCAAATTTTCGAAAAAGGTCTTTACTGTCGTTGAATTGAAAGCAGTTGCCCGTGACAGGCTTGTTTTCTCCGGATGGAGTAGTGACAGCTTGGCATGTCTCTTCATAAACAGTTTCATCCAATCTACTCCTGCTTTCTTGTCAGTTGTCCAATTTTTTGGCATCTCTTTATTCAGTTTCACAGCGTATTGGTACGCAAGCTCTCGAGTTTGTGAATATGTGAGACCTTGTGCCATTTTTGAGGACATTTTCAAATACTGGCTTAAGCTTATCTCTTTTTCACTTGAAAACACTCTTCTATTCCCAATCTAGGGCTCATAAACAAATGTATTTTCGGGAGCACACGCTTTTGCCTGAGCTACTAGTCGAGCTAGCATCGATTTAGCTACATCATATTCTGATGCTGCTGATCTAATAGACATTCTACCTTCTAATACCGTGTTTATAGCCTCCTGTATAGTTTCTTTTGATTTTCTAATCCTCTTGCTGGTTTGTAGCCATATTGCACAATATGCTAACTCTGCAATTCAAAATACAGCAACTATATTACGTAGAAAAGCAATATAAATAATCAGAGGTACACTCATGAAATTTAAAACTTGGACACCACAATTTCTGTAAACAAAAGTTTGCACATTGTGAAGCGGGCTTAAGGGTATCATTTACAATTCTAACAGCAGGTAGTCTCAGCAGGGGTTATCTTATAGAAGGACTGCAGAGTGAATCATTACAACTAAGCACGTTTTAGAAAATAGGTAATTTACGTTGCTTACTTAATTTTTTTTTAAAAGAATATATTTGAAGGTATCGCTAATTAAACACCATAGCTCGATTAATTATCCAATCAAAATTTTGTTTTAAGGAAATGTTTACAAAATAAAATTCAGCAATAATTTTGATTTAAAAACGTCTACAAGCAATAACTTTGTAAATTAAATCAAAAACTAAACATGGTTATTTGGGTTGACTGATTATTACTATATTTTAAATAAATCTAACCTACTAATTATTGTAAGTTATTAAAAAAATCATTAAACTCTCTATCATCATAATATTTAGTCCTTACAAAAATGTATATTTTATGACGTTTCATTTTTTCTCGTAGTTAGCTATAAAAAGTGAAAATAAAAACTAAGGCAATTCTTATTGTCAACGTATATATTTAGTTTTTGACAAGAATTTATTACATAATTATAATTAAGATACCAAGTTATAGTTTAAAATTAAATGAAAACTTTTTTTTTAAAATAAAGGTATTACTCATATAAATAAATATAAGAAATCAATAATGGGTGTGACCTCCATTATTATTGATACATTCTTGGAGGCGTCTGCTCATTGACGCTATCAAGGTATCAATATAATTAATATTAATCGTTTCCCATGCGGTATCAATGGCTGCAATTAGTGCATTACGGTTTACTGGTATAAAATTTGGCCCTTGTGCTTCGAATAACAGCAAGTATTCGGAGCCCAAACATTTTCGATAATGTTAAAATCTGGGCTTTTTGCTGGCACATGAAAATAAAGATGAGCAACTTTAAAAGTATATAAACTTACCAAGAATACAGTCAAATTATATATTAACGTTACTTTCAGTAACTTAAATGCTCAAATAACTCTCAATAAACATTAAATACCGAATACATGTTTTTAATAATCTGACAGTCACAAACACACAACCGGAATTAACTTGTCAACAGGATTCACCCAGGTTTTGTGTCATTATTGAGTACCCCTAGAGACATCTATTGGCTATTAGCATAAGTTTATATTGGTAGCAGATTTAAAGTTTTAGCAACTGTCCCTTTCATGCCACCTCTCCTACGCAAAATTATCTTGTATACATTACGATCACAGAAACATATTTTTATAGAGAATTTTAAATAATGTGGGAACCCTACCAAAATAAGCAGTCTTGACAAAAATAAATTAAAAATTAGTTATTAAATTATTGAACTTTTAATTTTTGGCAACGCTAATTTGAGGGAGACACTAAATTATCGACTAATTATCTCTTAATTTGTCTATAAAAATTTTGTCTTTGGCTCAAATTTTATGAGGGAAATTCTTCGAAGCATTGACATAATTTAAAAACTTCAATGACTCTATATGGGTACATTATTAGTTCAAAGAATTTTTATGTCGATGAATTGTAATGTCGAACAATTGTATTTTCGAAGAATTCTGTTTCGAACAACTGCATTGTCGAAGAATTGTTGTTTCGAAGAATTGTTTTCAAAGAAAAGCTGTCGAAGAATTTTCATTCGAAGAAATTCTGTCGAAGAATTTTCCGCACACCTCCGATCTTATGGGGGGACGACATAGTCTTAAAATTTAAACGTTTAGACCTTTACGTACCGACTTTTTTAAGCATATTAACGCAGATATTTGTATGCTACTTGAAATTAAAGAAAGATAAAGAAACAAAGTACTTCGCAACAGCGAAATATTTTAGTTTTTATTTTTTAATTAATCGAAATTCCGGAGTTAAATTGTATACATAAGCAAAAATAACTTTAATTTTGATTAAATGACAACCATAAATAATCAGTAGTCCGCATGCTAAAATAGTGTAGAACTAATTTTTTTCACATCCCCACTTTCAAAAAAATATAGGCACAAAAAGGACACATTTCATTGACATTTTTAATTTAATCATTTAATTAGAGTTAAATTTTTAAAATACATTTAACCAAATGATTGAACATATTTTGAAGTAAATGTTACAAACCTTTCGTATAATTTGGATAGGTTTTATTACTATGACATCAATACTGTTATGTATGTTTATTATTTGTATGTGTGAAATTGTAGAAGTAGTTCGTTGGTAGCGCATTAATTGTACCTATATAAATAATGTGTGTTTATTTCATCTAAATCGCCAGATATGTTACCACACATGTGAGTGTAAGCATTTAGTTAGTTGAAAACTCCAGGCTGATTACGTTTCATATTCTCAATAATTACTTTGTAAAAGAACAATAAACACGCGTTGTTGATTTGTCAAGTTATTCTTTTGTTTCTTTTTTTTCTTTTAATAAAACAAACTTATTCATTACATGTATAATTGTATATAAAGAGAAGTGTACTCTAATAAAATAAATGTGTATTTAGTACCTACTTTAAAAAATGTTGACACAGTATTTTCTACTTAGCAGTTATTTTAAATGTGATAAAATACTTGGCGTCACGCACCAAGCCGACGTGCAGACAATCGGTGCTTATTTGATAAAGTTGTTCTTTACATACGAAAATGCATCTTTTCTTAATTATTATGTTCTTTGTCATTGAAAGTTGTTGAATCTGTGGTGTTCATCCTTGAAAGGGGATTTCACACTTTTCTTCAACCTCAGATTTAAACGGGAGGTCACAAGTTACTGCAGACATTGAAGAAAAAACATACGTTTTCAGAGTTTGAGTTTCTAGTGAGAAAGTCAGACAAAGAACAATATCGATTAATTGCTTCACTCGGTAAATTCTCTAATTTATGGGCTAATTGTTGCATGTAATTGGCTGAATATTATGGCTAGCAGGCAGAGACGCATGTCAATTAAGTCCACGTGTAGTAAAAAATGCTTACTTACGAACAACTGACGACGAGTTCGGGCTCAACTGTCTGTGATTGTGCTCTAAATATAATACCATGATAATACCATAAAAAAAACATCACATACACAACTTTATTTGTAGAAAATAATAATTGATAAAATTTCGGCAAAAGACTAATTACAGTATAGGGAAATGGAAAATATATAAATCTAGAACGGCAATCATTTACTTAATATGTAATAATTTAGTTTTAATTAGGTGCAGAAATATTTTACTAAAGTGTACTACAGCAGCCGCAACTATAAGCACAATGCTTTTGCTGAAACATACTAAACTACAATTATAATTACATAATGCATAACTTTGTAACAACCTTTATAAACGAAAACGCATTCCGTTTTGATACTATTAAAAAACTATAAGAAAAAATGGCATTGTTCAAATTTATTTATTTATTGGTATGGTAATTGTTCAAATAATATTGTACATAATGTAATTTACGAGGTAATTTACAATAACTTTCCTTCTTTACTCCACATCTTATGAAATAAGATGTGAGAGTTATGCGACGGTTTCCAAACCGAATATTTAACACCCACTTTTTTCACTTTTTCCGACGAAGAGTTAATACGTTATAATGACACAAAAACATTTTATGTCCGAGGCCGGCCGGCCGTCCTTCCGTCCGTATGTAAACAAGATATAGAGAAAACCACCGGTCCGATTTTTATGAAACTTTGTACACGGGCCTTATTTATAATTCTGCAAATCTGATTTTTGGGCATATTATATGTAACCAAAAGGGTCGTTAACCTACACAGATTTTCGAATTTTGTAAATATTTAGAAAAATATTCATGTTACACAGTTTTGTTTCAAATAAAAGTTGTTTATAATTTAATTATACACAATTTTTATTTAAACTTTTTTGATCCGATAAGTAATTACTGAGATATAACAATTACGTGATATAATTGTTGTAACAATATCTCCACCAATATCATATTTACAAAAAAGTTCAAGGAGAAAAGTTGTTGGAAATTTTATTGTCTATAGCTTTTGTTTAAACAATTTTTTTGTAAAACGCTATTTTATTTTTCGCTAAACGGCGCGATGTGGAGTTTTCTGCGGTAAACGCTTTTTTCTATAATGAATACTTTTGGAGATATTGTTAATACAATAGGCGTCTAAACTACGAAATAACAGTAATTGGCACCTGTCAAAGCTATCAATATCTTCATGTTCCGTGGCCAACCGAGTATAATCAGAAAAATGAAATGAAAATCTAAAAGTTTTGAAACCAATTTGTCGAACTTTTCCCACATATAAAGGGACCGGACAACCTGATCAATTAAAAGTTATTTTTTAATATTTCCGGTATCATAACTTCATTATAAAAACAATTTAGTTTTGGCAAATATTTTCCAAAATTCTTCATCTCGTGCAATCTGCAAAAATATTATTGTTAGTTTTTCCATAAAGTATATTTATATGTAGTCCAAAATTTTTTGGAAAACTAAATTCATCTTACTTAATCAACCAAAATTCCAAATGGTGTCCATACAACAAAGTAGCAAAAGTCGGCACCACTAATTGCCAACTGCCCTTGTACTTGGTTGTAATATTTGTCTTGTCGTTTTAGTTTGTTGTTCCCATCTAAAGATTTTTCTAAAAATTTTATTTTTCTGGGCAACTCCTTCTTTCTGGAGACATGTGCCTGCTAGAAAAGAGACACTTTATTTCTAAAATGTCTCCTCCTGGTAACAGACCATCTGGACTAGCTCCTAAATGTGGAAAATTTGGATCCACATAAAGGCCACATTCAATAACATCCTCAGTAATACCAACACGTTCAGTAAATTTTTCTTTGCAATGGGTTCGTGATCAATACCCCATTTGGTAGCCGCAGATCCACTAAATCCAGAACTCAGAATACGTTTTCGGATCAGTACTTTTTCTTAGCTTGCAAACTGCTCCGAAATTAGATACTGTGAGTCTATACATTCTTCTGTTTCCACAAGGGATTGCTACATTGTCCCCTTGTCTTTATCTCTAATTCTTTAACATCAGAAGTGGATATTAGACGTAGCAGCTCTTCCCTTTACGTTCCGTTGATGCAGGACTTAATTCTTCAACCGCTCCGTAATCTTCATCAGCATCTGCAGTAGTTATATTCTTCTTTTTTGCCCGTCGACGGAAAAAGTTGTTTTCTTTGATTTTCTGTACATTTGCCTTTTTCTCATTTTTTCGATACTTGGTATATTTTCCGGGACTTTTTTCTGTAATTTTTTTATGTAGCTTTGAGATAAAATTTTCGTGCTCGTTAAATTGAAGAGCCGCAGCTCGACATCGTGTGTCGTAACTATTTTTGATACTAAAATTTACCCGTTTACCCTCAACAAATTTGGCCACAACAGAATTATAACATTCTGCAGTATTATTGTTCATATTTAGTAATAAACTGAATGCATTCTGTTGTAGCCTGTTCCCACAAGACAATATTTCGTCCATTAGCCCACATTCCACAAAGTCTGGGGTAAAATTCTTTTCTCCTTCCTTGCCACTCGTACAAAAATATTTGTCGCAGTTTTCATGATTTCCAAAAACATGGTGAGGGCAGTTCGATATATCAGACTTTATTTTAGAAAGCTGTTCCTCAAGTGTTTTTCTTCTTTACGTCGATGTAATATTGCTTTTTTACCCCAATTTTTACAGTTTATCAAATGTCTCACAATTACACACACCTGCACAAATCACTAATATGAACAATTACTACTGTAAAATGGTCAACAGTTAATTGTAATTCGTTACAATTAACTGTTGGCACTTAGTATACAATCAAACGTAATAGAGATGTCGTAAAACACACATTGCTTATGAACAATTACGTTCTGTAAGTACTTATAGTGTAGAATTTAAATACTTAGCACCGGAAAAAATATCAAAGAGGACACTAGAAAGAAAAAAGAAAAGAATATTCGTTAAAGAAACAACTTCGAAAACAACCAAACATATAACATGAAACAGTAGTCTGCGGCAAAGACTTGCGACTCAATAGGCGGAGACGGAATTCCTCTCGGCGCCACAACACAATATGAAGTAGCACGCCTTCGATGTTCAAAGTTTTAGATTTTCGGCTAAAAAATACTCACTTATTTTTACAGATTTTGAAAAAGTGTCTCTTTATTCATTATAAAATTTAATTTCGAAGGTATTAGTTGTTTTAATTTTTGTTAGTTTTGGGTTTTTTTTCTTCCTTTACGGTAACTTTATAAAATCTAAAACAACCATTTGATAGATACGTTGCTAAAACATATATCTTCTAAAGTTGGTTGAGTTGCATTGGTTAAAAATTGAGCTCACAAATTGAACCAATTATTTCAGGCTGTTTACAAAGCGTGAAAGTCCCCTTAAGAGGAATACGTACTAGCAGTGCGCTCCCGCTAAATCATACACTATAGGTAAGCATTTTAATGCGTCGAATGGTCTCGAAGTATCTATAAAATTGACTCAAATTTATCAGCAATGTTTTGATTGAAATTGGAAGATATAAGAAGGGACTTTGTCGTGGTTGTAATAGATTTTGATTTTGTATTTTTAAAAGAAAAAAGTAAGCATTTTGAAAAAATGTAATACTACAGTGACAACGCCCGTTTCTTTCATAAAACATTTAAAATTAAAGCTGCTTTAAGGGTACTTTTATAGTGCATGTTTAGCGATGGCGCACTGCTAGTACGTATTCCTCTTAAGTTGTTATTAAAAATTCTTTCTTTAAAAAAATTACACTCATACCAACAAACTTTTCTTTTTGAATTAATTTAAGTTGTTTTCATGTGATCGGGGCTGAACGGTGTTGGTTGGTAGGTTACAGTTATTACAATTTTTTTCTTTAAAAAAGTTACATTCATAATAACAATTTCAAAAACATTTTTTTTGCTGTCATTTAGTGATAAGAGGGATTATCTATCGGAAGCTACTCGGATATGTATATTTTCAATCTTCGGATTAAAGCAGGTAGACGGGACGCTACTCGAATATGCCTATAATGACTTTTTTTTAATCGATTCTTTAAAACAAACTAACTAACAAATTTTCCCTGTAAAATGGAATTAGGGTACATATGTGAGGGGTTGGCCACCTGGGGAATTTTTTGTCCCTCTGAAAGGAAATTGTTGGAATATTTTGGAATTTAAGAAGGATTTTTTTGAATTTCCGAGAAATCTATTAGGAAATTTTAGAAATTTGAAGAATTTAAGGGACATTAGAGAAGAATTTGAGGAATTTAAAGAGATGATTCTGTTATCTGAACTAAAATCATTAAGAAATGTAAGTAAGCAACCAATAAGGTAAGTAAGTACAATGTATACTCGCGATTGATAAATTTTAGTGGTTAACGTCATTTCTTAACACATTGATACAATGACGCAGTTTATAAAGGTTTGGGATTACGTCTTAGGAGATTAATCAACCGTGCACAAACTCTTGGTCCAATGTTTTCAGATCCCACTTTTCACTCTGGGGTTTGAAAATATTTTCTCGCCGCGCAGTCATTTTCTTATGAACAATTATCAAATAAAATGTTGGCAACTCCATTTAAAATGGTGAGCACGTTTTACCTTAAACGTATCCCATAAAATGGCTACCGTGATTGAAAGTAATGAAGAAAAATCAGATATTTTTTTAAATACTAAAATGGAAGAAGAATTGGTAAAATTATTGACAGCGACAATGATTACTTAAAATACTTTTGCTCGCGAGCAGTTAAAAATGTCATAGAAGAAAATTAATATGAGACTTACTACGGAATCTACTAGCTATTGTTAGAAAAAAAAAAAAAAAACTTACCGAACTGCATGATAGAATTGACCCTGAAAAAGAAAACCAAGATTTAAAAAAATCCACTTATTCTTACATTGAGCAAAACATCCCCGATCTGAAAAGTATTTTTTCTTCATAAATATAGAACTTTGGGGTGAGCTGCAGTATTGTGGATAAAAATAAAATAAAGGCGAAAGAAAGACAATTATGTACTTAATATCTCGAAATCTGTAACTCCTAGCTACAGGGAATGTTATACAAAGTGATCCTAAAATTTGACGTAGAATCCGAAAATGCAATAATATATAGGGCGTTCAATTTAAAATAGCAAAGTTAATGTCGACTTCTGGTACAACCGGAAGTGTCAGAAGAATGAAAATATTTTAGTTGAGTTTGCCCCATTCTTCAAATTTTTAAATTTTTTCCATGTATATTTTTCCGTATACGGCAAATGGCAGTTCCAGGTGAGACACCCTGTATATAGAAAAATGGATGTTTATTTGTCTGTTTGTTTGAAGTTAATATAATAAACTATTGGTGTAATAGTACCATTGTCATGAAATTTGGTACGTATACGTACCTTTTCTTGGAGAAGGTTTTTGTGCTATTACTCAGGCTTTGATGACATGTAAAATTCTCAAGGATTATCAAATGTCAATTTAAATGTTTGGTGTGCCTGAAATTTGTTAAATACAGCCCTGACTTTGGGTCATATAATTTCTAGTACGGCTCTGATTTGTAGCCCAGAAAAATGGCGGGGTGACTTAAATATTTCAAAGGTGCCTACAGAAGTTACGCTTCTGAATATTATTATTATTCTATGAGTTAGTTTAGTTAGTTTATTGACCGAGGCGCACGTAGTGGACTACCATGTATACAATGATGTTGATACAAGTTTATTGATATTGCATTGTGAGCTTTTTTCATGAAATATTTGTAATTTTGATTAGTGAAAAATTAAAACATGATATAATAATATTTATGCATAAAACTTTAAAAAGTTTAAGCCGAATCGATACATTTTGTATAGGTTAATACAAAAATTTAAGTGCCGATCTCGAAAAATAATTATTGTTGAAAATATGAACAGTGTAGGTACACTTTTAAAAAGTTGCTTTAATCGAAGAGATACTTAAATTATATAGTAGTGTTCAGCTTAGGTGTATGTTTGTTCACACATGTAAAATTTAAAAGTTCTTTTAAATAGAGAATTATTTACTTTGGCATTTTGCAGGAAAAGTATTGATTCCTTAAATGCTTAACACAACTTTCCTTCATTGTTAACATTACAATTTACAATAAAGTGGTTACAAAGCAGTATTGTTCTTCATAAAAAAGAAGGTTTAAAATGCTTTCTAAAAAAAATATGCCCTTAAATTGCTTCAAATGATATAAAGTGTATTGTGAAAACTTCTCTTAGAATATACAACACTAAGTTATTGCCTTTTTGCTCTTGGGAAATACGTTTTTTACTACTCTTGGGTGAGTAATGTATAGATTTTGAAATTATTTTATTATCACCCAGCCGTAGTTTTTATCGAATGATAAAATGACATGTTGAATATTGATTAGTTGTGTTTAACATCATACTATGTTTATTTACTTTCCTACTTATGGATAGTATGTGAGTACAACTTTTTGTTGTTGAGCCAATAAATAAACAATAAATTATTCTAAATGTGTATGCAAATGCAGATATAAATGAATCACCTACAATAATTTATTAAACATGTTCTAAATTGGATTGAGATACCTTAATTCAGAAAATTCCCAAAACGTTTGTGTTTAACAATTTGAAGTGAGGTACAGTAGAGGACTCTTATGTTGTCTTTTCGAATGTGTTTGTTCCAATTTTTTGTGTTTATCTTAACGAAAAAGTCAATTTTCCATTTTGGCGTTTTTAAATCGAGCAATAAAAAAAGCGTACTTCACATCGTCCTGATATTAAGAAATCTATAAAAACGCATTATAAAATTTTGAATATTTTGATAAAGAAAATTTAAAAACCGATAGAATAAATAATTAATAAATAAACACGGGTTTAGTAATTTGTATATTGAAACATCTCACAAAATTACTAATATGGTAAAGCGACATTTATTCATCATCATGAATATCGAAAACAAATGAAATGAACTGTAACACTATGTACCTTTTTCTAAAAATAAAATCTACAACTTTTTAAATAAAATTAAAAATAAACATTCATTCAGTCACGATGACATCCCGTGTTTTCTTTTTAAAGGGAAGTGTCAATTCTTACATACTTATATAGCTTTTTTATTATCGGTTTTTTTAAAAGGTTATTCTTAATAAAAAGTTTTACATGGTCCAAAACTTAAAATTCAATCATCATATATCAATTTTTTAAAGCCGTCTACGAGGTTTGTCAAAAAAATATGAATTTTGCTAAAGAGTGAAGTACTATTATTTTTTACAATACAGTTAGTTATAAAGATAAGTTATATCAAAATCAGTGGCGACTCGTGGTCAATCATACTGGGAGGTCAAAAGTAATTTAAAAAACAGGCATACTTAAAAAATATAAATAACTCAAATGCACCGCAAAATTTTATACAATCTACAATTTTGTTCAAAATATAGCGATTTTTCGAAACATTCTCATTAAAATCTCTAAGGGATTTTCTATAAGCATTGTCTAGCTATATACGAATATCAACATTTCCTACGGTTGCAAAATTTACCGAGCATTTCATATGTTCTGCAGACGAAACATGTTTTAATTTTGTAAAATTAAGTTTTTTAGCACTTTTTAGTTGTTTAATTTTCTGCACTACCGACATTTTCTATTATAGCGCATGCACACGCGAATCAAAAATTGTATTTTTACAAAACAACACAACAACAGTAAAACATATCAATATAAATTCTTAAATTGATTTAAAACACGCGAAAATTGAATCAAAAATCGAGCGTAGTTGTACACCCTATACGAAGTCAACGTAAACTGTGGGATCCGGCTCATGACCCAAAGTTGATTATTGTTTCGGACGTTCGCGTTTATTCGGGTGCTGCACGTTTTTCGAGTTTTTCCGGGTAGATCTAATTCAATGAGGACAATTCGCACCGCCAGCCCAAGGTTGAAGAGGATGAATTACAAACGACGGCCGATAAATTTTAAGTTATTGTACTTGCGACTTAATTACCTATTTTAATAAAACACGTAATAATGAATATTTTTTTATATATTGTCAAAATTTTTGGGAGGTCATTGACCAAATGACCATATGGACAAGCCGCTACTGATTAAAATATGAAATTACAACCATTTATCATGAATCTGAATGTCAGAGTGATACGGACAGTAAGTAATAAAAGAGTTTGAGAAAAGAACAATAAAATGTTTACAATGAGAAGGTGAATATGTCGAAGCTTTAGTAGATTGAATTAAAATTTAATTATATTTGTTTCTGTTAAATATGTGATGTTTGTTTACTAAATATTCTTTGTATGGATTTTCCTGTTTCTAAAATAAATAATTCTTATGCATTCATTACGTATTTAAATTGCAAGATGGTTACAAAAACGCTAACAAATAGAAGGTTATCATATTTTTAATAGGAAAGAAGAAATTTATAACGGCAATTATTTATAATGTACTCGTATAATAGTAATTCCGACTAGAATCCATTCCCACCGGTTACAGTGCAAAACAAAAATCTGCGTATACTATATCAAATGCGCCGTACGTATCTAATACTATGTCTAATACTAGTGATATAATGATGATAAAAAAAAAACCTGGCCGTGGTCCAGCTCCTCGACCCTTGAACGTCTTTTGCAACTCAGGGGTCCGCATGAACGGACTCGATAAATTTGGGACCAATTTTTCAATATATCTCGTAGAACGTAAATAATCACCAAACCTGAATTTTCCTGCTGTATTGTAAAAAATAATGGTACTTTACTCTTTAGCAAATTCATATTTTTTGACAAACCTCGTATACGGCTTAAAAAAATCGATATCTGATTATTGCATTTTAAGTTTTGGATCATGCAGAACTTTTTATCAAGAACAACTTTTTTCAAAAAACCGATAATAAAAAAGTTTTACATTTGGTTCCAACTTAAGGATTATCAATACGTTTAGTATTGGGAATTTACATGTAAAATTTCCAATTTTTGGTTTGAATTTTCTCTGCCACTCGTGAACCGATTTTGACGTATCATGTGTCAATGTCACCTAAATCATCTACAGGTCAAGTCAAACAATGGTTTTAAAAAATCACCAGATGTTGTTTGGCAACCAAACATATTTGTTAAATCAACACATTTAAATAAGTAAACAAAAAATATTGATAGAGTACATTCCGTCCTACATTTTGACTGATGACACGTCAAAATCGGTTCACGGATGACAGAGAAAACTCAAACCAAAAATTGGAAGTTTTACATGTAAATTCCTAATACTGATGATTCTTAAGTAGACATACTTATATAGGGTGGTGCAAACTTCTGGCATCGGAGGATAACTTAGTGTGGTGTTTAGGGTGAAATAACTTTCAAAATTTGTCACATTTAGTGCAGTTACTGAGTGCACATTTTAAAAACATTTCGACTACACAAGGTGATCCAAAGAGTCGTGGCAGCATAAACTAACATTTGTTTTAAATGGAACACACCATATTGAATGTCAATATATATTGTACAAGGTATTTTAAAAAATATAAGAATGATACCTACTTTGACGCTCTGTTATAAAGTAACTAGAAATAAATGAATATGTGTCTCTATTAACATGTTACTTCCATGTAATTAGCTGTATTTAGTATTAATTACTTTTATTATCGGACACTTAGGGCGAAGCAAAATATAAACCAAGCATTATCTCAAAATTTTTAAGTAAATCACTCTATATGTTTTTCCAGGGATTGTTAGTACAATTAATTAGCTTTTAAATGATATAGTATGTGTAGGGTATAAGTTAAGGAAAACGGTAAATATTTTATGAAACGTGCAAAAATTAAATTTTTCCATAAAATTTCTTGTACATTGTACATTTTGAGTTAAAATTATAGGGGATCTACAGACTTTTGGTTCTCATTACGTAATAGTACTCTGAAGATCATCCCAACGCACCGGGTGTAACAGGATCATAGTACTCTCTTCGTTATTTCCTTAGTTTTAAAGATAATTGACTGAAATTAGGGGACATCGCATATACATAATAAATGACACTTTTTGACTATAACAGATTTTTTTTCACTTTCGGTTTCGCCGGACATAAGTGACATTTCAAACGTCAAAAAACAGAATTGTATTTTCTTAATTTCTTTTAGATTTTGATTGTATTTATCGCACATTTTAAAACAAGGTATGAAAAAAAATCCTTATTAATAGTACTAATAAATGGTATTACGGTACCAATATGGTTCCATTTGGAAAAATTGAGTTTTACCCTAAAAACAATTTTGATGAATTTAATTTGCTCATAAATCACATAATTTAGAATTTTTGACGGGATTTCAATTTTTCTAGCATAGGATGGGTCGATTAGAATAAATAGGAACACTCATGGCACACTTAAATGGAAAACTAAAATTAAATCAGAAAAATGTTGACGTTTGAAATGTCACTCATGTGGTATCATTGGATTCAGAAAACTATGCAGATTCTAAAAATGCAATAATTCCGGCAAAACCGGAAGTGAAACAAAATCTGTTATAGTCAAAAGTGTGTTTTATTATGTAATGTCCTAAATTTCAATCAATTATTTTTTAAACTAAGGGAGAAACGGGGTGTACCATGATCCTGTTACACCAGGTATAGGTAGCGCAAACTTTTGACATTCAAGGATAACATCGTTGGGATAAAAGATATCACTTTAAAAATTAGTCACATTTAGTACAGTTGTTGAATGTAGGTACATTTTAAAAAATATTACAAAATTTATACTTTCAATTATTTCTCTGCCTTTTCCTGGGCTGTGAACTCAATGTTTTTTTAATTAGGATTTCTTACCGACATTTGACTGAATACTTAATTAAAGTAAGATCTTTTCAAGGTTTTTATATTTTCCAAATTCTGAAAAATATCATTACATTTTATGAATGCTCGAGGTTGTGTACATTGTTGTATAATGAAGCGCTCAGTTCTCATAAGTAACCATTTAAAATCGATGCTCGCACAAAATGAAAATATATATCTTTGCTTTCGTATATCCATCAATACCAGAATGGCCAATTACTACGTAGGGAACAAACGAAATTGTTGAAACAAATCACTATTTTGTTTAGTATAAGCTGAAAAAAAACAGTTATTGCGTACATATAAATCAAAATGTCCAATATTTTTCGAAATGAAAATTGACAAAATCGATGTTTGATCTAATACGTCTTCATTATATTAACAAATTGTATTTTTTTTTGTTTTAAATGTAATGAATTTTGTCTGAATGGTAATAAACACGCACGTTGTTGAATTTGAAAGTATTTGCTAATTCATTAACGCATCATTTGAATAATATTTCCATAAAAAGTTTTAATTTTGAATCAGAATATAAATAAACCACTTAAATTTTGCTTTGTTTTATAGGATCAATATTTAATAATAAACAACTAAAATTACTATTAATTTACAGTTTTATTGTATCACTTGTTATTTAATGTATCTCCCAGATTCAAATCTCTTTTTTTAACATTCAAATAAATAGTTTATGTTTGAACATACTTTTTTTTATATCAAAAGTTTGAGAGTAAATGAAAGGAGAATTTTTGATTCTCTACTTACTCGACATTTAGTCTAAATCATGTGTTGACTAGAATCTTTTAAACAATTTCTTCTTGTTCTTCTTCTGATTCATGCGATTATAAAATCGCCGTCAGTTGGGTGTTTCGTAAATTGCTTAGGTATCGTGACAACATTTCTGAACAAATGAATATAGAAATTTTTAATTATAACATATCAAAAGTGGTCACAGACAAGCCGTTCTGTTCGTAATTGTTGCTCATTGCACATAAATAAAAAAGTAACATTCTAGATGCACACTTCATCAAAAATCTAATTAACAATTAAAATTGCGTAACTCTTAATACAATCTGGCGCATTACAGAGTTATTAAAATTTAATGCACATTTATAATCCTTTTTAAGTAATGAAGTGCTCCTAAAGAAATAAGTTTTGACTGTTTAATTTAAACTTTCAAAAGAGTTTTTAAAATATCCTAGGAGTTTAAAAACATTTACTTTAAAATGTAAAAGTATTATGCAGTTCTTTCATCATAAAAAGGGAGATTCAAAATTGAACATTCATTTTTTGATTAGTAGATTATTTTTAATGCTGAAAATATTGTTTATATTGTTTAGTTTCGATTATTAAATTTAATTGTAATACTGATAAATTACATTTTCAACAACTTTTACTGATTGCATTTGATACTAAACAGAATAAAATAAATAATTAATTCGAAAAAGAAGATGAAATAAAAATAGTATAGCAAAAATAAATAGAAATAGTCTGCAATAAGTAATTTTTATAAATGTCACTAATCAACATCATACAGTAGATTTAAAAAATATATGTTTTAATTAATAAAATTGTGTAAAATGGGAAAATAGAAGATATAGTTAGAATATATTCCTAGCAGTCCGTCAACCACTCATTTGTTCCTCAACTCGGTAATAGGCGGTCTATTTTGTAGTTTAATTTCACGTCTTGTAAAAAGTTAATTAGTCCTAAATAAAACGAAAACTTTGTTAAAAATCAAAACTTTTTCTCACTTTTAATAAATCATGCAGTATTCATAGAATTTATTAATAACTTAATTTTTAAATGTCATTTATTTTATATCGACTTTTCTAATTTATTTGGTTTTGATTAACTATTATTTGTTGTTGTGTATATATATATATATATATATATATATATATATAAGGTTTTTAGGCTTACTTTTTAAATTAAAGGTTAGAATTACAAGAGTAACATTAAAGTGACAATAAGTTCAAAATGCGTTTAGTCCCTTTGGAGCAACATGAATGTTCCGATGATATACATTTCTTTAAATAATACCTAAATGAATTCTATTTAGACTCACAATTGTCTCTTTAACATCTTATTCATTTTGTGCTAAATTTTTAATAGTTTTAGAAAATTTACCACGCGGTCCTCGATCTTCAAACATCCATTATTCTCATTTTCCCAATATTTGAGGTTAGGAACGAGATTTTAAAAAATGGTTTTCACTGGCCTATTTGGATGTCATTTGGCTACTTTATCATAAAGAAAAATTCATATCATTCCATTTGATTTTTTTGATTTTTTTTTTAATTTGGGTCATGGTGTTAAAACTAGCCCCCTGACAGAGAAAAATTCAACTAAATTAACTATATTGTTTGGTTTATTCTAATTGCTTAAGGAATGCTCTTTTCAATGATACCAAATTTTTTAAAATCGGTCAAACCGTTAAGAAGTTAAAGCAGGTTATTGCAAAAACAATTAAACCCCCCCGCCATCTTTGTTTTTGAAATAACTGAACTTTTGTTTTTACGAAAATGATAGATAAACTGGTTCTCTTTGCAAATGTGAAAAAAAAAAATTGTTTATTATGCGAAATTTAGAGAAAATGCAATTTAAAAATTTAAGATGGCAGTAATGCCCTCTGGTGGTCATTTTTAAAACTTAAAAATATTTTCCTGCGATTCTTCATGGCCGATTTACCTAATATTTTTTTTAACCAAAGTCATACGACAAAGGGTTCCCGAGGTATGGCAGAGGAACAGTCTTAGTGGGTCACCCGGTACATGGCAATTTTCCGTTTCTTTCTTATTTCAAGAATTATCAAAAATTTCCATTATTCAGTTTTTTATTTTTTCATTTTTTGCCTGGTTAATTTCATAATTGTGTTTACTATCAACCGTCATCCATTTAATAATAATAATAGTTATAATTCTCCAACTTAATTTTTTTTGTAAGAATTTTTTATCTTACTTTTTTGTTCATAGGATGAAAATAAAATATTGCATAAAATTTTTTTTGTTAATACTTAATAAGATAATACTTGCACTATTTCCTCGTTAAATTGTCAAGAACGCCTCTCTCCAGATACTTGAGCAATTCGAGTTCGCAGATTATTTATGAACGAAATCGCATCCTGGCTCCAATATCCAAAGGTTTCGACCGCTATCGGCACGAAAAGATATCCTCGATTAGAGATATCAGCCTATTTGACTTTCTTCATTCTAGCTGCTCCTGCTGCGGTTCCTGGTTTATTTGATGATCCAGATAGATGTGAAGGATTACCTCAATCACATTCTAAGACATGTCATCAACTTCAAAATTTAAAAAATATAATGCATAATAATCTTCTCTCAACTGTAAACAGAATCTAGAAATCAATTACATTATTTATCTTTACTTAATTTAAAATTAAGCCTACTTCTAATAACTGTCAACTAAAAATAAATTAAAAAAATTATTACAATATCTTCATCATTACTCTGCCGACTCTTTCTTTACCTTCTGTGAAATAAATTCCACGGTAAAAGTTTTATAAGGGCTCAACTTCTGCTCACTTTCTATCATAATATTCATTATATTTTGTGGAGTAATAGAGTTGATAGTTGACTTTTTTCTCAATACTATACAGGGTGTCCCACCGGGAACGCCATCGATAGATTATAGGAAACCTGTACTTAGGAAAAATTTGAAAATTTGGTAGTATACTAACATCGACGGAGGCAGTTCCGCTAAAATATTTTCAAGATGGTGACACTTCCGGTTATACCGAAAGTATGTGTCAACTTGCTTATTTTAAATAGAACACCCTATATTTATTCTATTTTTGAATTTTGCTCAAAATTCTAGACACATTTTGTGTATAATGTCCTATACCTAAGTCTAACTGTTTTGGACTTATTTTAAATTTTATGTCAAAAATGACGTTTTCAGGCCTAAACAAAATTATAAAATTTTCCTATACTAATGCCTTTATTATTTAATTGAAATAGGTTTCCTTGTAGCAGGGGACCTATTTTAGTGGGCTATGTCGATATTTTGATAATAAATTAATACAGGGCGATCAAACAAAAATGATTAAAATTAAATTCAAAAACACGTCAAAAGTCATTTTTTTTAAATGCAAGCACCATGTTTTTATAGCTTTATTTTATTTAGCATCAAAAGTAAGGTTGACTTTGTACAAGGTTGTCTATTCAAAAAATTCATGGTTTTCGAAATATTGGCAATTTAACTTTTTTTTTGTTGCACAAATGCTATTGCAATGCTAATTTATTATCAAACGAAGATTACTTAAATGTATTTATTATTTATGGACAATGTGAAAAAGTTATATTTAGAACATGTGTTACAGTTAACTGTGCCGACTGTGAGTGTTAAAGTGCATATCGTTACCAAAGCGATAACTTTAAATGCTTGAAACACACGTGTGTCGATAAAGCCAAATGTTCTTTCGTTGCGTGTGTAATACTGTACAAGTAATTACTTGGCTTTATCGACACACGTGTGTTTCAAGCATAATAAGTTATCGCTTTGATAACGATATGCACTTTAACACTCACAGTCGGTACAGTTAACTGTTGGCATTTCTTAGTTTGATACACACAGTTTGACATATCCTTGACAGATGATTGTTTTCTAACGCCATCATGGCCAACTAGGTATAACCATTCATATTAAAAGAAATCAATAGCATTTGTGCAACAAAAAAAAAGTTAAATTGCCAGTATTTCGAAAACCATGAATTTTTTGAATAGACAACCTTGTACTAAGTCAACCTTATTTTTGATGCTAAATAAGATAAAATTATAAAAACATGGTGCTTGCATTTTAAAAAAATGACGTGTTTTTGAATTTAATTTCAATCCTTTTTTTGATCGCCCTGTATTAATTTATTATCAAAATATCGACATAGCCCACTAAAATAGGTCCCCTGCTACAAGAAAACCTATTCCAATTAAATAATAAAGTCATTAGTATAGGAAAATTTTATAATTTTGTTTAGGCCTAAAACGTCATTTTTGACATAAAATTTAAAATAAGTCCAAAACAGTTAGACTTAGGTATAGGACATTATACACAAAATGTGTCTACAATTTTGTGCAAAATCCAAAATAGAATAATATATAGGATGTTCCATTTAAAATAAGCAACTTGACACCTACTTCCGGTATAACCGGAAGTGTCACCATCTTGAAAATATTTTAACGGAACTGTCCCCGTTGATGTTAGTATACTACCAAATTTTCAAATTTTTCCCATGTACAGTTTTTCTATAATCTATCGATGGCGTTCCCGGTGGGACACCCTGTATTGGGCATTCAAACACTAAGTATTGTTTGTCATCTGTTAATTTATAATCTAGGCACTGTGTACCTTCCTCTTATTTATTCTATGTAGAAAAGTCAAATTCAACCTCGTAGTGTGGTCGATAAACCCATTTACAAATCTCCGTTTGAATTCTAGCTCTTACTTTTACTAGTATATCTTGTGGAATTACTTCAACTATTACGCCAATGTCTTCGCCTGCAACTCTTCTATATGAGGATGTTATACCAATTGCTAACATTCATCTTATTTATTCTAGTACATTATTAGTCTTACAGTATTTAATAGCAGGAGATCAGACTTCTCCTCCATACACGATTAATTAACGTAACCCACTGCCTCTTGCTGTAGTTCTGTAGGTAGTTGCTTAGAATTAAAAACATAGTTTAATGTCAGCCTTTTCTGGAAGAATGTACCTATAATATTAGGTAAAATTCTGTTTAGAGATGCAACATTTTTCTCACATTTCGTAACACCATATTTAACATGTGGTCCCGGGTCTTGTTGTCGACAAAGTTAGTTCGGCCACTCTATTCTTTCTTTTCTTCTAATTTTCTTTCCTTTTGTTCTTCATGTTAGTATTTGTTTTTTCTTCTTTATTTTTTTGTTTAGTACACTTTTGTAATATCTAGCCACCGTTCTCCAATTTTTTCCGCTTTCGATCATTTTCTGTGTGATGTTTTCTGGTATAGTTTTGTTTTTACTTCGTTCTCTAGTATTTTCTTTTCCTGTTCCCATCTCTGACATTCGAGGAAGGTGTGTTCTGCCCTATCTATCTTATTGCAGTATTTGCACTTGTTATTTTCTAGTATCTTAAATCTGCGCAAATATCAACTTTTCCTTCCTTTCTCTTCACCCATGGCTGTATTTGTTTCATTAAACGTTTCATCCCTTGTCGGGTGCCTGGGTTTTTGGTCCACTCTTGTTGCCATATATTTATTGAGTTTTCGCTTTTTTTACCGATTTTTCGATGTTTTTTTCCCGTGCCACACTCTCTCTCTGTAACTAGTATGTGTATTGGTATTAGTCCAGCTACGACTTGCAGTGCCGCGGTAGATGTCTTCCTGTATGCTTTAGCGATGTTTATGGCGGTTTCTAGTATTCTTCTATACTTTTTACAAGCCACCCAGTCAGCTCATATCGGGGCGGCGTAGAGTAAGATGAACATTGCCACACTATTTATTGCTTTTCTTGTTCCCGCTCTTATGAGATTCTTATTCGCAAAAAAGCTGTTGAGTGCGCTTTCTTGAATGCTTCGGCAATGTGTTGACCCATCAGTAGGTTTCTAATTAGTAGTATTGCCAAATATGTTATCTGTTTGCTACTTCTAATTGCATTGTCTGATAGTTTAGCTTCCATCTCCTTGATTGTATTTCTTCTGGCTAAAATTACCATTTTCGTTTTCAGCCAGTCCCATCTTGGTTAGTATTTCGTCTGTTTTTTTTATAGCGTATTTTACTCTCTTTTCTAATTCTGTTTTTTTATCCCATACTATGAGAGCCAAGTTGTCTGCATAGGCAATTGTGTTTATTTTATTTATCCTATTTTCACTCAAGACATTGTCGTAGAATATATTCCATATCGAAGAACCGCGGATGGAGTCTTGTGTACTGTAATGCTTCTTTGATTTATGTAGTTATTTATAATGTTTAACACATACATACCCACTCACTTCGTTCATCTTCATTTCTCTAATGATATTATCCCAAGATGCTGAATTGAAGGCATTTCTTATATCTATAAGCGCCACCGGCACTACAAAATTTTCTTGTTTTTCCCTAGATGCTGTTCTTGTTGTATCTATGACTTCTGTTATGGCATTGCATGTCGATCTTCCCCTTCTAAAACCGTATTGATATGTTGATAGCTTGTTGTTATCTTCTAAGAACTTTACGAGCCTAGAGTTAACCCCTTTTCTTTATACTGTTCAACAGACAGATTAGTCTAAAAGGTTTTCCCTGGGCCTAGTCTTTCAGTATTTTTTCTATCATAACCTATTTTGCTTTTTACCAGATTTGAGGAATTGACCCCGTGTTCATCAACTGGTTGAAAAGTTTGGCAAAAAGTTCAGGCATTTCCGTCACCTTATTTATTATTATTGGTTATTTCTGGGAATAATAATCTAACCCAACCTAATCCAAGTTTTGCTGCTTAACACTAATAACTATTATTAAAAACACTCCACCATATTCATCACCTATAAACGTGGAACAGTTTACACATCCATCACGTATAGGAATTTGTTTATATAGTTATAACTTTTCCCTTTTCTTTTTAATATCAAATTTACTTTTACCGTGAAGATATTCCCATCTATTTTGCCATAACTTGATGGTTATGGTTTGCTAATAATATTTCTTTGGTCTAGGTTTTTCTCTAAGTTTGTTCATTCAAATACCAGTAGATTTGAAGGAAATCCCGTGGTTACCTGTAGCACTTCTGACGACGTGGTTCTGTATGCTGCTGTCACTCTAACTAGCATTTTTCGTTGCGTTTTTAGAATTAACTCTTTAAATGCCGGTGCGTTTTCCCAGACAGAAGTTTCCTACATTAATATTGAAATAAATCAGTAATTTTGTAAATTAGGTAAAATTCGACTTTTTCTCTTCTTCTTCTTTTTTTCACGTTTTGCTATAGCATGCTTGACATGATGACAGGGGTTACTACGGTCATCAATGGTTACTTCTAAACACCTTATCGTTCTCTGTTGTTTTAAGTCAGTACTGTCAATATTTAATGAAATTCCTAGTTTCTTTCTGGAGCCTGTTACTACTACTTCTGTATTTCATTCGTCAAATCCATTTTGTTAGATATCAACCAATTTGATATTTGTTGTAAAACAACATTTGGAATATAATTGATGTCTTGGGTGGTGTTCGACTCAAGTAAAGCTAACAAATCGTCAGCATAAGCATTGCATCTTACTCCGCTGGGTAACTAACTTGATAACTCATACAGAATATTCCATAGAGTCGACCCTATGACCGACCCTTGTGAAACATCTCTCTTTACTGGAAGTTTATTGTTTTTCGCTACCAGCATCATTCTACGAGGCGTGTTTTTTAAATAAGTACCGTTTTGAGATTCCGCTGCTGCAGCGGTACGGTCAGCGTTCCGCGCATGCGCGCTGTATATATGTATCTGTCGGCCCCGCGCAGACACCGTTTGGCATTTTTCGCCGCTGCGTACGGTTGTCTGTGAGTGTTTACAATGCCTCCGCCGACTGCTATAACGGTCTGTTATCCGTTTTCTTTGTACCAAACGCCTAAAAACAATCGATCTTCATGGTGAGATCTGTGCAGTGTACGGAGAAAAACATTATAATTGAAGGAATAGTACGAAAGTGGGTTAGGCGGTTATAGATGGCCGCTCCAATTTCCAAGATAAGGAAAGCAGTGAGTGCGGTCATCTTTAAACGCACTTTCGTACCATTCCTTCACTCATAATGTTTTCTCCGTAACTGCATAAATCTTACGATGGATATCGATTACTTTTACTTAATTACTTAAAACGGATAACAGACCGTTATACCAGTCGGCGGGACTTCCAATAGGTGGAGGAATTATAATCAGTCACAGCCAACCGTACGCATTAGCGAAAAATGCCGTACTGACGTCTCCGCATAGCCGACAAATGCAGGTACACAGGGCGCATGCGCGGAATGCCGACCATACCGCTGTAGCGGCGAAATCTCAAAACGGTAATTAATTAAAAAACACGCCTCGTATTACCGGTCGAATAGTTTCTGTTGCATTCGCGGGTGGGAATGCGAGGGTGTCTTAGATTTTTTATATCGTGAGCATAATCGGAAGAAGGGGTAGTTTTAAATGGAACGTAGACGGCGACACCTTACCGGCCGCGAATTCTAAGGATTTTTGTTGTTGCAGCATGTGGGCTCGTGCCTGTTTTTGACTAATCAAAAACAGAAAACCATAATCAAAAAATATTTTTGCACAAGCAAAAGGCTACAACACTTGTTTATAAGAACAGATTTTATATTTATGCTTTAATATTGACTAGATAAAAATCCGAAAACAACCTTAAAATGGTATAAACTAAGAAAAATGCCAACAGTTAATTGTAACGACATGTGTGCGTTTAACGTGCATAACGCTATCTAAGCAACAGCTTTAATGCTTGAAACGCACGTGTGTCGATAAAGCCAAGTAAAAACTTGTACAGAAGCATAACACGCAACGAAAGAACACCTGTACAAGTTTTTACTTGGCTTTATCGACACACGTGCGTTTCAAGCATTAAAGCTGTTGCTTAGATAGCGTTATGCACGTTAAACGCACACATGTCGTTACAATTAACTGTTGGCATTTTTCTTAGTTTATACTAATCATACGTGTCAATGCTTTTACACGAGATGTCGTAAGACACACATTTTGCTTAAAATGGTGTTTTTACATGTATTATATTGTAACTTCTTTAAACTTAAATTTATTTTTGTTGTTATATAAAGGTACAATCAAGTTTCTTCTTTGTAAAAAATTGAATTTTAGAACTTTACAGAGGTAACAGACACGAGCGCAGAGACAATTTCGCTATTTCCAGCCGTGGTATTGAAGACTCTTAAGTAAATAGTGGTCTATTACCTCAGTTATTGGTCCAGAAATTTGTATTTAATTGATCTCTTTCATATTCTTATTCCACGGTGTCTAATTAAAACTATTTCCAATGTCAATCGCGACGAGAACAAACATTACTCGCTTGAACTCCGTTATCGTAGAATACCCTTTTCGAAAACCATATAACTATTACCTTTAGCCATAGCATTAGCACCTTTCTTGTGTTCTATACATACTTAATTTGTTTTCTAAAAAACCCTTGTAATACTGTTTCACTAATTTTAAAAAAGATTAAATTTACATTTGCAGGTAATTGAAAATATGCTCGGCTAAAAATCACAAAGCTTCCCAGTTTGACATTTTTTGTTTTCTATTAATTCTCCTAAAACGAGTTTAATGAAACTTATGCAATGTTTGTGATTTATGTTGTCTTCACAAGATAGAGACGTCGTACCTAACGTTGATCAAAACATTAGAAAGATACGCAATCCATATGAAAAAATAACGAAAACTCCTTGATATGATAGATGACTTTACCGTCTATTTAACCGTGTTCTTTGTATTATTTGGTCAGCTTACGTATACACACTTAGTCATTGTCACAGAAATCACAATAACTTCGAAACATAAACTACCATACGATATGAACGCCAGTCACACAGCAACTAAACAACTCGATGGTAGAGCCATCTACATGTCGGGACAATTTGTACATTTTATTCATATGTGTTGAATATATTTTCCAAACTTTTTAATCAACAGTAAAATACACATTTATAAGATGCATAATCGGCTAGTTTTGAACAAATCGTATCGTATTCCACCAATTTGAATCAATCTATAGTAGTACAGTAAATAGAGATATATTTTTGACAAATATAATAGTAGGATACCGCATCTGCCATGTAATTGTAAATAGTATAAAGTACATTATTAATGTTTTATACCGAAAATGTATTGTCATTATATTGTTAATTAACATTTAAATGCAAAAAAAGTGTTTTATCTCAACTTTTTTTTCCTGAGTGAAAAGTAATGAACCAACATTAATGGTGTAAAAAGAAAAGTTGTAGAAAATAAAAATACAAATCAAATGAGCACCAATTCGACTCGATCAGGTAATAAATTTCCGAGAAAAATCGAAAAAAGTGAAATGTTTAGGTTTTTCTTTTTAAATTCGTAGATCCAACATTTTTTGAGATGTAGCATAAATCTTTCAGGAAATAGGAGGTAATGATATGTACTTAGTGTGTGCAAAACTCTGCAATTGTAGGGCAATTAGTTTATGCAAAATTGCGATTTAATTTTTTTAAAGTAATATATTTAATCAAGGTTGAATGCTCGTGTAGTCGTCCGATTGTTAGAAATAATAAAAAAATATAAATTTGAAATAGAAAGGAACAAAATGTATACACTCATTTTTCGATAAAATAATATTTAACACGCAAAAAATGCATGCAAAGATGACTGAAAATGACCGAGTGCAAAAAAACGGAGGAGTAGTGGAAGTACCCGTCCTCAGCGCGCTTATATAAATCGCAATCCCCTCAAACGACGCTAGCGGACGGGTACCCCCACTACTCCGCTGTTGTCTCATACTCGGTAATGTTCAGTCATCTTTGCATGCTTTTTTTGCGTTTTATCGAAAATAAGAATATAAGTTTTGTTCCTTTCTATTTCAGTTCACAATTTTTTTTATTTCTGACAATTGGACGACCACACGAGCATTCAGCCTCGATTAAATATATCGCTTTAAAAAATTTAAATCGCAATTTTGCATAAACTAATTGCGCTACAATTGCAGGGTTTGGCACACACTAAGTACGTATGATTACTTCCTATTTCCTGAAAGATTTATGATATATATCAAAAAATGACGGATCTACGAATTCAAAGAGAAAAACCCAAACATTTCACTTACTCCAATTTTTCTCGGAAATTTATTACCTGATCGAGTTAAATTGGTGCTCATTTTATTCGTATTTTTATTCTCTACAACTTTTCTTTTTACACCATTAATGTTGGTTTATTACTTTACACTCAGGAAAAAATAATTGAGAAAAAACATTTTTTTGCATTTAAATGTTAATTAACAATATAGAGACAATTCATTTTCAGTATAAAACATAAATATAAGGTACTTTATACTATTTATAATTACATGGCGCAGGCGGTATCCTGCTATTATTTTTGTCAAAAATTTACTTGTTATTTGCTCTATTGACTGTGGTATAAGTTAATAAACAATTCTTTACGCAAGGAACAACAGTTTGATTATTATTATTGATATATAATTTTTAAATTAAAGTAATTCAGAGGGAATTTTTGTATTCGATATCGTGATTTTACTTTATATACCAAGTAAAGTTTGTATTATTGATCATGTTATGTTTTGAACAACAAATTTAATCTGAAATTTACAAACTATTATGAAATATCGATTTTAATTATAAATTTAATACAAACCTTAATACACTCCGTTGTTGTTACAAAATCAAACAATCAAATGCCAGTTTTCAATTATGATAGTATGGCTATTATTGTTAAAGTCTGTTATAGTACGTATTAATACGGTTAAATTTAGAATTATAATATACTGACCGCAGTTTCTGATTGATGTATATGTAGCGAAACCTGTTGATTTTTAGAAATTGTAAAACATACGTATTGTGAATTGACAATTGTACGTTGTTAGAACCATCATGCTTTTTTATAATACCAGATATTTGATTTGATTTTTGGGGTAAGCCGAAAGGGTAGTTTATGTAAAATATTTTTTTTCTAACACGTAATTTGTTTTCCTGTTTTACGAGAAAAATTTTAATTCCAGTCTTAAAACATGTTTAAGGGAACGAACGCGATAGTTGCTCTTGAAGAAGAGAGATAAAGTTAAACCTGTTTTAAATACTTATTTAAATGTTTACTTTTAACAACGTATCCGTTTTTTCACTTAACTATCAAAATTATGTAAGTATGCGTACATCTTCTATAAGCGCTTAAACGTTTATTAGTATCACGGCGATATGCAGTTATGCGCAAAACGCTTGTTTTAGTTTCTAAATTGTACCTATTTTTAAAGTTTTTATTATTTGCAATAGAAAAATATGCTAACGTTTCTGGTTTGTAGCATTCTAATGTGAGAATATTAAAGTTCTTACAAGGCTTCTAAAAATGATTGTCTCATAAGGTGAGAGTTGAAAAATATAAAAAATGCTAATGTCATCATCTGTCAGATATTTTATAGTTCTGTTGTAAATATTATCCTTGGTTGTAATTGTGTGTTGTTCGTCGTTTATCGTTAAGTGTGTTCATTTAATTGCCAACTTGATAAGACAGTCACTAATAGAAACCTTGTATAATAATTACCTATCTAAAAACACTATACCTTTCTAAAAACTTTCAACATCCTCTTTCCAAAATTTATTATTTCATGATGTACAGGGTATGTTTAATACACGTGTAACGCTAACGATAAGTGTCTGTATCTGAGGTAGCTTTGTTGACTACTTTGTAAGATGAAGCTTCCAATTTAGCCTTGTCTTGTTCACTTGTAGCCCCCGATTATATCACCATTCCCGAACTGTGCCAATGGCATTGTGCATGATATAGCAAAAAGTGTTCTTAAGCATATATCATATCACAGTTGGAAGATCCCAGTGTTATAAGGAGCCCCACAAGTCCATCCATGATTATTAACCAGAGGAGAGGTGAGCGCACTTGCCCTTGAAGACAACCTCTGTTCGTAGCCACTGAGACTACGTTGTAGCGACATGTCTAATGTATAAAACAATTCAACATTAAATAACTAGCTTACTAGTTATTTAGCTGTAATTTCATAATTAAGGTTATAATTTTTAATTCAAAACAATTTTTCTTTGTAACATTCTTTATATGGTAAAATACAATGGTACTTTACTCTTGAGCTAAATTTATTTTCATATCTGATGGTTGCAATTTAAGTTTCATCAGTTATAGGCTAGTCGTGATCTATGGAAGTAAGACGTGGGTGTTGACAATAGACCTGGAGAAGAATACTCAAGCATGGGAAAGCAAAATACTAAGAAATATTTACGGATGCATCAAGAATATGAAGACGAAAATCAAAAAAATAATTGAAAGAAATCTACCCAGAAGCGAATATAAAGTTAATAATACAGCAAATCAGACTGAGATAGATGGGGCACGTGAAAAGAAATAATAAGAACTAACTTACACACAAAATAATGACAAACGAACCGAAATTAAGAAAAATAAAAGGAAGACCAAGAAAAACATTTAGAGATTTTCCAGATTATAAACAGGAAAAATATGGTAGAATATAGTAAAATGCGTAAAATGCTGATATATTTGATTTTATAGGGTACCCTTGTATTAATTTGCTATTTCTAAATATTTCTTGAAAACTCTCCTCCTCGGTTAGTTTTCAGTTAATATTTGCGTTCTTTAAAAAAATTTTAATGGAATCTGTACTTGATCCTCTATTTCCAAAATTTGTTTTACTCATTAAAGAAAACAAAAAAAAAGTCTTTGTCACTGTCAACGTCAAAATCATCTAAAAATTATGATTTATCTCAAGATACTATTGAATTAAAATATGAACTGAGCTCACTGGACGCTGAATTAAAATGTCAAACGAACACATCAAAAAATTCTCAAATTCCCCTCTTCACCTTTCCATACTGCACCACTCCCAACTAGAAGACTTTTACCACTGAAGGGGGTCTAAAAAACCACATTAGAAAATGTCATCCCTGCCTGCTCAACAAATTCCTCCTAAAGAAGGAAGCCTTTAAAATGAAACACCCGTGTTTTGAAGCAAATCCTTAAAGGTGTCAAGATGAATACTACCAAAATTTTAATTTTTAAATAATGACACTTTCTGGCACAATATTATGGTTTTCTCTTACAAAGCCCTTAAAATACCAAAAAAATTGTAAGCAGTTCTTAACATCTTTGGTCAAGGAAAACATATGCTTTTTTTTCCTACTTTTTCAAAAACAAGTGAAGCTAGGACCTACCACAATCACTAAACGGGTTGAAACCAAAATAGCCGATTTTGACATTCGTGGGCTGTAAAACTTTTATCTGCTAATGACACCTTCAAAGCCTTGATGTTGAAACACCAAAGTATTTCACGAAACCTTCAGTTTCCCCCTTTGCCTTCTACATATGACAAGGTCTTAAAAATCGAAACCGAAAATGCTCAGCCTCTGGGATGTATAGTTTACGATCACAAAATCTTAAAGAAGTTATCTATCATCCTGCTGGACAAGACGTTCCAAGAATATGACCAAACTCTGCAATTTGATGTTCTCTGGAAAGATTTCTAAAGGCATTTGTTCTATGCGGTCTTAATAAGAAGGATGGCGGTTTAAGACCAAAAGCTGTTGATGACGTTTTTCGAAGATTGCTATTCACTCACCAATCAACAAACACAATGTGCTTTTTAAAATTGATTTCAAGAATGTATTCACTACAATCGAACAAGAGAATTCCTTCCTTTACATCAATGTTACCACCAGAGAACATGTCATACCGTCTCAAGTGGGTGCCTAACAAAGAGGCCAAGCCGAGAAGTCACTATCTGTGACGATCTTTAACATATTGTCATCAATGACCTTAACAAAAATAATCACACGTGGACCTGAGGTTAGACTCGATATCTATATATACTGCTATGGAAAGACTGAAGACGTCATCTTGAAAAAATTTCAAAATATTCCACCAGGTATTCAAGTCAAAACTTTACGACTACTAAGCTTCCTTTTACTCTGTGACGGCATGGAGGACATTTTCCATGAAAAACACACACAGTTATAATTCCTGTTCGATCTTGTAGTCAAAATCAATGCACACTACGCCCTAGACGAATCAATATACTTCTGCCTCGAATCTATTTTGAATATAAAACTTAACAACAATCAATGGATACTGCATCACTTCCAATCCGTTGTGGGGGTTTGGAAATTCGTAAAATATCCGATATTGCTCTTCCAGCTTTTGTGGCATCGACTCATGGTGCAGAGAAACCTGTTTGCACTTCAATTCAAAGCAGTTTTTTTTTATCTAAAGTCAGAGGCTGTGGACACTTAAAGCGAAATCATACTAAACATCTCTGCAGCGCGGTACTTTCAACGAAACTGGGACAATATCCTCGTAGATCTGATTATCAAAAATTCAATTGTGCTAAGTTGTAATCAAGATAAGGCACCAACCAACCCGAAGCAAGTGTCTGGCTTCACTCAATCCCTTCGCCCCACGTGGGTACCGTTATTGATTTATTTATTTATTTTGCTTACACGGGCAAAAGCTACCCTTTACATGCAATTCAATTTACATAGTATAAGTGATTATCATTATGTATTACACAACTAAAAAGGAAATTAAATAACAATACTATCAGAGATAAACTAACTTAAACAATTCGTAAGGTAATAAGATTAACATAACAATTTCCGATTATTCTAAATATTTCTGTATATAAGATTAAAATTTGGACTGGAAGATAAATAAAAGTCTACGTCTAGTTTATAAGTATTTGCAAGACGCATTGCATTATACAAAGGACTATAATACATATAATTTGTACGGGCATAAGGTACCTTAAAAAGCTTATATGTTTTCTGGTTAATGCGAGGAATGTTGAAACAAATTCTGGACAGTAAGTACAGCGAGTCTATATGGTTATTAATGAGGCGATGGAGAAATTTAAGACTGAATATATTTCTTCTATGTAATAAAGGTGCAATATTTAAAACTTCACATATGTTTGCGTAAGGGATATTATCATAATCATAACCAAGTTTTAATCCAATGATTCTTATAATTCTTTTTGAAGATTCTCTAACCTTTCACTATGACCGACACGATGTGGTGACCAGACAATTGCACAATAATCGAGCTGAGAACGAATTAATTGATTGTATAGAACACGGATTGATGTAATATCTATAAATTCTTTGGTCATTCTGTAGACAAATCCAATTAGTTGGGAAGTTTTTTACAAACTGCGTCTATGTGGTAATTAAAAGTTAAATCTGAGGACAGCATAACACCAAGATCTTTTATTGTATTTTTCTTGTTAAAACCTGATTTGATATAGTATAATTATGTAGATGGGGATTTTGTGATTTATGAAATGAGATTGTCACACATTTATTAATATTTAATGACATACAATTTAGGTTGCACCAATTTTCCAAAAAGTTGATACCTTTTGTATAAGGTCACAGTCACTGGGTGTTTTATTACGGTAAAAAATTTAAGGTCATCAGCAAATAGTAATTTTTGAATGGGACTCGGTAAATCCAGATCATTAATGTATATTAAGAATAAGTAAGGACCCTAGAAGGATCCTTGAGGAACACCTGAATTTACTTGAATGTATTTAGAGACTGCAGATTTAATTTTTACGCTCTGTTTTCTATTCGTGAGGTAACTATGAAATGAATTTAGAAGTGATCCATTTAATCCATAAGCTCTCAATTTAGCAATAAGATGATGGTGACTGACTTTATCAAAAGATTAGTTAAATGTGGTGTTAATATGGAAACACAATATTTTAATATAATTGGAGATATTTGGTCAGATCCCGGCCCTTTCCTTTAATCAAGAGACAGGAGTTTCTGTAGTACAACATCTTGGCTAACTTGAAATGAATTGATATTCAGAAAAGAATCAAAATCGTAATTTGGGACATTATTAGCAGAGGAGTCAAAAACACTTGAGAAATGGTCAGCAAAAAGATCAGCTATACCCTTAGCATCATAGGCTGTTTTTAAATTGTATGACATTTCAGATGGGTAATCGTTATGTTTTTGTATTGTATTTACATAGTTCCAGAAACTTTTAATATTATGAGGAATAGAATTTTCAATGGATTTTAAATAGTTATTGTAATCGAATCGATATAACCTATTGCATTGACTACGGATATTGGAGAACTCAATGTAATCATTTTGATTTTTGGACTGTTTGTATAGAATATGGTAATACTTTTTCATATTGATAGCTTAATCGTAATCGAGAAGATACCCATCTTGGAAAATTTGATTCTCTTATACGTCTTATTGGTGTAAACATCTTATTTCCGTTGTCTAAAATATTTACAAACTTTCTATACGCTTCGTTTACCGTAGTAGATCTAGAGATACTTGACCAATCACTTTGAGCAAGATAAATTTTAAAGTTTATGACATCACATCTCTTGAAATCATAAAATGAATAGTAATTCTTTAACATATTCACTTTACTGGTTTGGCCAATTGAAAATGATAGAGCTGGGTGATAACCATTTGATTCTTCAGGCAGTAAAGGATCTATGGATCGGGCTAAATATAGTAAATCAAATGATGAGAAGATAAGATCCAGTAATTTACCGTCACCATTAGAGATATAGTTTTTTTGCAGAAGATTTAGTGATAAAAAAGAATCCTGTATGATACGTGCATTGAGAAAGTTTGATAGAACGCAATGCTCTTGAGAGTCTAACCAGGAAGTATCTGGAAGGTTGTAATCACCGGCAATAATTACATCAGTAACATGTTAATTTGACGTTAATATTTGTTCAACCGTTGAACAGTGATTTTGATATTTATCATTAGTACTCATTGGTGGAATATACACACCTCCGACAAGAAGACGCGTTTGATTGTTTTGAATTGTAATGAATACTTGCTCAACCGAATTACATTGAGAAATTACAAGACGTGACGACAAGCGCTTAGTGACAGCAATTAAAACACCCCCACCACTCAATTTGTGACTAGTAGCGAATCTCTATCTTTCATACATTATGATTGAAAAGACCGAGTTCAGTTGATAGCAAATCCTTCCGCATCTGTTGAGCTCTCAGGATTGGATGTGACTATGCCAACTCCACATATCGTCGTCCGGACTGCAAAACCTCGTATATGCATTTTTTTCAAAAAATGAGATTCATCATGCTTTTAAATCTCAAATGCGTTACGAACATGTGTGCAAAATCACGTAGCCCTCAGATTTTCCTATTACGTCAAAAATTCTCCGTTCTTAACCACGTATATCAATACAGGGAACATAACCTCGTATTTGGTTCAGCTTCCATTATAACTTGTAAACGACAGGTGTGTTTTGTGTTATTAAACAATAAATTGGTAAGTATAAAAACTTATAATTATAATTATAATTATAGGAAATTCTAAGACATTTATATTCCTAAAATAATAAAGAATTAAGTTTCTATGCCTTATAAACCGTTTTATTGTCATTTTAAATTGTGGTATCACATACGAGTTTTTTAACGAAATTCTGTTTACATACAGATTGCAAATACTGGGTTTTGCACTATGTTTTAAACAATAGAAAATATATTATTATTAATTAATAGTTATTAACAAACAAGTGTATTAATGAAAGCAATTAATACTCTATATAGACGAAAATTATTGACGAGGCAATAATTAATATACGAGTTAATTACAATGTTTTTCAGTCGATTTTTGTTCACCTTTTTGGTCCACTTTTTTTTATTTTTAAAAGAAGTTATGCAAAAGTAACCGCATGTAAAACTTAAATTGAAGTCGCTTGACATAACTACAATGGTACTTAAACAAACAAGCTTCAAATCTATTAGGTTTGATATTAGGTACAGTGAAAATCATTGCAATAGCACGTTTCAGTCAAAGCGATGTAAGAGAAAAAAGTTCCACCCTAGTGCTATCTTTTTCTGTCAGTTTTACCAACACGAATCTTATAAAATACTCTAAATTTTAAATTATCACCAAAAATCAACCCAAGTCAAGCTAACCTTAAAATTTTTAATTATTCGTTTGAGTTTTGTGTTTGGGTTTGTTCTGCGTGGTTTTTATCTTCTTTTGATCGTTTTGCTGTTTTTTTTACAAACAGTCTTTTTCAAGACTAAATTGTTTACTATTACCTCTGTCTTCTGTAAGTATTTAAAATTGTTTTATTAAGTACCCGTAATTTACTTTTTATTAAGATATCAACATGGCTATAGAAAAGGTTAATAATCTGTGGCTTGGGTTGACTTTTGGTGATAATTTAAAATTCAGAGTATTTTTGAAGGTTCGTGTTGGTAAAACTGATAGAAAAATATAACACTAGGACGGAACTTTTTTCTCTTACATCGCTTTAACTGAAACGTGCTATTGGCACAAACACAAACTATATGAACTTCCCACGTAATGTGTCAATGAAAATTGACATACACTTGACGTTCAGGCAGTAAAACTAGCTCCGGTGCTTAAAGCGAGTGCAATTTATTACAAAACCAAACTATGTGTTCACAATTAAACGGTTTATAACTTAAATAAGAGGAGGACTTGAGGCCAGTAACTTTGCCACAATTTTGACTGATTATCTCCAGAATTATATTTTGCACTTTGCTTGTACAAAAGAAATAATTATTTACAGTGACGGATACGGGTATCAAAACAAGAATTGTATTTTATCGAACGTTCTTCTTAAATTTTCAATCGACAACCAAATAACAATATACCAAAAATTTTTTGAAAAGGGCCATAGTCAGATGGGAGTAGACTCAGTACATAGTACGATCGAGAGAAAATTAAAAAATAGAGACATTTATTTGACTTTAAAGATTTTTCTAAGATTGGCTATTATTCGACCATAAAACCTGGTTACAGAGCGGGAGATCCAAAAGTTTCGGAACTGCATGGTCTAATGTATCTTTCCTCTGGAGAAATAAAATATAAAATTAATTACGATGATGACTGGACAGACTTTTGTAAAAGACCAAAGGTTGGCAATTATATAGCATCAACTTTATAAAAGTCGTCGAAAAATTAAAATCGAAAAATATAACAATCTTCAGGCACTAAAAGCTGTATTAAATGAGCAGTTTTTGGGTTTTTATGATGATCTTTCACACTAGGTACTGTTTATTTTTATTAGATACATTTTTTGCCATTTAGTTTTCGGAAAATATGTTTGTCGTTCAGAAATTACTCGTTATGTTTTTGTCATTTAATTTATTAATCATAAGTTCGTTTATGCCATAACACGTATGTTGTTAAAAGTTTGACAATTTTTGGTCAAAACCTCGTACGTGTAATTATTTTGGCAAAAATTGGTTTTAAATGTTATGTTTTGATAAAACCAAATAAAGAGGCCAAAGAACGTAATATTTTGTTTTATTTGAAGTGAATATTATAAATATTTAATTTGTGATTATTAAAAAAATCACATTTTATGCCCCCTGTAAATTTTTTTAAACTGCAGATACGAGGTTTTGCAGTCGGGACGACGATATGGGTTTGACTTCAAGCAAAAGTACAGGTAGTTTTGCAAGACATAGCGAACTGAATCAAATAATTCATCCGTCCTTTTATTCATCAAAATTTCTTTCATATTGGAGCCAAGCGGATTGTGGCGTATTGACGGGAAACGCCCTGATGTATCATAGACAAAAGGCCAAATCTTGGAGTAGGACGTTGTATGCGTGGACATTCTGGCAAACACTTAAGTTACTCACTCTGTCTCTGAAGTCTCATGTGCCGCAGAGATCGCAACCAAGAATAAAGACTAAATACCAAAAAGCAAGGAGGCTAAGGATTTTATCGGCGTCATTGGAAAAACTTTTAATTTTATTTCTGGTCGTCATGCAATGGCTGTGCTGTTATATTTTATGTTCTTATTTACTTTCTATAATGTTTACACACTTAATTAATATTATTACATGCGAATGCTAGGGTGAGTAAGGGTTGGCATGTTTAGGTTTTAGTGGTTTTCCTAAACCTTGAAGTAAATGCTTTGCCAAAACGAACCAATCCACTATTGCACACGGTTTCGTCACCACACTATACAGGTTTATACTGATCTTCTGGGGCACCATACATAACACTTACATCACAATACAATATTTGTATAATGTACCATACGAATAAATAAATAAAATAAATTTTATTTCTGGTGATTAACGTTGTAAAAAATATCTTACTCAAAGGATTTCTATCACCAGTCAACGTGGAAACGCCGCCTTCTGAACACAATCAGTTTCCGGTACCATGGACGAAATCTTTTACTTGACATAATATTTTGTTGTTTGTCAAATAAAATGTTTTTAATAACAAATTTAAAAACTCTGTTGTTTAGAAATTTTATCTGTGATAACTGAATTTTAGAAAGAAAATCTGTTTTGCAAAAAAATTGGTCTAGATGCAAGGGTTTTTGAAACTCTAACTGAACCCCCTGGGGGGCTAGCCACACCTCCTCTCCCCAAACTTCAAAATTAATTTTTGTTTTTATTACCAAATATGTTTGTCTTCACAAGACAAACATCTTTTGTATACATCATTTGGCCTATGTCAAAAGGTATAGGTCAAAAATTCATGCGTCCGTAGGACGCGCTTAAACACTAGTTATATTATATTAATTTAACCCTTAAGTATGAAATTTATGTGAGTAGAAATTAGTCAAATATTTATTTTTTAATTATTGGATGTAAAGGGTTCATTTAAAATAATTAACTCTAGAGTGCTTGAAATTATTTACAATCCGACTGGGTACGAACAATTCTCAAATGATAAAAAATGTCAGCACGAGTAATTAGAGTCGATGAAATTTGTTTAACGGATCGGAAGAACTGATGCAAAATCGATATACGTTGTTTTGAGGCATAACATGTTTGATAAATATTTAATTGAGGAGAGACTAATAACGAGAGAAGGTAGTCAGTTATGCTATCAATTATCGACATTCTCCTATATGTATACTCTCACCAAAATACAATTTTACGCTCCATGTTGTTGCAATTAGGTACCTTGTTATAACAACTTTACGTTTCGATTTAAATAAATTGTATAGCCACATTACATCCAGCAAAAAAATAAAGTCCGTAATAGTTTTTCAATAAAAACCAAATTTTTATGGAAATAGATCGTAAAATTCTCAAAGCTGCACTTTAAAATAAACTCACGATCATCTGTATTTCTTTTTATGGTAATTACTGCTTTTAAGCTTTTTACGTACTTAAGCTGTTAATCCGCAGAATATAAATTTGGTTAAAGTGTAAAACGTACAAATTCTGTATTAGTATCATAAAGTTTAGAAA
Organism: Abscondita cerata; assembly: GCA_030710515.1. Taxonomy (NCBI): domain Eukaryota; kingdom Metazoa; phylum Arthropoda; class Insecta; order Coleoptera; family Lampyridae; genus Abscondita; species Abscondita cerata. The sequence continues at coordinate 123,063 of JALBCR010002494.1, read as the reverse complement.
TGCTTTAAAAACGTAGTACTGATACATTTATCGATTTTAGAATTTTTAAAATGTTGAAACGGCAGCACTTTTGATACAAACGTTTTTAGAATGTTATTTAAGATCACGATTTATATTCTGATGGAAGTCTCGTGATTTTTTCTTTAAGTTTTCACGCGCAATATGACTTTATTTGCTTCTTTGTTTTTGATGGTAAATTCGAGGTAAAGTGTAAAAAATGCTTTCTTTGGTTGTTTGTGAATTTATGTATTAAATTATTTTTCAAAGTAGATGCAGAAACATATGTGTCAGTTACCTGACGTAACAATAAACAAGTACGTTATTGTTACTAGTTTTATCTTTCAGAAACGCAAGCAAACAAAATCTTTTATGAAAATAAACCTACGCCACACTCTAACGAGGGTTTAAAACATAAATCCGAAGGTGTTAATTTTACGTGGCACTAAAGTTTTAGTGACGTATATATTGACAGAACAAACTAATTAAACTTGTGCCACTGTAAATTGTTTAACCCTCTTTTCTCAATATTAACACAACTACATAATAGATTTATTTTGACCGATAAACAAAACGTGCTTTCTCTACAGAAAACTTTCGTTATTATCATGAATAAAGAAAGACAAATGGCAAATTATGCGTGTTATAATGTACCCAGTTATTGCGTAATTTGTAACATTTTTTTCTGAAATATCGAACAATACATGAAAAATTAAAAATGGAACAACTGCTATAATTGCAACAACTTTTACGGTATATGTACAAACAGTGACATATTAAATGCCCTCTATAAAACAATACACCAATCATTTTCTCTTTTTTTTCATTACGTTTTAAAGTTGCAAATGTTGAGTTCAAATCACAATTGTCATCAGAAAAGAATTTCTCCTCAGGCGATTAGTTGAATATTATAGAATATTATCATTAATGTAATTAGAAGGAAACGTAAATAATGTTGAATTGATCATGTTAAAATCGATACTTGGTGACAAAAAGAAATAATCGGGAAAAGCATTAATTTATTCAAACAGTGGACAAGTTATCAATACGCAGCGGATACGTAAAAATCACGTGGGTGGTCCGAAAAAATTACTATTCAATTATTTCTTCTGTTCAAGTTGTGATCGTAGAAAAATCCAAATTACATTTAGCGAATTAAAAAAATACAAATATCAATAACAAACAATTCGATTTATAAAAAAGGTGAACTCTACTTTATTACCATTTTTCTGTATAGTACCGTTGATTGAAATATTGGTAAAGATAGTCAACCTTACGGGATTATGCGACCCCGAAATTTGTTCTAAACATCAGAGGTCGGTAGTATAGCTTTGTGCTAAGAAAATACGTCAATTGTATTGTAGAATTTACAGAACAGTATTGCCGATAAATGTGAAATAGAAAACTGTAATTTTGCTGATAGTTTATGCTAAGGCACGACATTGTTGCCAATGCATCATGCCGTTGATTGAAATATTGGTGCATTGAGTCAATGTTGACAAACAAACAAAACCTGCGTTCTACAATATACAAGAATTTATTGATTTTTGTCGACGTACTAATTAAATGTGTGTCCTTTGTTATATATTTTTTCTATTGTCTGTTAATTGTTCAATGTAATAATATTTATTTGTATCTTTCTTACGTAAGGTTATAACAATGGTTATACCATCATGACAAACACATATATGTACAAAGATTGTATACATACACATGTGAATAAAGTTTATTATTATGAAAAAAAACCTGCAGATTTAAAAGTATTAATTTCGTAAAGAAATCGTTGAAAAACGTTCTCCCAAAAAAAAACAATTTCTTTAAATACTTTTGAAAATTCCATACTCATATATTTATTACATTAACATCGTTTATCCGTTGAAAATGTTTTAAAATCTATTAGGCTTACGCAAGTAAATTTCTAAATTTTGGTCATTGAAATTAAAATTTTTTAACATAGAAACGCTATCCCTTTTTATGTTGGAACGAATGTTGAATTTTCTTATATTACAATCTAACGTACTCAACTGTTTGCATCTAAACAATATTATAACAAGCCTACTCATTTACTAAAGGTGTTGCTAAAAGTATGCAATTGTAGAATTTCTGACTAAGCCGATAAGGAATGTGACTCATAAACGATAATCCGGAAGACTCCTCGTAATACATTTGTTTCAATATCAACTTTAGGTGTACTTATATTTTAAGATATGATAAACGCATTAAAGAAGCATCTATGCAAAGCTTAATGATTATCTCTTTATTTGTTACAATGAAAATATTACAATCAAGATTCAGAAAAACAACTGGCATTATCATTGTATTATAAATCGCCTACCGCTTACAAATTTATGTTGAACCATTTAGGATTTGTTTTGCCAGCAATTTCAACAATCAAGTCGTGGTTGAAAATTGTTAATTTAAGATCGGGGACAAATAATGTTCTTATACAAAAATTAAAAAAAAGTTGAAGGAATGACAGACAAAGAAAAGCAGTGCGTGGTAATGTGTGACGAAATTACTTTAAAACGAAATTTAAATTATAACCAATATTGGGACTACGTCGAAGGATATCAAGATTTAGGGGAATTAGGACGTAAACCGTTTTTAAGTAACCATGGATTGGTTTTTTATTTGAGAGGAATATTGTATAATTGGAAAATTCCATTTTGTTATTTTCTCAGTAGTGGTTCAGTTAAAAGCGAAATATTATGTACTCTTATAAAGCAAGTGATGCATAAGTTGTTTCAAATTGGATTGAAACCTCGAGCGTTAGTTTGCGACCAAGGATCTAATAACAGAAGTGCTCTATCTTGTCTAGGCGCCACAAAAGAAAATCCAACAATTCAAATCGACAATAACAAAATATATGTAGCGTATGATCCTCCTCATTTACTAAAAACTTAAGGAACAATGTCATGAACAGCAAACTGGAAATAGTCGTCAACAATAAAAAAATTCAGTGGACACTTTTTATATTGATCAGTGTAGCAGTGTAGCAAGATCCATGTTAAAAATTACGGACAAACATATTAACCCATCAAATTTTCAAAAGATGCGTGTTAAATACGCCGCTCAGGTATTTAGCAATTCTGTATCTGCAGCAATTAGCAGTGCTGTGATGACGGGTCAATTAACAAGTAATACGGCGTTAGATACTGCATCTTTTTTTAAAACAATTAACAACATTTTTGACTGTTTAAATAGTTTTTCAGTAAATGATCCGAATCCCTACAAGCGTGGTCTTTCAGTTTTTAAAGACATGCCATGCGAAACGTTGAAACGTTCTGTACAATACTTCAATTCCATCAAGTTTTATGAGAACGGTGTAGAAAGAAAAAATATATACTGTATCGCAGGTTTCCAATGGACTATAAATTCAATTTTAAGTCTGTGGGAGGACTTAAAGGGAGAAGGAACTTTGTACTTTTTAACGTCACGAATAAATCAAGATCCTCTAGAAAATGCTTTTTCAATGATTCGTGCTAGAGGAGGTTATAATGCCCAACCGTCTGCCCGCGAATTTAGGCTTGCATTACAACATAACATGCACATTCGCTTGCAAATACCAATAGAACAAGGGAATTGTGAAAAGATAACGACGAGATACTATATGGTATAGATGAACAATTTAACACTAACTATGAGGAAGAGGATAACAAAATTGGGACAAATGAAAGTGTAGAAAATAATGAAACAAAGAGATCGTCTAGAACCTGTCTGGAGAACAAAATCAATGAAGACAATGTCGTAATTAATAGTTCTTTAGAATCTTGTTCAGTGTCGTATGTTGCGGGTTATTTAAGTCACTACATATATAAAAAGTACATTGTAATACGTGTAAGGAAATGCTAACAGTTAACGACTCAAGTGTTTTCAATGTGAACGAATCATTAATTCTATATAAAGATTACAGCAAATCTGATGGAATTAAATACTTACACAGACCATCACCCGAATTCTCAAAATTTGTGTTTTTTTTATTGAAACTTTTACTGAAGAATTTCATCTTTTAAAACAGATTATGGTTTATTGGAAAAAATTAAACTCCGTATAAAAAATGTCTCAACAGCAGTGTGAATTCATGGTTCAGAGAATGCGACACTCATAAACTGTTAATTATCGATCAGTTGGTTAAAATAAAACTATATCGAACCTTAAAGTGGGAGGCTAATAAACATATTTCTAATAGCTATAATTACAGTGATGTCACAAAACCACACCGTAAAATAAGAATATTATCTGCATAAATAAGTGTAAATGTTTGGATATGTTTTATGTATAGCATTGTATTAGGTACGTTATTATTTATGTGTAAATTGTTTGTAAATTATTACTATTATTTTAGATCAGTTGGAATTGTAATTTTGAAACAATGTTTATAATTAATGAGCTATTTTTACTTTAATTAAACTATTTTAATTCGAAACCATGATATTTTGATACAGTTTCAAAGAGTAAAATCCTAACTTTTTATCTCTACTAACAGATAACAAAGTGTCACTTTTCGTAAATTATTTTTTCCCTCGGGAAAAAAGTGAGTACTATTTTTAACACCAAATTTCCCTCAATAATTTTCTAATTCTATTGTAATATGATTTTTCAATATTAAATCGTCATTTATTTCGTCACAGAAAAGAATAGTGTATTATACACGTATTATCCGCACCGCGTCGGGAGACAACACACCTCAAGCTAAAATCTAGTACTTTTATTTTTAGAAGTAATAGGAATAGGTTTTATTACCAAGTGAATTTAAATTTGAAGGTCTAGTGGAACCCACTTTCCTTAAAAAACACGGTAACTTGTTGCCTTTTGAATTGAAAAATTTGAAAACCAATTTTTATTTAAAATCCTTTTCAACTGAACACGTAAAACAAGTAGATACAAAAACCAATAATTTTGCGTTTCTGAACTCTAGTGGTATTTCTCCCAGTATGTTCTACTTTATTCCTAACGAAGTTATTAAATGACAAACAAATGTCAACATTATTATTTGCAAGTTAAAAAATAAAGTGCAAGCATAATTTGTAAAATAATTGTTTCTTATTTATCTAACACCGACCAAACCAAACTGTTTTAACAAATAACGCTTCGCATGTATTTTAGTAAATTATTAAAAAAAACATTGTCATTAAAATCCAAGATATGTATCATCAATGGTATTATTCATAAATGAAAAATTCGTCACTTTTAATTACTAGTTAATACGTTTACTAAATATTTGAAAACGTTGCAACATTGTATTGACAAAAGTAAATTTTACGGATTGTATGTTGCGCCATTTTTACAACGGTGGAATAAATTGAACTATTCTATTTCAAGAATCGTACACATTATAACTTAGCGCTTCAGTACAGGTGAAAAAGTAAACAAAAACGCAACCCAACATGCATATGTGAATTGCATCCGTGATACAAGCAAATACAAGCGGTTGACTATCTTTACCAATATTTCAATCAACGATAGTACTTACTACCAATATTATCTCTCTGAAAACGCAACCTTTTTCGTTCAAACTGCAGCGAAAAACCTCATTTGGATTTTTACATTCACAATATAAAAACAAAATGGGGTCTGCAAAAAAATACGTTACTGAAAACTTTTTTGAACGATCATCTAGGCAGTTAATTACGCTTAAGTGTAAATAAATACGTTGTCCGTTACTTAAGTATTTTGAATTAGTAAATTTTTTAATTACACCTTTCAAACAAACTTACCTTGAAACCGGTATTTAGAGATAACGCAAAACGTCACATGAAGAATTATGATCATTATGATTTGAATGAACTTAAACTTCGTGGCGACATATAGAAAAACACAACAAACAATATTGATGTACTGTTGGTTTCTTTAAAAAGGGTCATTTAAATATGTCACTGTTAGTACATTACACATTGACATAAATGTAGGTACAATATTTTTTACGTCACTTCTTATAAATAAGATGGGGAGTTATGCGACGGTTTCCAAAACCAAAATTTTAACACTCCTTTTTTACTTTTTCCAATGAATTAGAGTTAGTACGTTAAAATAAAATAAAAAAAAATTTTTTGTTCAATGGCCGGCCGGTCATCTAATTAATTTTGAAATAATCTATCTAGCCAAAAGGGACGTTAACATATACACATTTTACACATTTTTGGTTTAAATAAAAGTTGTTTGTAATATAATTATACACAACTTTTGTTTAAAATATTTTTTGATCCGATAAGTAATTACTGAGATATAACAATCGCGTGACACTAATTGTTGTAAGAATATCTCCACCAATATCAATTATCAATTTATTTTAGCTTTGTGAGAGTGAAAAGTTTCAACTCTTCTTCTTATAAGGAACGTGGACGGGCAATACTCGTTTTGTCCCGACGCGACGTAGGGTAGTAGGTAGCGTTCGCACAACGGCTTACCATTAAGATACATTTAACTAATGTTGGAAGTTTACTTCTAATAGTGGATATCTGATTGGATTTTGGGCATAATCTATCAAGCCAGATAGATTTACGAAATGTTTACAAAAATATTTGTTTTACACATTTTTTTTCAAATAAAAGACGTTTTAAATTATTTTTTTATGCGATAAGTAACTACTGAGATACCATGTGACCCTAATTATTTTAACAATATTTCCACCAATTATATCAAAAAAGTTATGAAAAAAAAGTTGTTGGAAATTTTTTTGTCTATAACTATTGTTTAAACTATTTTTTCCTAAAACGCAATTTTTATTTTCTTTTTTATTTTTAACTTGTCTTGAAAGGAACGTGCGCTCGATATCACGTTTTGACGCTATTAGATATTTATTTTATTTTTCAAGCTAAATGTTTTTGTTAGTATCAAAACGATGTTTTATACTGTTTCGACCAGGCCGATTTTGAATCTGCTATTTGTGGTTTCAATGTATTAACCGAAAGTGAGTTATTCAAGGTGGGGCCCAACATGATGGAAATACCTGGGTTTCGCCCCTTTGATTTTTTTCCTCAGAAGAAAAGTGCGGGTAGGGTAACTTTTCTAAGGTTTATGGGACCAGGGAGTTCAATGGATTGGTTTATAAATTCATCCGGAAACGGGAAGTGTTTTTTTTAAAATGGCGAACCTTGCCTCAAGTGTCTATTCGTAGGTTTTAGGGATTGTTACAGTTTGATAATAATAGAAATATTTATAATAGTTCCGGGGCACTTACCTGTAACTTGCCGCGCAGAGTGGGTCGTGAGAAATAACTAACTTTGCTGTGGTTAACAGGCTTACTACACTAGGGACCCACCCACTTAATTGTAGTAATTAGTCTCAAGCAGTAGAAACTTATGATACAAATGAATAAACTGTTTTCTAGAGAAACATATAATTCAAAGAATTTTCCCTTCCGCGAAATTCACACATAAAAAAAACCTACACAAACAATGTGTTTAACAGACAGAATACGTAAATATTGAAGATAATATCACAGATAAATAGATTAGCATCCAGAAGGATATCGTTTGAAATAAATATAATACGGCACTGGCAGTTTGCCTAACCTAAAACTCGATCACAGAGTTACTTTCTTAATTATGTATAGCTAGACGTAGCGGTGTTTGATTGCTAGATTAATTATGTGCATTTTAACTTGTAAGACATCATTGAGAGAGATGGAGAGATACTAAATATAATAACATGGTGCCGAGGTATGAAAGCGGTCGTCTGGTTAGAAGTTACTCGAAACGGTTTCGACATACAATTTGTCTAGGTATGACAATTTCAATTTTATGAAGCATCAGTAAGGTATAGAAAGCACGTTATAGAATTTAAGAGCTAATTCGCCTCCAAGTGGTGGGTCTAGAAGATTAACAAGATGGCGGCAATCTGCTGTGCTCAAACGCCAAGAAAAAAAATTCTAGCGGCTAATTAAACAATTAAAGTGTGTACCAAAGAAAAATGAACTGAATTTTTCGCCACATGCACTAAACCATATTGAGTCACGTAAAATTAGTTGCCCAAACACAAGGCGTAAAAAAGACCGAAAATTAATTTATTAAACGAAATACAAAAGATAACCGTTATAGGGTCTGTGAGTTCAATAGAATGGTTTTAAAGATTTTTGCCAGGGACGTATTAAGGACCCTGGACTCTTTTTAAAAGGTGCGAATGTTTTGAAACAAAACTTAGGTAGCCGGTAGAGGCGACGTTTTGCACGATAAAGTGGGTGCTTTTTCAAGGCCAGCGAGCATATTAAGCGAGTACCTACTGTTAGAGTGCGAAACGTCGTTTCAACTAGCTATCTGAGTTTTTTTCAAAACATTCGCATCTTTCAAAAGAGGTCCTTAATACGTCCCTGGCAACCATCTTGAATATTATACGGAATTATATCAATTTACAACAGAATGGATGGTTTTCATAAACCATTGGGAGACCAGAAGAACCCTTTTCTAAGATGGTTGACTGAAATTAACTAGTTCGTCAGCTTACGAGGATGTATTGATATCTAGTTAGCCTAGACCAGTTCCTTGCATAAACAAAATATTGCGTTACCATAGCAACGAACAATAACTGATTAGAAGTGTCAGTGTAAAGTTTGACGTCAAAAAGTAAACCAGAGTCACGCAATAAATTAAATGAAAAAGATGTCCACCGAAATTGTGAAAATCGAAAAATTGGAGTATCGAGCCATCATCAAGTACCTGTATTTAAAAGGGTTAAGAGGTAAGCAGATTTACGAAGATATGCTTAATACCCTTGGTGATCAATGTCCTTCGTATGCGACCGTCAAAATTGGAATGCAAGCTTCAAAAGAGGTAAATTTTCCATTGAAGATGATGACCGATCGGGAAGGCCAGTTTCTGTGTCAGTCCCCGAAAATATCGATGCAGTTCATGACATGATTTTATCAGACCGTCGAATTGGGCTAAAACGGATATCTGAAGCACTGAATATTTCATACGAACGCGTTCATCATATGGTTCACGTCAATTTGGACATGAGAAAATTGCTGCAAAATGGATCCCCAAATGTTTGAATGTTGACCAAAAGCGTGCAAGGGTAGAAGCATCGCGTTCGATCTGTGCTCGATTTGAAAACGATGTAGACTTCTTAAACCGAATTGTTACTATGGATGAGACTTGGGTACATTTCTACGATCCAGAAACAAAGCAACAATCGATGGAATGGCGACACTCTGGTTCTCCAAGACCTAAGAAGTTTCGTGTCCAAAAATCTGCTGGAAAAGTTCTTGCTTCAGTTTTTTGGGATTGCCATGGAGTAATCATGATTGATTTTTGGATAAGGGTAGAACAATAACTGGAGATTACTATTCGACATTACTGACCACTCTACGGGAAAATATTAAAGAGAAAAGACGCGGAAAGCTATCCAAAGGTGTTTTGTTTTTGCAGGACAACGCCCCTGCACACAAATCTCATGTTGCCATGCAAAAAATTCGTGATTTAGGGTTTGAATTACTAGAACACCCCCTTATTCACCCGATTTGGCTCCGTCCGACTATCACCTCTTTCCTCAACTGAAAAAAGTTTAAAAGGTCGTACATTTTCTTCCAACAAGGAGGTAATAGAAGCTGTGGAGGTCTGGTTTGCAAAGCAAGAAGAAACATTTTTTTGAAAGGTCTAGAGACGTTTCAGTTTCGCTGTAATAAATGTATCCAATTAAGAGGAGAATATGTTGAGTAATAAAATATTTTGCCATTGAAATTTTGTTTGGTTCTATAGTAGGCTAAGAATTTTTCAATATATCCTCGTATATTCTCTTAGGTACATGATGATCAACTTTTTCGCTGTTTTCTGTTTTCTTCATCGTCTTTTGCGTCAACAAAGATGTGTAAATGAAGTGCGAATTGCTAGCTTCTTACATTTTTCATTTTGGTTTTGTAGTATTTTGCTTTTCCTACATACCTGTCAGTGGTTGAAAAAATTGAAAAACTCCTCAACCTTAGCTTCAAAATGCTCTTCGAACGTGCACTGTCTCAAAAAAAAATGTTTGGGTAATTTTCCCATTAATTTCCCTAGCTAGCTGTATATACCGTTCCCCAGATGTCATTCCAAATCAAAACCTGATAAATAAATAGTTGTTTTCAATGGTACTGTAAAAGTCGCTGTGTGCCTAAATTACTGATACCGGCTAAATTAACAACTCATGTTGCATATTTTTGTATAATAGTAAGCATGCAGTTCTTTACATATTTGGATAAACGGTAGAGTATTTTGATGACCATCTTGACAGTTTGGCAATAAACTTTTGAAGTTCCCCCTTCTTCCTCTTTTCCCCCTTTTTTTTTTTTTTTTTTTTTTTTTTTTTTTTTTTTTTTTTTTTTTTTTTTTTTTTTTTTTTTTTTTTTTTTTTTTTTTTTTTTTTTTTTTTTTTTTTTTTTTTTTTTTTTTTTTTTTTTTTTTTTTTTTTTTTTTTTTTTTTTTTTTTTTTTTTTTTTTTTTTTTTTTTTTTTTTTTTTTTTTTTTTCTTTTTTTTTTTTTTTTTTTTTTTTTTTTTTTTTTTTTTTTTTTTTTTTTTTTTTTTTTTTCTTTTTTTTTTTTTCTTTTTTTTTTTTTTTTTTTTTTTTTTTTTTTTTTTTTTTTTTTTTTTTTT
>JALBCR010002494.1:0-107500 GCA_030710515.1 Abscondita cerata | reverse complement strand
ACTGTAGTTATAGAAGTATTAACATACTGCATTTTTTGTGGTCACATAACTTCATCGTTTTATATTGGTTTTAAAAATTCGGATGTAAATTTAAACAGTTTGGCTCAAATTGAGTTAAAAAAGTTCTAAAATTTTCAACGACATTTATTTGGCGTTACGTTCCATCAAAATATAACTGCATATTTGGTATCCAGAGGTGTTACACCTGATCAGTTAATTTTAAATTTAGTTTCTTCTAAGCGAATTAAATTATTGGCCCAAAAAAATTATATCTTTGAAAAGAATTGATACTACAAAGCTTGAATTTAAACGTATAAATTAAATTTTTGCAACCGCAACCTCTTCTAATTTAATTATAAATCCGTTCTCAAATAATTGCATATTGCTTGTAAGTGTAAAAGTAACAAAATTGAAACAAGCAAACTAACAAAAGTGAAATTTAAAATTCCACCAAAGTATCATTTAATCTTATTATTTAGAAATGAATATTTTCGGTTATTGCATGCAAATTTTTTTTTGAACTTTGTGACCAATAGTGATTGAAATCGAGTGTAAATTCACAATTGTACAATATGCGTGGCTGTCGGTTTATTATCCAAAGAAAAGTACGATTAATAATATATTACGACATCCATTGTCGCCCGTGCTAACGTTGCACGTCTGACAAGTGATCTGGACTAAAGTAATTCTGTCGTCAAACAATTACAAAACTCGTTTATTCGATTATTATTATTGCCAACTAAGCGTTGCTCTAATTTCACTACTCAAAAGTTCCAAAAAGACAGATGACTTGAGATTTTCGGTCTTTGAAGTTGTACAATTTCTTGCGAATTTAGAGCAGGCGATTTGAGATTCTTTTTTATACCAACACTTAGTTGGCGATAATAATTGAGGAATCGACTTTTGTAATTGTTTTTACATTTGTCGAAAAAGTGCTGAAATACAATTCTCATCTGCAAAAAACTGTAAAAATATGCAAAAATGTAGAAAATATACAAAATGCACATAAATCCTTTCGTTAATAATGAATGTATTTATTCTCGTTTACTGATTTACTGGCATCGATAATAAATTGAACGTTAAACCAAATTGTTTCCTCTAGGTCGGGTAATTTTTTTTTTAATTAAACGGTGATTGTCTAGAGATTAACACAAAATTAATTTAACTTAAACTTTATTAAAGAAACTTAAGTTAATTTCAAAATTCTTTGCAATACTATAGACAGGTAAAATTTTAATGCCTTGTCAGAGCTTTATTGGATGTTATTTTTAGTTCGATAAAGTTAAAATTAATTAAGGGTTTATTGGATGCATTGATTTAATTTGTATCGACAAAATAATTGGGGAAAGTTTAATTTTAGATTTTTTAATTAGAATAAATTTTTTTTCACAGCTGGATTTACCTTAATTCGTTTGCAAATGAACAGATTTTCAAAGTTTCATTTTATTATACAATTACGTACTAAGCATTTCGCCAATTAACAGCATATTTCGAAACCGTATTTATTCTAAAAAAAAATTTCTAGTAGTACCGAAATGGCGCCACCTGTTAGACAAAGGTAAAATTTATTATATTCACTTATGCCACAAATATGCATATAAATCATTTGCAACGATTATTGTTAAGATATTACCAATTATTAGATTTAAATTAGTATTTGATGGAAAAATTCCGCACGAGAGAAACGTTTGTATGTCGAGCTTTGGCGAGCTCTACTTTTCACTACTTATCATTATCAGGCTCGTTTCAGGATTTTGCTTTTACGTCTTCTGACACTTGTATTTTAATTTATTTATTTAAAATTTTCATTTATTTACGCATTAACTTAACTTGAATTTAAAAACGGAAGTGAAGTTTAAATACTTATGTGAATAAGTTATTCAGTAGAACCCTCATTTTCGGCCACCTCTAAAACCGGACAAGTTTTCCAAGTCAAAAACCAATTATACGGAAATATTCATATTTATGACCCTCCTAATAGCGACTACCTCTCGATAACGGCCACGGCCACTTATTTGTATACTTTCTTGGAAAAATACATGTAATTCTACCTCCCATTTCCGGCCATTCTTAAGTAAGGTCATTAGTAGACAATTGCTTAGCGTTCAAGTTGTGCATAATATATAATTGTTTCATTGTGTAAGGCTTAAGTAATTACCGGTATTTAAGAACGGATTTAAAGAATTTGTTCGATTTACAATAGACAGTCATTGCAGAGAAAGTGCTATTAAAAGCCTGATTAAGCTCACTCCAAAATTTGTATTTTGCGTACATAGTTTGAGTTAGTATGTTCAACAGTGATTTTACATATAGACGTACAGAAAAATTACAATGTTGCTAAAAAGAAAACGTTTGTCTCTTAAAGAAAAAATTGATATAATTGTGGAAAGCGAAAAGCAATACCAGTGCTAGAAAGTTGGCTAAAAAATATAGTGTTGGAAGAACACAAGTTAAAGATATTTTAAAAAACGAATGTTATTTAAAAAATTATTTGATGAAGGTTTCAATACAGAGCAGAAGAGAAAATTTCCTAGAACTGAAGGTTTAGAAATTGACCGAGTAGTTTACAATTGATTTTGTAAAGCTAGGAATAAAAATATCCCTATATCCTTTAATAAAAGAGAAAGCATTGGAAGTTGCGAAAATTTAAAAATGACGGATTTTAAAGCTTCAAATGGGTGGCTTGAGAAATTTTGTCAAAGACATAACATAACCTTTAAAACAATTTGCGGGGAGTCAGCTGATATTAACCTGGACACTGTTGAAGCTTGGAAAGCAAAGCTGTCAGTAATATTGAAGGAGTATTTACCTAAAAATGTGTACAATGCTGACGAGACCGGACTTTTTTACCTTGCGATGCCAAACAAAACGTTCTCTTTAAAAAACGATAAATGTAGTGGTAAAAAAGCTCCAAAACAAAAATTGACAATTTTATTTTGTACAAATATGGAAGGTGATAAGGAAAATCCGTTAATCATTGGAAAAAGTAAACACCCAAGATGTTTTAAAGGCTCTCATATCAACAAATTGCCCTTAGAATGGGTATCTAATAAAAAAGCTTGGATGACGGTAAAGATCATGACTTCCTGGCTAAAAAAATTTGATGAAAAAATGCAAAAAGAAAATAGAAAAGTTATATTATTTCTAGATAATGCCACGTCTCATCCCAAAGTGACTCTTGAAAATGTGAACATTGTTCTTCTACCCCCAAACACCACATCCCATTGCCAACAAATTTTTTCCTCCCAATAACGGCCACCTCCATACACCAGTCAGTTTTGCAGCAAATTTTAGTGACCGCTATTTAGAGGTTTTACTGTTGTTGAAAATTAGCTTCAAAAGTTATTATTTTGTGCGACCACAAACTTCATAAATAAATATGAATTGCTAACGTGATACTGGACTTTCACAAATTTTAGCACCGCCATGTTGGGCTCCAACGTTAATTTGAGCGAATCAGATGCTTGCTTTATGACGTGTTTCTATGACGACAACCTTTACAAGGTTAAATGTTAGTTTTATGGGGTTGCAACAACAATCTCATAGTTTCAAAACAATTACTATCTGAATTTAAATTAAATTAAATTTTTCCACGCGTTCTGAACCAATAAGCGTTATGTCCTTTTTAAGGTGGATGCGCCTAGTTAAAGGACATTTATTTAACATGTAGTCTATATTTATTCATTAAGTTCGTGGAAGCAACTAACTGAAAAAAATTAATATTCAAACACAGGTCACATTTACCCTTTGAATAAAAGATTTGTATGACTATATTTACAACTGCCCTTCTTAGAAAACATTTGAGGCATATAATCATAGCGTTGTGTGGTGGAGCACCATTTTGCTGAAACCAAAGGTTATTGAAGCAATTAAACCAAACATTATCATCGACGTAATAAGTAATTTTACGAACTGGGTTTATTGAATATGACTTTTAAGGTGTGACTGAGTACAAAATTTTAATTATTTTGCTTCAGTGGATTTAATAAATTATATGAAGGGTGTTCAAATAAAAACTAGGCTGGGTAAGTCTTGAAATGTTTTTTGGAATTTGTTAATTTTTTTAACAAAGTATTTAAGTAATACAAAATTTAGGTTAGAATCAAGAAGAAGAAGAAATCATCTATTTCTGTCAATTTTTAGGTTCGAGTACCATGCCGTCACTCGTTATTTTGCTGTAGTTTTGTGTGCACTGCAATAATAATTAAGTCAATTTAATTTTACGACCTGGCTAGCCCAATTTTTAATTTGAACACACATTAGTCGTGTAGGTACACTGGTGCCTAGCAAAATCGCGTACAGTTTTTACACAACTGAAAAAACTGAATTGCTCTGCTACTTAATTTTCAACGTGTGCGTGATTTTTTGGGGCGTCTGTGTACATAGCTTTCTTATGAAAAATTTTCAAATCTATTCTTTAGATTGTAACCAGTGTTTACGTAACGGGAGATTAACTTGGACGTTTATCATTTTTTACTTCGGCTAAACAGTGATTCTGAACGACAATGGGCTACATTACAAAATAAGACAATTTATACATTGAAAAGCTGGTGCTCTGTGTGATTTGAATTTTATTTTTTACTAAAATAGAAACCGTCTTCTTCTTCTTATTTCTTTCTTTGTTTTTAGGCCAATGTTCTGTTTATTGTACATTGATACCTCATTTTAAATGTTTTCGTTAGATGTCGAGACCCAGTTATGTCGTTACCTTTTCTGAGACTTTCTCTGAAGTTTTTTACAGACTGTCTTTCCGTTCATCACTTGTTTTGCTAGCATTTAGTTGTTCATGTTTTGGACGTGGAATTTCATCACATCTCTTATTTTTGTGTTTTTTACTTTATTTCTTAATTTTCTGTCTGTCATTACTCTCATATTGCTTGTTTTGTTTAATTTCTTTGTCTCGCTTCATTGTTTCTGCATTATACAGGATGCTTTCTAATTAAATGTCAATATTTAAGGGAGCGATTTTTGGGGCCCTTTTAAGAAGAAACGTTTTAACTTTTGAGGTACAGGGTGGTGAAGTTTTCAAAAATAAATAATTTTTTATTCATATCTGTAATATTATTGTAGATATTTTAATGAAATTTGGCATACATGTACTATGTATTAAGAGGAATTTTTAATGTACCACATTTTTTTTTATGTTCGTACAGTATATGACTTGCCTATTTCCGCAGATATTCTCCAAAAATAATATTATTGAAATCCGCAATCATTTCTAACCAAATTTGACCCTTAATTTTTGTTCAATCCGATGCACGGTTTTCGCTTAAAAAAATAAAAACTGTTTCTCTTCGTGATCATAACAATAAATATCACCATGTAGAGAATGTATTTTATTTTTTTTATATGAAAACCGTGAGTCAAACTAAAAAAAAATGAAAAAATCATATCTACCGATAAATAAATACAGATTTCCTTGACCTTTTCTTATTCGTGTTCCCCAGTTCAGTGGTTCTAAAACTTTTTCATACAAACATCTAACCCAATCTTTTGTTAACAAGCATAAGGCAATATTAAGTAAATCGTTTTGTTTTATCATGGCCTATTGATTATTAAAATATTTGCCCAACTATCACAGTCGCCCTGTAGATAAAAATTGGTCCCAACACGTTTTCGGGAGTTCACCCTTACCGTCAATTTAAATGTAATTGGCTCTTTGGCGAAGCCCATTGCTAATGTACTAATGCTAATGTGTTATATGCAAAAAGAAGTTAGCGATAATTTTAAATTAAAAACGCAACATACATAGGAGTTGCTCCTTAGCTCAGTGCGAGGGGGTGGCTCGCGAGATAATTTGCCTTCGTGAAATGATAAGGTCGAAGTAAATGGTTGCAAAATCGTCAATAACAATCGATAAATCAAGAAACAAGGTAACGACGATAGATAGCTTCCAGCTAGTGTTCACTTAAAGTCTGTTCAGGAGGATACCTACTTTCCAGTTGGCTTACCTTAAGAAAGTACTGTTACAAATCTGTAAAAGTTAGCACTACACGCACAAAAATAAAATCAAATCTAAATTAAAAAGGCTCGTTAGATAAAAAAAATAACAAAATTTATTGCATTTAAAACTACAAAAAAACTTATCAGATAAACGAAATCTAATAGATTACGTAATCGCTATCTAATTCAATGATAACTGCGTTACGCTCGAACAATGCAAAACAAAACAGACGTAAATATGACCTTTCACGGCTTGTGTTAATGAATTAAATCTGTACACAAAAACTTAAGAAATGAATTAAAAACGCACCGAAAACTTTGCGACAGTTTATAATTTACATCTTGAGTTTCAAACCCCTTTTTAATTTCGGTATTGTTCATATATTCATTTAAAATAAAAAACAACATAAATACCTAGAGGTCACGACTTACGGTGAATTTGGGTTAAGATGCACCAGCTTGTTGTATCGACAGAAATGACGATGACGTTATCGAAGTCTAGAAGAGCAGATCGAGAGACGTTAGAACGAAGACGAAAAGTCGTTTTAAAATAATTCTTTTTAACAGACGACAAAAACTGGCATGTCGACATAATAAATTATTATAAACGCTATACTAAGGCAATTATATTTGTGGTACGGGAATTTTAAAACCACATTATCGCGAAAACTAAGTACTAACTTAAATTCCAAGTACACTTCAAAAAATACGTATTTCGGTATGAACAAATTCTATTATGCGCACACTTGCCTAACGGGAAATAACACTCCTTACTAACTTCAAACTCGTAATTTACTTAATTCCCGTTCTAAATTCAGCGATTGCTTGATAACGGAATAGGGCTTTTCTTATCACCCCTAGTGCACGTACCGCCATTAGAATTTCTAGGCGATGAAAACCTCGACTACATCAAAGAAAATATTATGCTAGAGAAGAAATTATGTCTCAAGGTGAAGCCAAGAAACTGACTGCGTCTTGCCTAAGATAATAAAATCGAGCAAATCAAACGTACACACCAAACGAAAACAATATTTCCGTGTGACGGAAATTCAACCCAATTTAAATATGCGTAATAAAAACTTATCTATTATTTTAAAAAGGAAAATTCGAACGAAGGTTACAAATGTTGGACTCAAATTATCTCCTTCTCGTATACCCTCTGTTACCGGCACCTCTTCTGTTTTTTAATTTATTTAGTTCTCCACTATTTGTATTCATCTTCTTCTTAATATTTCTAACACTTTCCTTAATTGGATCATATCAAAGCTTGCGTAAAGTCAATAAAACATGTAAATAGGGGTTTGTCAAATTCTATTAATCTTTCTGCTCCTCACATAGAGTTAACGTATCTATATTAATCTTAAATGAATTTGGGTTCTAATGCTGCACAATAAACCGATTCCTCTTGTAGTTCACCGGGACTTTTTCTTTCCTCTTTTCTGTATAGTAAGGCCAGTGCCATTTCATTGGATACGTTATCGATGCATATGGCTTTTCTATTCTTTAATTTATTTATTGTTTGTTGCACTTTTTTGTAACTATTGTTGGTTAGTGGTAGTTCTATTTCTGCGTATTTACCGTTGATGTTCAAGATTTTTTCTTTTCTATTATACTTATTGGTATTTATTAGTTATTACACCTCCTCTTATGAAATAAGATGGGGAGTTATGTTAACGGTTTCCAAACCGAAAATTTTAACAGGCTGTTTTTTTACTTTATTTGAAGAATTAAAGTTATTATGTTATAACGAAGCAAAACAGATTTTATGTCTGATGGTTGGCCGGCTGGGCATGGCCGTCCTTATGTAAACAAGATATCAAGAAAACTACCCGTCCGATTTTTATCAAACTATGTACATTCACCTTATTTATAATTCCGCAGATCTGATTAGTTTTTGGTCACAATCTATGTAGCCAAAAGGGCCGTTAACCTACACATATTTTCGAATTTTTGAAATATTTAAAAAAATATTCATTTTACACATTTTTGTTTCGAGTAAAAGTTATTTGTAATTTAATTATTCACAACTTTTGTTTCAATTATTTTTTGATCCGATAAGTAATTATTTCTTTTCATGTGACATGATTTCCTTTTGTTTTATTCGTGTATCTATGACCTTGTCCTTCCTTTGCACTGTGACTATCTTGATGTTTTTACCATGTGTCTTTTGTGTAAGCCTCTTTGGTCGGATTGTTGGCCAGAGGTGTGTGAAAGATGTTCTGTGTTGTATTTTGTGAGTGCATTTTTCTTCTGTTGCTTTTGTTTCATCGTCTTGTTTTTACCCAGATCAGAGAAGAGTTTGGAATTCTTACGTCAAGGATTTCAGTAGAAAATAGTAGATTTTATGTTCCTTAGAGTTAAAATTGGTTTTGGTAAGCAGACCTCAAATCTTATATGCCAACCCTTTTCATTTGTCCGGAACCGGCGCTGGAGGTTTATAGCTACACAAACTGTCCGTCACCAGCTAAAGGCAGATTTAAAAAAAAGACATATTATTATGTTTAAAAAACAACTGATTTGGTTGCATTTATCTAGATTTCGACTCCCTATGTGAGGACTTTACCAATTTTATCAATTTGAAACTCAACAACTACTAAATTTTTCATCTAATGAGCTCAATTAATAATTATAATAAAATACTTGCATTTGTGTGTAGGAAAGTGAGCGTTTTTCGATGGTTTTAAATGGAAAGTACCCTTATTATAGAGAAAATCTAATGTCGGTGTCCAGGGCTTCTTTTTTAGAGTTAAACTCAAACTTGATACTCACACTGTTTTCAACTACAGGACAAAAATGAAATTTTGTGTTTTGAATCACACTCGTATTTATAAAGATATTCAAAATCTGTAAAAACTTTCTTCAGACCCTTTTTAATTGGAATTCGTTGTTCGTATCAAATAAATTCTATCGTCTATATTTTAAAAGTTGTGACATAAAGTATTTTTTTTAAATACAAATCGTAGTTGGCCATGGCTCAATTGAAAAATATTTATTGCCTAGTTTTGAAAAAATACACTTTTAATTATTAAAATATGAAATAACGAATGAACAAATGACGTGGATAATTTTTATTTCAGTAAATAAAACGATGAGTGCTGCTTATCCTCTACTTTAATAAAATAGTAAAATTTTTGACAACCGCTTTCGGTACTGTCGACTGTACCATTATCAAATCACATTAAATTTATTGAACTCATCGTATTGTTTTTAATTTTCATTTCATTTTTGTCCGATAGCTCGAAAACGTTAGACGTATCAAATTTTGCTTTTGGGTCTGAGTTTATTTATAAAAATATATATGAACATCAACATCAGATTTTCTATATTTTGCTTAATAAAGGTATTTTCCAGTTAAAACCATCGAAAAAAACTGTATTTAATAAAAATTTACCTAATTTTTACTGAAGATTTATTTATAAAATTATTAACTATTAATAATCGTCAGTTTATTTTTTATTTTTTGTAGATTTATTCTAACAAACTTTGTTACTAACAAACGGAAAAAACACCAAAGGTCTTCAAAAAATATTTTCAAAATTTGGTTATTATCTCTAGTAGTAACAACTTGCAAAATCTTTTAGGCAATCCAAAAGAACTAATAGAAATATGTGATAAATCGGGAATATACAAAATAAATTGTAAAGACTGTAACCAAGTATATATAGGGCAAACCAAGAGACCTATTAAAACTTGTTTTAAAGAGCATTTAGCTCATGTCAAATATCATCTCACAGATAGGTCCAGTGTTGCCATGCATATGCTTGAAAATGGCCATAGAGTAGGCGACATTGAATTAATTAAGAGGGTAGATAAAAAATCGAACTTGATTCTTATGAAAGTTTGGAAATATTTAAAAACAGAAATTTGCTTATGAATTATTATAACGGTCCATTAGAATTTTCGGAATTATTCAAACTTATATAAGAATCAATAAAGTATAACGATGCGTGACACAAAGATAGTATACATAAGCTTCCTATTGTTTTTATTTTTAGTGTCAGTTTGCGGATGATGATGATAGCTTAGTTATTGAAACACGTGTCCGAGTAAAGTTTTTTGGTGTTTTCTCGTTTGTTAAAATAGACGCTGCAGTTCAGTGTTCTATTTCTTTAACTTTGTTACTATTTACAAAAACCACTTTATTAATAATTGTGTACCTACAGAAAGAATGGCTGACCACATGAACTGTGAACAAAAATTTATTCATCACAACAATTATTACTTGCGTTCAATTAAATAATAAATTCGGCAGTTTAATTATTAAATATTGTTTGTCTGCTTACTTTTAAAAATTTACAAAACCCAAAGTAATTAAATTCCTACTAGAAAATATTTTATATATTTTGCAAATAAGTTAAAACAACTTTGTGTTGACAAGCTTGAAGCGTTTCTTTAAAATTTTAAATTATGGTGTGTGGTGTAAAGAGGGTATAACGCTTAAATATGTAATAAAGATCATGCCATTAAACAGTGAAAATTTTGAAAGCGTTACGTCAGAATTATGTTACTACATATGGATTATTGTACTTAATAAAACTTAGTGGAGTGTGACAATAATTATATGACGCCATACATTGTTTATTTCTATCCCCAATAATATTACTAAAAATTAATTACTCGATATCTAAATAACAAGTTTTTAATGAATCTATTTGGTAATTTATTTATTGAAAATCTTTTTGAAACTTTTTCAGTTTTACATTTAATTTTAATATTTATGAACCTCTTATAAAAGGCTTGCTTGGTTTCTCTTCATATTTATTTCTAAAGATCGAATTAAAAAATAAAAAATTAAATTCTTATTAGATAACATAAAAAAAACAAAACTTGGCGTCTAATAAAATCTTTGATTAAATTCTAAAATAATAATTAAAATTCTGTTTCCGGTTAGGAAACTTATGCAAACATCCACTTTTTTTGAATACATCATCATAAAGCACAAGAAATAAAAGAAAATGCAAAGGAGCAGATGTATTACGAAATTATCAAATTTAACAATGCAGTACATTACGAATCTACCAGAATTGATGCATAAGAAACGTTTAGACAAACAAAAAAATAATTACATGTTAAAAAAATTGGTATGCCTCAAAAATGACCTCAACCAACGGCCGAAACAAATCAATCGGTTATCAAAAAATTTTTATACGCTTAAACCGTAGTGTACGCTATTGACGATAAAGCAACCAAATTATTTATTTTATAACATGACTAAAGCTATTTCTTAAATTCAACAAAAATCACAAAACACGGAAATGCAACCACTAAGCAGTACAGCACTAATATTTAGGTTCGTCCGATTAATGATCTTCAAGTTCAATTAAATTTCGATACATGGAATGACCATACAATTCCCGGGATGAATGATTTGTGTTTAATCAGGTACAAATCACCAAATGCAGGGTTGCCATCGAACATCCGCAGACGTTTATTGCACTTTTTCTATCGACCTAAGCTGACGAGAAACTTCGTCACGGGATCGCATGACGAAATTGACGATAATTTACTTTTGGTGATTATTTCAACAATATACGTTCATTACCAAAAATAGTCTGACAATACCTCATAATATATATTGGATTTTAGTTTAAAATAAATTTGAGACTCTAATTATTTTCATTTATCTCAGAGGCCTGGGGTTTGTTTTAAATAAAAGATTGATTCAATTTAAACGATATATTTAATAAGATCCGAATGTATAATTTTTTATTATTTATTCAAACATTTAACAAAACTACATGTTGCGTGCACGTATAAGCTAAATACTTATTTACTTCTAATGATATTGATTTTAAATTCTAAACAAAATTATACTTAATATATAATATACTTAATAACTTACTTCAAAATGTAATATTTTCTTTTTGATGTAATTTTGAATAATTTGAGTACATGGTAACTGTCCATGAGGTGGTAACACCGACTATCTCTTGCTTAATAACTAATCTTTAATGACTTTGGTAGTTGTGGTTTTTTCCATATCTAGATGATGACGACATTTCTTTGTCTTCCAAATTTCTATTTTTTAGTTTCACTCGTGGTCACTTTATTTTTGTTTATTTAATGATGGATCAAAGGAATGGAATACTAAACTGTAGTGTCTATTTTAACAAACGGGAAACACCAAAAAACTTCAACAGTTTTTTTACTTGAGTAAAGTTTTTTGTTGCAGCTTTTTTGTGTTTTCCCGTTTATTAATGATGGATGGTTTATTCATTTACTACGACAGCTGGTAACGAACAAAGACGGTTTTCACTATTTATTTACTTTACTTAGCATAATTTTATTCCACATTTTCTAATCATTATCGATCGACACTATCAATTGTTTTTATCTGAATTTGATCTTGATCCTTGGGGTGTTCATTCACGAGTGTCGTATTATAAATTCATCTTGTGCCGTGAACTGTCATTTACCGAGTGCTTGTTGACCCGTGGGGTGTTTATTTATGATTGTTATTATTTATTCATGTTGAGTCGTTGATTTCCAAAGTACGAGTGGCTGTCTTGATTTTTTTACGTACACCAGATGCCAAACAACTTCGCACTTATCTTTAATTTTGTACACTTTGCGTCTCTAGTCACTTTTATATTTAATTTTCTTACGTAAAACACATTCAGCATTTTAAACGTTTATCAAAATAAACAAACTTTAATTGCAACTAAACGAAAGGATTTATTTAGACAAATCTATCTAATTTCATTTTCTAAATAAATTATAGATCGGTTTTTAGAAATATTATCTAAACTTTAAATACCTTTGATTTGAATAAAACAGTCATTATAAACCTATCATTAATTATATTTTATTTTAAATATTAAAAAAAATCCATTCAAATTTTTTTTTAATTTAAAATAAATCTTTCAGTGAAATATGTAGGTACCTTAGGGTTTTCTGAGTTTAACAATTAATAAAATATTTGCTACAAAATTAATCAAGCAATTTCACATTCAATCATCGGGTTGGTTCTTAATCAAATTTTAAAATTGCTCCAAAAACAAATCGCAAGAAACGACATGAAACGGTTGTCACAACTTTTCAACTACTTCATATTCTTTATATAGTCACGTGGAATAGTTTGAAAAATATCCTACAAAGTATAACAATTCACTTATATCTTAATATAAATTCACTACCCTTGATTCAATGTGCCGAAGTTTCGCCCGACCTATGCGGGCTTCTTCAGGGCTTCTGTTTATTCATGTAAAAAAAATTACAGAAATAAATACATGTGCATAAACAAGTACGATCGCATATCATTATTTTTTTTAAATTTTAAAAAGTATAAAAATTATTAAGTATAATACCATATCCCTAATTTAAACAAATGTGTCGATTTAGTTATATCGAAACATTCTAACGATTATAAAATAATTACAAATTATTAATTAGTTGATAATTTCGTATAAACATAGAACAATTTTCTTGTAAGGTTATAACAATTGTATCCAATAATAAAATTAATATCTTTGTGATTTGATCTCACCTTGAAATTTAGAGCGTGACAGTCACATCTAACATAATATTAAAAACCAACAAAATTATACACTAAATTAATCACCAAGATTAACAGCGGTCACAAATTAAAAGTTTATAAATTAAATAAATAAATATATATTAATAAGACACACTATAGTACGAAATGTATTGTTACTTATAAAATAGGATAAGAATAAATATTTAGTTATTTTTAATTATTGTATAAATCATCTACTGCTAATTTTAACGTCTTCGAATTAAACATGTTGAAATTGGTAGTCTTATTAAATTAAATTTCATTTTTCAAATTAATTGTAAATGGTAGCTATCGGTCAAATTAGTTCATAATTACGTGGTTTTTATTTTTTATTTTTATATATAATAATCTAATATTATTAATGTTTAGGTAATAGGTTTCATTTTGCTTATAATATTATTGTAAATGCTGATTAGATTTTGGGTATCTGTATTAAAGTTAACATTTAAACGATGAGTCTTAATAGAAATCATTTCAGATATCAGTCTTTTTTTGTGATTTTGTTCTACATCAAGAATAGATGGTTTTTCAAAATTGAACGTGTGTCCTGTCATCACATGCTGTGTCGACAGTCCTGTATCTTCAGTCTTATTATTACAGTTATATTGATGTTGTTTTATTCTGTTTTTTAATTTCTGCTTAGTCTGTCCGATGTAACATTTTTGGCAATTGTTACAATTTATCTTGTACACAACGTTGGATTTGTCTAGAGTATCTGTCTTGTCTTTGAGTCTGGAGTAAACATTGTTGTATATTGTATTTTTGTTATCAACTAATTAATAATTTGTAATTATTTTATAATCGTTAGAATGTTTCGATATAACTAAATTGGACACATTTGTTTAAATTAGGGATATGGTATTATACTTAATAATTTTTATACTTTTTAAAATTAAAAAAAAAAAATAATGATATGCGATCATGCACATGTATTTATTTCTGTAATTTTTTTTACATGAATAAACAGAAACCCTGAAGAAGCCCGCATAGGTCGGGCGAAACTTCGGCACATTGAATCAAGGGTAGTGACTCTATTTCTTGCCTCCACTTTAAGGAATTTATATTAAGATATAAGTGTATAACTGTAATTTTTGGAGGATAAAATCTATTATTACAATTCAACACAAACCATAACAAGAAGTTGATAAGTTGAATTTTTTAAATATTGTGTCATAAGATTACCTATGTAGTCGGTAACATAAAACTACGTTTAAGCGAAAGCACTTTTTATTACGTCGTTGGATTCAAAAATACAAATTTACTTCCCATTCAACTTTTTCTTCGTTAATTTTTCATTACATAAGAATTAATCGAAATGTGGTGTTAATAGGCGCCATTACCATAAAGTTTCTAACAATTTTACCATATGGCTCAAACAGATCTTGACTATTTCTTTTTTTTTTTATAGAAAACGTTGAATGTGTTCACGGTAAATCTATTTTTAGGAAAATAAATCACGTCCGCAACAAACAAAATTGCAATCTTGACCGAACGGTTTTAACCAAAGTGTGTGGGTTTTATCTTTATAAAAACTAACTTGATAAAAAACACGCACAGTTAACAGAATCTGGGCCCTAATAAATACTACCAGCTTGAATATAAACTTGGCAAATAAATTATTGAATTTTTGTTGCGGCCGTATACGTAAATGTAAGAACTTTTAACGAATTATGCATTTCATGTCTGCAAGTGTATACGTTTACTTCAAACATTTCTAACCAAAAACAACTAATAAAGGAACTGCCGATTTAATTTTTTCTACGAATTGTGTTTATGAGAACGAAAAGAACAAATACACCGTTCAATTTGAAATAAAAAACCTTTTGATTTGACCTAAATTTGATCTTCCCTTTCCATTGATTTCTTTTTCATTGCGATGACGTACCTGCTTCTGTCGTCATTGACAGGTATACAGGGTACCTCAAATGAAACACTGTAGGCCCCAAAAAGATTTCTCAATTTTCAAATAAACTTATTCGTTAGTTTGTTAGGACACCCTGTATATGTTTTTAAATTGAATTACGAATTGTTTTGGGCTTTGAAATTACTTTATTTTTAAACTAGTATTGTCTAGATTCGGGACCAAAACCATCGTTGATTGAAATTTCTTTTTAACGTTTCGCTAACGCTAGTGGTCATCTTTTTTAGATATCCTTCTATCTGCGATGTTGGATGTAGACTGATAAGTTCTGCTTCGCAGGTTGTATTTGTACGAATTTTAAGGGGGCTGGGCTTGGTCGGTCAAATCCGTTTTTTCATAAGGTACCGCTCGGGTGCTCTTATGGATTGAATTCCAGATCTGGTTGAGATTTAGGGTTTTTTCATTACTTTTGAATATTTCTGAAAGTTTATTGATCTCGATGGCATAACCAATCTTGTATAATAACCGTTATACGATGCTAATAACTTGGAGCTCTCTGAGAGTATCTTGTGATCCCTATTGCTAAGCACATGTTTGGCTACCTCTGACTTTTCGGTGTGTCCCACACGACAGTTTGTTTTAGTTCTTTTAGCCTAGTTTTCATCGAACTCATGATGGTTCCTTTATTTTTCAACAAAAACATGGTTTACGGGTAACTCCGGATGCTAAAAGAGTGTCTCTTTCGTCCTTTTTTGACCTTATGGTCATCTTATTGGTTGGTTTAAAGATAGTTTTGATTTGTTTCTGTAGAATTCTTAGATTTTGTACTCTTGATGCAAGCCTCGTCCTAGTTTATCAGAATCAGAACTCATCAATCTACATCCTGCATTGGAGATAGAATAACCTCTGAAGAAACTTGTTTTTTTTTAATTTATTTGGAGATCAGAGTAGTTTTTGCTATTTTGTTCAAGTGTTTATTCGTGTTGTCGAATTCCTCATGACCACTGCTTACAAAAACTACACCATCAGCAAGACGCCCTTGATTAAATTCTTAGTAACTTGAAATCGGACGATGATGTTATTCTGCTCGATTTTATGCAAAATATGGATGAATATAATCGTTTTATTTGGCAAAGACTCCTGTCAACAAAACTACGTTTTGGGAAAGATCCGGTTCCAATATGCCTGAATCTGAACATCCATACCAATACTGTTTGAAATTGTTTCCGAAGAAATTGTTAAAAATGTTAGTATACGAAACTAACATGTAATCTATATAAACTCAACATCGACAGTTTTTTCCTGTAACAGTCATTGGTCAAGCTTCCACCCAATAAGAGGCAGTTACCTAAGCAGATCACTATTATCAGCCCTTTCTAAAAATTTCCAGAATTTGTATACAGTATCTCCAGAGCATCGATGAATCGATGATAAGATTCAGAGGTAGCACAAGTATTAGAAAATACATGCCTAATAAACCCATCACACGTGGCTACAAAGGTGTGGATAAAAGCTGGTACAAATGGGTTGAACCGGCTGTCCCAGTAAGAAAGGTAGCCGGCCGTGTCTCTGACATTAAGTTTAGGGGAAAAATATTTTCAATAAAAGTGACCATGGGAAATTGCTGGAAATTGTTTTCAAGTTCGTATATTGACTTGTGACTTCAAAACACAAAAATCAGAAATATATCTCCAGAAATACGTATGCCAACACTGTTTTAATTTACCGCCATAGAAGTGCGCCACGGGGGCCGTGATTTGTGTGTACTCGAATCTTCTTGTTTCACGTTTGAGCGATCCGATTCAGATTGTCGACGTCAGTGAGACGAAATCTCCAAACTTAAGAAGGAAGTTCCGTACGGATCAGGCCTTGGACCTTTATTATTTATACTATATAAATATTTTTAAATCCTTATACTAAACTTTAGCAGGAGGAAAGGGATGCAAACTCGTGAATTTTTATATAGGCAACTCATGAGCAGTTGTTTTTTCTAAATGTTTAAGGTTAAAAATATTGAGATTTGGTACACAATTAATGGTAGATGTCTACACACTATTGGCAAACTTAAAAATAGAAATGGGATTTGAGAGCATATAAATTTTCATTTTGAGAACCCTTGACCAGTAATTTTATTTTTTCTCACATACTCTATTATTATTGAAAGTAGAATACCTATTGGAATTTGTTATACTACAATAATCGTATGATGAATAAATATGAACATTTATAATTTGAACTTAAAAATTTTGCTCAAAAAAGAAATATGAAAATTGAACTTTAGAAAAAATTGTTCAAATACAAGTTGTAGACAATAAAATATCTAACAACTTTTTTCCCATAATTTTTTTGTATAACGATATTGTTGCAGATACTATCTTTGCTTCTATTTGAAGAAAAATGTGTAGAATTAATATTTTTGTAATTATTCTAAGAATAGGAAATGTAGGTTAAGAACCCTTTGACTCTGACTGGTACTGCCCAATATCTAATCAGATCCGCGCCATCATAAATGCATCGTGTTTACAAACGGACGGATGACCGACCAAGCAACACACAAAGAATTTTTTTTCTATAGGGAACCCATAACCAAAACTTTACGCCTGACGGGTACCGCCATTAGAAATTGTGTTTTTCTAACTTTATACATGTTTAAGGTAGAATATTGAATTAATGGTAGGGGAGATGATTTCTTTCGGGTTGAATTTTTATTTTGACAATCCTTGCGTATCCCTGACTAGTTACCGGCTTTAGTAATTTTGATTTTTTTCTCACATAACTCTGATACTAAATTGAGAGACGTAGGTCTGGGTTTAGTAACTATTATTCCGTTTTTACATAGTGGAAATTGTTTCTTCCTGTTAACACTAAATGCTAAAGTTTAGTTATCAATAGGTCATAGTCGTCTAATCCATAGTCTTTCAATCTACAGTATTTTTTTTCTTCCAACGTGCCTTACTCAGATTTTTCATAATTAGTTTAGAATTAAGTTGCTGTTGTCAGTGATTTGTTTATTATGTTTCAACCGTTTCTCACAAGTGTCAGTGTTTGTTTATATTTAGTTTTGTGATTAAAATACCGATATCTCCAGTAAGATGTACACGGATAATTGACCATATTGAAGGACGTAGCCAGAGAGATACATACCGTAGATATTGAGTTTGAAGGATATGGCAGAGATACTGGGAAGATGGTCTTCTAACAGCAAGAACACGGTTAGGAAGACCAAGAAAAACTATAGCTCAAGTTGACCAATTTATGTTGTTACAAACTTTGAGAAATTGTACTGAACTGCAACAATCACCGCTAATGTGCTTGCTGCTGTCAGAAAAATTATAATATCGGCACGTACAGTTCAGCGACGACTTGGACAAAATAATTTAAAGTCTTATGATCTAAAACTTACGATTCATCACAATTAAAATTGATTAGAACTAGGGGGCAGCAGAGTGGTGGCATGTATTATGGAATGATGAGTCACTGTTAGACAGTCGATCCAATTTTTTCGGAGGCTGTATAATGGTATGATGAGGGATTTTGTGAATGCTCGCACAGAACTCCGTGTTTGTGATAGAGCAGCCCTTAACGGAGATAGGTACATTAAGGACATTTTAAGGAACATGATGTACCGTTTTGCCACTTTATTGGAGAAAACTTTTGATTAATGCAGGATAATGCTCGACCATATATGGTCAACGTTTTTTCCAATATTTAAACAGCTGGTTTACTAGATCTAAACCCTATCAAACACCTGTGGAACCAACTAGGAAGATCAATTCAAGCTCGTCTTCAAACCTTAAGAGACCTTAGCGTATGTTTGGTTGAAGAGTGGACAGACTGCCACCAAGAAATCTTACAACGTCGGTTAACACTTCATTTTATTTAGGTTGCGAAAAGCATGAATTTTGTTTTTTAAAATGGTGCATTTTCGGTATCAAGTGAACCTTTTATTTTCGTAAGTAGTAGGGTAATTTATTTTACCCCATCTCGACACTGTGCTACTGGCAGCACATAGGAGCAAATCGGGTTGTGTGACCTGTACAGTTTCATTATGCCTAAATAAAGACAGGAATTGCTTTGCAAAGTTTAACCGCCCCAATTAATGTTCTTTGTCATATCATTATTTTTTGTTTTTTGTTCAAGTTAAAAAATTTATATACAGGGTGTTTGGGGAGGAATGTGTAAAACTTCGGAAACGGATTCTAAGCAAAATTTTAAACAAAAATAATTCTCTTCAATTTTGTCGAATTTTGCACTGCTAGCGAGATATAGAGGGTGAAACTTGCCCATTCCACTGGGTTTGTTGCAGACCTATGCTTCCTTCCGTAGGTTAATTGCTGTTGTTCTAACAGCAGCGTTGTTATGGATGCTAGATCCATTTCAAATTTTTAAATTTACAGGTGGAATACCCTGACATCGTATTTATTTACGGGTATTGTAATGGAAATGGCAGGCTGTCGAAAGGGGATACGAAGGTTGTCATTTTCAAAACCGTTTAAATTAATACTTGTTCGGTATAATTAGGTAATTTCACTCAATGGAATGACTATATTGTTTAGACCTTTTTACACACTTAATTTTGACCGCAGATCTTAAATAAAACCCCGGTCACTTTATATATACACACTAAGTATGTATTTACAACACTAATAGGTACATACAAATATATAAATGTTTAATTTCTAATTTTAAGTAGCGGCTCTTAATTTAAGATGCTTTCGCTACTCGTCAGTACTATTAGCATTGTGTGTCCCTTATTTTTTACGTGCGCGCACAAGTAAGTTGCGACGCTGCAAGTTTTATCTGATATGGATGCATGCGCGCTTGCCAAATACTACAAATTTACTACAATGTTCCAAACACTCCCCCAACATGAAATCAATAATGATTTCAACAAAAGGATGAGCATCAATACGATCTTGTTAACTACAAAATAAACAAACAACACACAAATACTAAAAACAAAACAAATCTTACAACTAATAAGACAAAAATGGGACCATTTTATAGATATAAACGTCAATGGTTTCAATCTAATAACTTAAACTTAAATACTTAAATAATACACTAGCGGCATCTGCTTTATAATTTGACACTGCTTGGCAGGATGCATATTCGGTGCACTGATCGACGCAGAACACCAGCTAGCAATTCTTAAAGACACTGACCTGACGACCCCGTCTGCCCCTTGGTGTAATTTAATGACACGCCCTAGACGTCACTGAAGGGGAGGAAGTTCATATTCTTGAATGAGGACAATAACGTCCAATTTCAGCAAATCAGGCATTCGACGAAACCATTTTTGTCTTTGTTGATATTTCGGCACTACCTCACGGCTCCAACGACGTCAAAAATGTTGTTGCATCTGTTGGCACCTAGCAAACACAGACAAGCGATTTTGCGGAATTGAGGTTAGGTTGTGCTCAAGTACGGTTCTTAACGGACGGCCAATCAAGAAGTGGCCTGGAGTAAGAGGAGCAAGGTCTTTAGGATCAGATGAAACGTATGATAACGGTCTTGAGTTTAATACTCAGTCTATCATAGTCAACACCGTATACAAATCTTTGAATGTTAGACTGGCGTTACCCAGTATACGTCTTAAATAAAGCTTGACGAATTTAACGCAACTTTTCCAGAGACTGCCTTCGTTCGGGGCTCGTGGATTAATAAAATTCCATGTAATTGCTTTGGAATGCACAAAATTGACAATTTTCGTTTGAGATTCTTGCTCGTGCAAGATTTTAAACAATGAGTCCAATTTCGCTTGTGCTCCACGAAAACTTGTCGCGTTTTCGCTAGATATAGAGTTTGGCAACCCTCTGCGTGCAATGAACCGCTTTAGTGTGCTTAGAAAAGCATCAGTCGATAAAGAGGTTAATAATTCTAGATGGACAGCGGAGGTGGCCATAAATATAAATAGACAGATATACGCCTTGGAATGACGCGCTCCTCGAGTGCGTCTATCTTTAATCATAATTGGACCCGCGTAATCTAGGCCGACATTGTAGAACGGATGTACCGGGTCAGAACGTATCTTTGGGAGGCTCCCCATGAGGGGGTGTCGGGTGATCGGATTGTTACAGCTTCGGATTATCCCTTTGATATAATTTATGCCTCCGATCGGCCAGAATCGTTCTCGAATTGCCGCGAGAAGGGCATAAGCACCACCGTGCAATAATTCCTTATGGTAATTTTTTATCACTAATTCAGTGAAACGCTGACCTTTGGACAATATGAGCGGAAACCTTTATCAAAGGAAAATGAGAATAAGACAAACGCCCTCCTACCCGTGACACCCTTTTTCGTCCAGGAACGGATTAAGAGATTGAATTCGAGAATTTCTAATGTTTTCTCCGTTTTTTATTGACTTTATTTTGGCGGAAAACGCGATTTGCTTACATAATTTTGTTAAGATAACGATTGAGCCTTTTAATTCCGCCACTGTTAACTCAGCGGTAAATTTTACAGTGTTTCGGCAGTTATAAGTAAATGTGCAAATCCATGCAAACACTCTTTGAAGTTTTCCCAGAGAGGAGTATCTCTTGACTAACGGCTCAATGAACGCCTCTTCTAACGCTGTGGCCAATACCGCAGAAGGAATTCTGGGCCGTGAAACCAACGTAGGCTGTTTTTAAGATCGGTAACGGTTAGACCCCGAGAAACAAGGTCCGCGGGATTATTGTTGGTAGAGACATAGTGCCAGTTTTTGACTCTTGGATAATGGCTACCCGATTGGCCACAAATGTCTTATACTTGTTAGGAGCAGACTTAATCCAATTTAACGCAATTTTGGAGTCTGCCATAAAAAGATGTTCTGAAATTGTACGTTAAATACGTTAATAATTTTAGTGCACCATTCAGCCAATAAGACGGCTGCACATAGTTCCAGACGCGAAATGGATATCGTTCGTAGGGGTGCAATTCTAGACTTAGAAAGAACTAGATTTGATACAGTTTTACCAGAAAGGTTACAGCAACGAAAGAAGAAACAGCATCCATACGCAAATTGGCTAGCGTGCAACTAAATTTCAGAGAATTGCGTGGGAATAAGAACTCTATCGACTGTAACACATTTTAGTTTGCACAATTCGGCTTTAAAAATATTCCATCTTTCTACAAGTTCAAGAGGTATAGGATCATCCCAATCAAGCTTAGACTGCCACAACGCTTGAATGATTAATTTTCGACTAGAGGTGCGTAAAGACCCAAAGGATCAAACACCTAATTGAAAGAAGGTTTCTTTTGGTAGGAATAACATTATCAGGCACGTCTACAGTGCAGAACAAAAAATCCTTTTCCGAGTTCTAATGTAAACCTAAAGTTTTTGAGTTGGCGCGCTCGCCCAATGGAACAGTAGAAAAATCAAAATATGCCGCAAGGTTACCAGCATAAGAATGTTCTTATAGTAAAACCGACAGACGAGAGAATAAGAGACATTTCTCTTTTTAGTCTAATAGCCTTTTCAACAGATTCTACGGAAAGAAGTAAATCATCCATGTAGAAATTTTTGGTTATCGCCTCCGACGCTTCTGGAAACGACCTCATGTTTGTATCTGCAACATACTTTAGTCGCTAGAAAGTTAGCTGACGCTGTTCCGTAGGTCACGGTGTTTAACCGGAAAATCGAAAGACGATGATCAGGGTTGTCTCTCCAGAGAATATTTTGGAATTTTCGAAAATCTGGGTGTATATTAATCATGCGATACATCATCGCAATATCACCACAAACGGCGATTTCGTATGCCCGTAAGCTTAATAAAATGTCAATAAGATTATCTTGGACTTGGGGGCCTACGATTTGGGCATCATTTACGAAAATTCCTGTATCCGTCGCCGCGCTAGCATCAAAAACAACACGCAATTTTGTTGTTAAGGATGATCGCTTTATAACTGCATGGTGCGGGAAAAATTGGGGACCTACTTCCGCTACACTGACAGGACCTTCAGAAGTATGAATGTGTGATGAAGAAGAGAGCGACCATTTTTCCTCAGTAATTCTGGTCATGTGACCAAGTTTTTCATCATCATCATCATCATCAAACAGCCCTTTCTTGTATCCACTGCTGGATATAGGCCTCCCTTAATCTCTTCCATGTGCTTCGATCCTGCGCCGCCTGCATCCAGTTTCCCTGGCAACGCTTTAGGTCATCGGTCCATCTCGTTGGAGGGCGTCCCCTATTTCGATACGCTTCCTGTCTTGGTCTCAATTCCAATATTCGCTTGGTCCATCTGTTATCTGTTAGTCTGGCGACATGCCCTGCCCAGTTCCATTTGAGTGTGGTTATTCTCTCTATTGCATCTACTACTTTTGTTGTTTGTCGTATTTCCCTGTTTGGGACTCTGTCTCTAATAGAAATGCCAAACATTACCCGTTCCATCGCCCTCTGTGCCACACGGATTTTGTGTATCGTTTTTCTGGTCAGTGTTAATGTTTCTGCTCCATAGGTCAATACAGGCACATTCACTGATCAAAAGTCTTTCTTTTAAGGCACGTTGGAAGGTCTGACTTGAACACATGGCTTAATTTTCCGAAGGCTACCCAGGTAAGTCTTATGCGTCGGTTAAGTTCGATTGTTTGATTGTCTCTGCCTATGCAAATCTCATGCCCCAGATATTTGTATGACACAGTTTGCTCAATTGCTTTTCCAGCAACAGCTATGCTTTCGCTGAGCACGAGGTTTGTCATAATTTGTGTTTTGGCCATGTTCATTTTAGTCCCACCTCTCGGGAGGAGAGATAGAGCGTCTCCAACAAATCCCTGGCATCATCCATTTGGTCGGCTATCAAGACTATATCGTCGGCGAATCTCAGGTGACTGAGCCACTCGCCATTTATACTTATGCCCTTTTCATCCAGGTTAGCTCTTTTGCATGAATACTCTAGTAGCGTAGTGAAGAGTCTTGGCGATATGGTGTCTCCTTGTCTAACTCCACGTCCTATGGGGAATTTATTTGTTTGTTGATCTCCTACTCTTACTCTCGCTGTAGCATTTTTGTATATATGTTTTATTATATTTATGTAGCGGTGATCTATTCGACATTCCGTTAAAGCTTCTAACATTTTTGTTGATTTATTGTGTCGAAAGCCTTTTCGTAGTCAACAAATATCAACACCAAAGGTTTATTGTATTCGGCACATTTCTCAATTAAGTTTTTTATTACCAGTAGGTGATCGTTTGTGCCATATCCCGACCTAAAACCTGCCTGTTCTCTTGGTTGGTAAAGTTCTAATTTATTTTTTAGTCTCTTTGTGAGTATCTTTGTAAAGATCTTGTACACATGAGAAAGTAGGCTTATAGGACGATAATTTGAGAGATCGGCAATATCCCCTTTTTTGTGCAGCAGAATTACCTCTGCGTTGCTCCACTGAGTTGGCGTTGTCGCTTCTCCTAAGCATTTATTAAAGAGTCTAGTTAGGGTCCTCAGGAGTCTTTCCCCAGCACATTTTATTGCCTCGATCACTATTCCATCGTCTCCCGGAGATTTATTGTTCTTCATTTCCTGTAGGGCCCCTTGTATCTCTTGCAGTGTTATATCCGGCATCTCTTCTGAGCCTTGGTTTATTATCTTTGTTAAAGGTTGGTGTTCTTCTTGTTGTTCTGGTTCTCTATAAAGTTCTCGGTAAAACCCCTCGACAACCTCTAAAATTTTTTCTCTGTCGTTAACAACTTGTCCCTGTTTATCCTTCAATCTGTGTATGTTCTTCTTTCCCTTTGCCATGCTTTGTCTCAGAACTTTTAAACTTTTGTTTTCTTCTATCACTCTGGATATTTCTCTCGTGTTGTGTTGTCTGATGTCCTTTCGAATTTCCTTTTGAATCTGCTTGTTGAGGTTTCTCAGCTCTGCAAGGTTTGTATCATACTTGTCCCTAAGTTTCCTTCTTTCGGCCAAAAGGTTTTTCGTATGTTGGCTCAGTTTCTCATTTTTTTTCTTGTTCACTGGACATACATTCTCGGCCTCTTTCATAGCTGTCACTATGTTTGTGTTAATTTGTTCTATGTCCGTTTCTTCGAGGGTAGATAAGTTTTCATTGATGCAGTCTTGGTATAGTCTGATGTTTTCCGGGGGTGCCATTTCCTTTTTGTTTTGATGTATCATTTTGTTCTTTATTTCTTGATGTTGAAGCATACTCTTGCTCGGACCATTCTATGGTCACTTCCAAGAGAAAATTTATTCACAACTACGATGTCTTGTATAATCTCTTTTCTGTTAGTCATTATAAAATCTATTTCGTTCTTTGTTTTTCCGTTTGGGCTTATCCAGGTCCATTTACGCTGAGGCTTTTTATCGAAGAATGAATTCATTGCATAAAGACGTTCCTGGTGTAAAAAGTCAATGAGTTGATCTCCTCTCTCATTTCTTTCGCCATAACCAAAGTTGCCCATCGCTGTTTCTGCATGATCTTTCTTGAAGCCCAGTTTGGCGTTAAAGTCCCCCATCAAGATCGTGTAATGCGTTTTTGTTTTTCGTAGAGCGGTTTTGACGTCTTCGTAGAATTCCTCGTTTTCTTCATCTGAATGGCTCGTTGTTGGTGCATATGCCTGTATGATTTTAAGTTTATATCTTGAGCTTAGCTTTAGAACTAAATAGATAACTCGGGCATACGCTTTCGATCTTTATAATATCTGGTATATGTCTCTTATGTACGAAGAAACCGACTCCGCCATTTGATGAGCCTTCTTCTCCCTGTAATGAAGCATATGGCCGGATTTAAGTATTAAGTTTTTCATATTCACACATAAACCTTGAATATTCCTTGTAAAGCTCAAGATTGTTGAGGAGACGCCTTTCAAGCTGTAGGAAACGTTATTCAGCAGCTAAACGAGAGTTTCCTAACAAGGCTAATTTTGAATTAAATGGTATGTACACTAAAAGATGACCATTATTAACTCTGGCCCTTTTCCAGAAACTGCATTTCGCAAAACTTCTCGTTGGCGGACAGCAAAGCTTTGGAGAGGGTTGTGGATTATCCAAATCCCAGAATTTTGTCAACGATTGCTCTAGGCTACATTCAGCCTGCATCGTTGTATGACAACAAAGATTAGTAACATTAGAATGTTTAAATTCATTAGGCCGCTCAACAAGCTGTTTGGGTAAGTCGCCCGAAATAATCCAACCTAACAACGTGTTTTGCAATATGGGCATATGAGTACCAATGGAGATCTTTTCAGGCAACAATAGTTTGTAAAACATAGTAGACCTAATGGTATGGGTAATAAAATTATCATAATAATTTCTTAGTTGCGATTCTTCTGTTAATTTAGCCGACCCTAACAATAGATCAAAGTGCCCAAAAATAAGCGTCTTTTTATTGTCGTATCTTTCTTTCAACAGTTCAATCGCGAATTGATAATTACCCTCGTTTGCCTTTAACTCATTAATTATTTGTTTTGCAGTACCCTTCAAACAATTTTTCAAATAGAGAAACTTCTCAGTAGTACTTTGCCTTGGGTTTGAACCGACAAGAGCCTCAAAAACCTCATAAAAACTACGGAAGGTTTGTTGATCTCTGTCATAATTTGGTAAAGAAATGATTGGAAGCTTTACATTGTCTTCTTTATGAGAAGACGACGTACTGATTGATTGTACGGACGAGTTTGCACGTACCATTTTCGTACAAAAGTGAGTGTGCAGTGACCTTTAGGCGCGAATATTTACGTCGAAATTGCGTAAGCGGTGGTAAGTCACCGATATCAAGGTTGAAAGCATTAATTTCAGTAATCAAACTTGAATATTGTTCCATAAGAGGATTAAGAACTTCTAATTCTACCCGGAGTTGCATTTTAATAGTTTCCGAAATTTGCGCGTCAGTTAATGAATTGATAAATTCCTCAAAGTAATTAAATGATTCGACAATGGTTTTACCCTTTGCTAGCAGCAGCCTGTGTCTGAACCTTTAGGTGCCATTGTTTCAATAGCAAAATATCAAATTTTGAATTAAACTTATTGAAGTTACTTAAACTTAACCGTTAGACGCAAAATGCTACCTTATGGGACAATGACGACCGAGGGTCGTTGATTCCTATGTCTAGCACCGATAACCGTAATTAGTAGTACATTTAATGTAATTGCATTCAGTAAATTTGAAAGCTTCCAAAATATATACTGGGAGTTACTACTACCAGGATAATTAATTTGTGTAAATATTCAAGACCGTTATGAATGCAGCCTGTAGTGTGAGCAGGGTAGGAAACAAAGGAAAATTCCGAAACGCTTACCTTGAAACGGCTGCACAATGGAAGCTTGCAATATGGCGTACCCTCTGATGTAACGGCTAATACCAATGTCGTCAATGGACGGACCTTTAGGCGATGGAAAAGTTTCAAAAATTGAAGATCTCGGACGGAGGATCAATATGTTCGATATAATTAGATAATTTCACTCAATGGAATGACTATATTGTGGACTGTAAATGCCAGAGGGCGGTTATATCATAATCCGCCGATTCTTCGTTTAGACCCTTTTACACACTTAATTTTGACCGCAGAACTTAAATAAAACCCCGGTCACTTTATATATACACACTATGTATTTACAACACTAATACATACAAATACATAACTGTTTTAATTTCTAATTTTAAGTAGCGGATGCATGCGCGCTTGCCAAATACTACAAATTTACTACATTGTTCCAAACAATTTTGTTATGTTTTATAAAATCGGTTTTTCTTAAATCAGCTTACTGATTAATTCCAAAATAATGGCGTATGTGTTTGGATAAGACTTAACCTAGTGAGGTTGGCAACCTTCACCCTTGACTTCTCGCTAATAGCACCAACTTTGGAACATTCCTCCCCGAACACCCTGTATTTGTTTGTAATCTACTTTTTGCCTCGAAAAGCCCTCACAAGGTTGGCCGAAACGTCGGCCTCAGATGTAGTTTTAGACCGTTATTTTATCTCCACCTCCAAAACACAAAAGGAAAACACCTTTAAATCACCCTGTATATTATTTTTTTCTTGACAAATAAAATTTTTTTTTTGAAATTTTGACTTTATATTTTTAGATAGAAAGAGATGATAATTAATTCTGATACGTCAGTTTTTGAAAAAAATGGCCCTGAAAGTGTCTTAGTTACCTTACCCTGTATAATTAATTGCTCATGTTTTATAGTAAAGGTGTTGCTTGAAGGTGTTTTTGATGCAATATGTGGTTTCATTTATAAATTAGGCACTATTTTACCCTTTATGTAACACCCAAGCTTCCTAATTACAAATTTATGTAAGTTGATGTGAGGGTAATAACAATATTTTCAAAGGTTCTGTTGAGGTAATTAGATTACAAAGCCGATGAATGTTTAAACGCGTTATTGAGACTAATTTAAAGGAAAATAACTGACTTTTTAGTACCATCTTGTTTTTAAAAATTAATTAATTTCTTATGATTTCTTTTCAGATTCCAAGTAAATAGCAGTTATTGGTAAGTGTTTATGTACATTAAAAACATTTGTTATTTTTGTTTCATAAAGTTGAGTTTTTCAAACAAGCTGATTTTGTTCTTTAAGTAAGCAAATATTACATTATTACGTTTCTATACGGCGTTTGCCAAGTTTTAAATCTCATTACAACAAGAAATGCACTTGACAGAAAAATTCACTTTATTATTTTCTTTTAATTTCATTTTGTGAACGTATGTGTAGTCGTATAGAGAAACGATGTGACACAATTTCAATTTCCGCTTGATGTGAAATGCTCTTTCGTTTAGGTAATTCAATAAAATTCAAAATAGACTTTATTATATACACATAATGTTACTTAATAAGGAACTGTTTTCAATTTTCATTTCCATATTTGCAAATATAATTTTCGACTGGCTGGATAAATTTATTTTTAATATGGGAACGGTAACTCTAGAATAATGGGCAATCAAAATTTCTTGTGTTTAATTTATCGGTTTTGTTTACACTAAATCTTGTTGTTCATTTATAGTTTATTACTTGTAAATTAAACTTTTTCTTATTCAGCGACATTTTGCGCTTCGTAAATTTCTTACGGGTCATTGTTTCAACATTTATTACTCGTCTGCAAACAACTCCCATTTGAAAGTACTCTAGAGAACAAAAAAATAATTGCATGAATAAACATTTTATGTCAATAAAATTGTATAAAAATGTAAATATAAACAAATTTAAAACATCTCTAAAATATGATTTAATTCGAAATGGAAAGTATATATTAGAAAAATGCTTGCAATAAAATGTTATTATTACGCTTTGGTTTGTTTTAATAACAAACAAAAGATGTGTAGAAAGCAATTCGAGTGTAAATCTAGGCTGAACTTCCACTTGATTATTTACTTACTTCGAGTGTAAAAGCTCATTTTAACCTCAATGGAAAATTATATATACGAACGTGGTAACCTCTAGACGATGCGATATAGGTTTGTTGAACTGTAAAATATATTCATCTTATGTCTTTCCATAAAGATTTGTTGGTCCTTATACAACAATATGGATAAACATTGCGGTTTAAGATAAAACGTAAACAAACCTATATTTTATTTTTGAGCCAAGAAATGTTAAATATTTGTTTTTAAAGTAAAATATGAAGATGAATGCTTAAGTTACTAGAAATCGTGAAGTTCCTTTATTAAAACGAACGGAATAAATATAAACAAATTTGTCTTTATGTCTAGGTATCTATTATAATAATTAATAGAAAATGTATTTGAGTATACAGGGTAACTCAAAGAAGTGTGAGGACACCTTTTATTATTTTGCATATTTCAGTTCATGATCATAGTGTAGGGGAGACTGGTGTCATTTTAACAAAATTTACATAATATTTTTTCTTACCCGCATTTTCAGATCTGAATTTTTAATTTTATTTGTACCGTAGATCTACTAATCCTATTTTTTATGCGCGGCACTCTATTATCGTAAGTGACATCCAGTTGGTGTCAATTGTAGCAAGGCAGATGTCGTTTGTAACAGATAAGTACAGTTAAGTAAAAGAAAGGCAAATAAATCAGTTTAAATGAATAATAAATATTATTACATGTGTCAAAAGCAAATTACAATATATAAAATAAAAATATAATACATGAAATGAAGGAATACCTATAAGAATAGTAACAGCAGTGGCGGCTCGTGGTCAATCATACTGGGAGGTCAAAAATTAATTTAAAAAATAGGCATACTAAAAAAATATAAATAACTCAAATGCACCCCAAAATTTTATACAATCTACAATTTTGTTCAAAATATAGCGATTTATCGAAACATTCTCATTAAAATCTCTAGGGGATTTTCTGTAAGCATTGTCAAGCTGTGTACGAATATCAACATTTCCTACGGTTGCAAAATTTACCGAGCATTTCATGTGTTCTGCAGACGAAACATGTTTTTTTATTTCCTCTTTGAAATGTTTTAAATCTCTGACACCGGATTTGGACTATAGCGAATCTGACGAGTCTTTAGAAAATAATAAACAAACAAAACAGTAAAATACATTTGATAGTTCACAACACATATCCAGTTAGCTAAATCGTACATTACCTTGCGAAAGTTTCTATTATAGCGCATGCACACGCGAATCAAAAATAGTATTTTTACAAAACAACACAACAACAGTAAAACATATCAATATAAATTCTTAAATTGATTTAAAACACGCGAAAATCGAATCAAAAATCGAGCGTAGTTGTACACCCTATACAGAAGTCGACGTAAACTGCGGATCCGGCTCATGACCCAAAGTTGATTATTGTTTCGGACGTTCGCGTTTATTCGGGCGCTGCACGTTTTTCGAGTTTTTCCGGGTAGATCTAATTCAATGAGGACAATTCGCACCACCAGCCCAAGGTTGAAGAGGATGAATTACGAACGACGGCCGATAAATTTTAAGTTATTATACTTGCGACTTTTGCGAGTAAATTACCTATTTTAATAAAACACGTAATAATTAATATTTTTTATATATTGTCAACATTTTTGGGAGGTCATTGACCAATTGACCATATGGACAAGCCGCCACTGAGT
The DNA here is from genome assembly GCA_030710515.1 of Abscondita cerata. Lineage (NCBI taxonomy): Eukaryota > Metazoa > Arthropoda > Insecta > Coleoptera > Lampyridae > Abscondita > Abscondita cerata. The sequence continues at coordinate 76,203 of JALBCR010002494.1, read as the reverse complement.
AACAGAATAAACAAAATATATTTTGAGAATTGAACATAAATCAGTCCTCGTCCGAATCGCAGTTTATGCAAATGTAAAAGGGCTTTTGTTACTGCAATTGACATGTGTCCATTTTTCACACTTGCAACACTGCAACCAATCTTCTGTGCTCGTAGAGTAGGTCCCAAAACACATTAAACAAAATGTTTCCTTGTCACTAGATTCAGAAGTCTTTTCTGTTCGGTTTTATTTCTTCAGTTTATTTTTCTTAATTTTGTCTTTTTCAAGCTTTGTTATTTCGAGACTACGTTTTAGGGGCACCTTTTTCTTTGTTTTTTCTAGCGTATCTGTCAAAATCACTGTTTTATCTCTTGCTCATCCTGCCTGCCTTTTTTGGTTTATTAGCGGTATCAGCTTTTGGATAAGGTTTTATATGCTCAGGCGTTATAAGAGTGTTTTTTGATATTTGTGTATTGTATGGTGTGTGTAGCATCTGGCTGTGGATGTGCTCGGTTGATCGATGTCAAGTGAAATTGATTGATTTTAGGTTGAAAATGCCCTTTCGATCTTTCTGGATCATCTGATGGTGTGCCGCAGCTCGTAGATGTGCTCGGTTGATTGCCGTCAAATATGATTGCTTCCTTAACAACACCTACAATGTTTTCATTATTGCCATTATTTTTTCCTTTGTTTGTTATTGCATCGCTTAAAGGTGTGTCAGTAACACTTGAAGGTGCGAAGTCACATTCACAAAATATGTCTCTATTAAATGGCCATATACGCAGGCAGAATGTTGGTTGGTGTAGTGATGCTTTGACGATTGAGGGTAAATCATAAATTGTCATCCTTTTTTTAAGATTACTTTTCATCCAATGGTCACTGGTATTATTAAAATATTTTTGGGAATTTATGGGAAATGTGTGGGGGAAAAGAAAGTAGTGTTATTGAATTAGTTCTACAGTAATCAATTAAGGATATTGAGATATGTGATTGATAGTTATCTAGAACGACCAGCACTTTATTGGTACCACTGGGTTTAGCATGGTTCACAAAGTGCTTCATAAAGGTAAGAAATTCATCTTCCTGTATATATCCTGATTTATTTCCAACTCCAACAGATCCCATGGTCCATCTCTAATGAAATGGGCATGAAAATCCTTTCGTGGGAAAACAAACATTGGTGGAACTGTATTTCCTACTGCGTTTACAGTCAAACACATAGTAACAAGTGTTCCGCGTTCTTGAGAGGAAATGGTCCCAACTTGGTCTGCCCTTTTTTGGCGATTACTTTAGAGTTACCCCAGTTTTCTCTTTATCATATAGAGGGTATTTTATTGGAAAATGGGCTTACGTTAACTGCAGGTAGATGGCATCAAGGTGATTCTAAAATACCCCCATATGATTGATCTAGAGTTCTTTATAACCGAAATACAGAGTGTTTTATATATTTGGTCCATTTCTTTAATGGCTTATAACTTACGATCCGCACATGTTACAATCAACACCCATGGTCATTTACAACAAATGTGCTTTTTCTACGTACACAAAAACATAACCTGAAAAGGTGGCTTTATGAACAACGCGCCAAATCAACAAGCATTAACATACTTAACCCAGAATGTCAGTAGATGTAGAATTCATTGGAGATTTCTCTGCTCTGGTTAGTTTCATCTTGTGGCGAAAGTTGTTTTGTAATTACAATTCCATTCAAATCTTCTACAGTTTGCGCAATAGTAGATTATTTTACTAGGAGTTAAGCAATATAATTGTTGAGCTTAAAAGTTTGCTGGCAAAGCGTTAACGTTCGGCAAATTAAAGTCGTGCTTTGATGAAGCTGCAAAAGGCATTGCAGAACCTGCATGTAAACAGCTATTTGGAGTAAGTTGCAGTAAGAGTTTCTACACAAGTACCATCTCAAATCAGAGGATGGCTTTTTTTCCAAGAAATTATTAAACTTATTCCGTTTGGGCCTTTACCATCCGTTTGGAAGAGACCACAAGTTTTAAATAAACTGGGAGTTGTCAATAGAGGCTAATGCAAGTTTTAAACTGTTATTGATGACCTTACAATCAGAAATGTGGATAACAAATGTATGTGCAAATTCTTAGACAAACTGTTACGTTAAAGATTTTTTATCTAATAAAATGCCATGTGAAGTTGAAAGTAAAACATTTAACTACGCTCAGGCTAGGATTAATCTATCTCAACGATTTACAATTTCATTTCGCAGTTTTTCCATTGAGAAATTGAATACAATTTTAATAACAGAATTAATTCTGGGCAAAATTAAAAAGTATTGAAGTGGTTTTTAATACCTTCTTATCTTTCATACGCCCCAAACTCGTGTTAATGGTGATTAAATATTTTTGAATTTTTTTCTAATTGTTTGGATTTTAATTTGTGTTCTCCTAAAATAGTAAAGTACGTAAATAAAATATGCAAAATAATACCAGGAAGTACATAACAAAATCTTTATTTGTGAAAATTTGAAAATATTTTTCAATAATAGATAAATTAGCACTTGAAAAATATATCTAACTTTATTCATTTAAAAGATAGGGAGTATAAAGCATTGTCGAATCAGTCCGTATATAAAAATTTTAGAATTTTGTGTGACTGATTTTCAATATCAGATCGCAATTACCAATACAATTACATTTTTGTTTTTGATTGTTTATATAACACCTTAAAACTACTACTACTTTCTTTGAAAAATTGAAAATTGAATTTTGCTTAAATATTAATTATTATTGATTTATTATTTTAAGAGAGAAACTAAACAATTTTTTAAAATATTTTACACGACATTCTTTTTTTAATCTTTATAGGGTACTGAATTATGGACGAATTCGAAACTATAAATTTTTTTTAATCCGAAAGAAATTTGATTCGATTTTTATATGTTTGCCATGCTTACAATATTGATAAAATAAACATACTAAAATGAACTGAAATATTTAAAATACTGCAAGGTGACTCATTAAAAAATAGTATATTATACACCAAGATTGTGAAGTCTGTCATTATTGCCTTGGCACTAGCTGTGAAGTGGACAATTATTGCGTCTCCTAGCCAACTGAGAAGTTGAATTTCTCTATTAGTGGTTAATATTTTTTCTATTGTTGACCTAGGTTAATAATGGACAAATTCAATTTTTTTGAGAATCTAAGAATAGTTGTTTAACAAAAACGAGTGAAACATAATTTTGTATATCCAGGTGATTATCTTCAACGTATTTGCTGCTTAAAATTACCTAACACGATAAAATTTTTTGAATAAAAAATACCATTAGTTTAAAATTCGCGCCCTCATCCCATAACCGCAAATACATAACCTGAATTTATTTATTTATTAAATATGATGGTAGAATCAGTTTTTTCAGTTTTCTCAAAGGAGATTTAACCAGGCGAGTTAAGTTACATGAAGAATTTTAAGTAAATTACAAACATTTTGTTGTAGGTGTTTTGAATGGTTAACAGAATCTGGAAGGTCCGATCTGTTACATAAAAATGTTGAGTCTAAAAACTTAACGAGTATGTGGCGAACACTTGCCATTCCTAAATGAATTAGAAGTGTCAATTTCTGAAACCTAATATTAAAATGATGCAAGGTATCTTGGCGAAGCAATAAATGCCCGTTAACATCTCTAGCTATACCAAAACTACTCAAGCTTGCAGCTCAAATACGATTAGGTAAAGAAAATTACGGAGGAACATTCTTAAATTGCAACGTGAAAAGAAAACACTTCAATTAAAGTTAACATCTCCCAACGATTACTTCCCGAAAGCAGAGCACAAATTGTGACAGCCCAAGTAAACTTAAAAAAGAAACCACTAAAAAGCAGGAGATATACAGAGGAATACAAAAATTTTCACTAAAACTATATTTTACGAGCCCCAAAATGTTAATTTTAAAGTAGGTTTTAAATTTTTTGCCAGCTCAAACTGCTACGTGATCATGGTTTATATATAAAAATTTAAACAACCCTTGTGCTACATCTTTACAAATACGATATGTAAAGGTGACAAATTGAAGTTGACAGTATTAGACTGCTACTAGAAAAGCTACAACTACAATGCGGTGCCAATGTTAGGGCAGTAGTAAAACTTTCGAAACCTAATTAAAAGAATAGATGTATTACCGGAAAAACCATACTTTCTCGTAAACAATAAGAAAATCTATTATTTCTTCGATGTCACCTATTTATTGAAGTCAGTGCAAAATAACTTGATTAAATACGATATAATCTTTAATAACAAAAAGCATCTTGGAAAGACATTAAAAATTTCTACATGTCAGACAAATCTAAACCTCTGCGATTGGCTCCTAAATCAACTAATTTACATATTACTCCGAATAATTTTCAGAAAATGAAGGTGAAATATGCCACACAAGTGTTTAGTGAATCAGTTGCAGTTGGTTTATCAATGTATGAAGCTAATGTTTTTTGATTTATTTGCATTCCTGAGCTACTTGATTTTTACATGAAAAATGTTTATTTTTTATTTTTGGCTTGAATTTGGCTAGTAGTGGAAAAAATAGTATATACACCATGGTTGTGAAGTCCATTATTACCTACGCACCTTATTTCGCAAGGGGCTACCGCCCCTCACGAAATAAACTGGTGCTAAGGCAATAATGACAGACTTCACAACCTTGGTGTATAATATACTATTTGGCGTTATTATTCCTTTTTATGAAACGACTATTTCAACCATGCCGTGAACTCCTTCGTAGGGGTAGCAACCTCTTAATTTTTTTAATCGGGTTTTTATACTTGTTAATAAAACAATTTCAATTTCCTCGTAGATTTTTTAACAATCAGTCAAATCACCGCCTGCTGCGATTTTTGATTCTAACATATTTTTATAAATATCTCTCTCTCTCTCTCTCTCTCTCTCTCTTTTCAGCCTTTAAAAAGTCTAATATTGAACATAGACCTTCTCCAAATTCTTCCATTCTTGGCGGTTTTTTGCTTTCCTTGTCCATTCAAATCCGCCAGTTCTCTTGAGGTCATCGCTCCACCTTATCTGTGGTCTTTCTCTTTCTTGTTTTTCTTCCCATGGGCGCCATTTGTGTGTAATGTTATTTCATCTTTCATCTTGTTTTCTTTGGTTATGTCCGACTCATTGCCACTTAAGTCGTGCCATTATTTCTTTTACATCCGTTATTTTTGTTCGCTGTCTAATATTTTCGTTTGTCACACGATCTTTCAATCAAATTCCGAGCATTGCCCTTTCCATGGATCTCTGCGTTTATGCCATCTTTTCTATATTTTCTTTGTGAAAACCCATGTTTCTGTGCCGTATGTTAGCACTGGCAGGATACACATGTCGAACACTTTACTTCTAAGGTGTTGTGGTATTTTACTATTCTTTAGTACAAAACTTAGCTTGCCGAATGCCGCCCATCCCATTCTTGTTCTTCTATTTACCTGCACTGTCTGATTTTCTTTACCTAGTCTTATTTCTTGTCCCAAGTATATGTATTTTTCTACTTGTTTTACTACGTCTATCCCTAGTGTAATTTGTTGTTGTTCTTCACTGCTTACCATTACTTTTGTTTTTTTTCTATTTATTTTTAATCCTATTTTCTTTGATTGTTATTCTAGTTTCGTTAGCATTGCTTGTAATTCATCATAATTTTTTGCTATCACTATCACATCATCTGCATATCGTAAATAGTTAATGTATTCGCCGTTGATGTTTATTTTTTTGTCTTTCCAGTCTATTGTTTTGAAAACATTTTCTAAGGCAAGGGTAAACAGTTTTGGGGACATCGTGTCTCCTTGACGTACACCTTTATTTATTGAGATCGGATTAGTGTCTTATTGCAATCTAAAGATCGTCGTTGCTTTCTCGTAGATATTATGTATTAGCTTTATATATATGTAGTCGATTCGATTCGACAGTTTTGTAATTTCGACAGGCCACATTTCTATACTGTCGAATGCTTTTTCATAGTCAACAAATCCCAGGTATAGTGGAAAGTTATATTCAGTCGATTTTTCGATTAATATTCTAATTGTATGCAGGTGGTCAAGAGTGCCGTATCCGGTTCTAAATCCTGCTTGTTCTTTGGGTTGATACTGGCCTAATTTACTGGTTATTCTCCTTGTTATAATTTTTGTCAGTAATTTATATATTTGTGAGAGCAGTGTAATTGGTTTGTAATTTTTCAGTTTTGTCTTGTCTCCTTTCTTAAATATCAATACTGTTATTGCTTCGTTCCATTCTTGTGGAACCTGTCCTTCTTCAAAGCATTTGTTCATCAAAATCTTTAGTGCTTTTATAATTTCTGTACCTCCTTCTTTTAACATTCTGATAATATTGTTCTTCATTTCTTTTATCGCGCTTTCCATCTACTTAGGGGTAGCACCTCTCTATATGCAAATGCCGAGTCTAACTGTTGCAAAAGATTTGTCCCCAAGTAGTTCCAACTCTCACTTATGGCTCCTAGAAGCCCTAGAAATAGGGCGGCCACATCCCGGTAACCGTGTCGGCACACGGGCTAAATTAAGTGAGGGGGTTGTCAAAGGCATATTTTGCAACAAAACTAAGGGCTTTGACAACTAGTAACCATAACCCTGTTCTAAGGCCAAACTAACAGAAAGAGTAGAAAGGGCTCAACAGGAGGATATTACGGTCAACGTAATGAAAGGCAGGGGGTGCTAAGAATCTCTGGGTACGGGCAGGCTGCCAAAGTAAGACAAAAAAGAAGACAAAGTTAAAAATAGCAACATATAATATACGATCAATGTCAAATAATGAAAGATTAATAGAGTTAGAAGAGGAATTAGAAAAGATTAACTGGGACGTAGTAGGATTAGCAGAAGTAAGAAGAAAAGTAGAAAGTTGCCTAAAACTAAAGTCGGGACATATACTTTACCATAAGAGAAAAGAAGAAGATAATCTGGGAGGAGTCGGAATAATAATAAACAAAAACTAGCGCCGAATGTTGAAATGTATAAAGGGATATCCAGTAGAGTCGCTTATGTAATTATAAAAATAACAAAAACATTTATAAATATCATGGCTTACTAATTAATTTACTTATTCAAGTACCACACCATTACTTTATCAAATAGATAATTAAATTTGTTTTCAATCGAAGTAACAAAAGCCACCCCTTCCGATTAAAAAATTTGACGTTTCGCCAATTTTCATAAAAAAGGAATAATAACGCTAAAAATTGATTTATTCGTTACTAATAAGGATAGTTGAATAGACTCACTGACTGATTCATCAATCTCATCTCCTCCATTGGACTAAGATAACTGAAATTTTGAACAGAGGTTTCTTTATGATGTAGACAAGAGATAAGGTCGTGTTTTTTGAAATTCAAACCCTAATGGGGTAAAATACGAGATGAAAATTTATATTGAAAATTTTTAAAATAAAATTAATAAAAATAATTAGTTAAGAAAGATTAGGGGTTTTCAAAATTTTACCCTTAAGGAATATTATAAATAAATGTGAAAGTACGAAGATTATTCGGAATTATTCATTTCTTAGAACACATTTAAACTATGACAGATTTTTTGCAATTTGTTTTAGCTCATAGATCGTTATGACAAATGTGTCAATAAAAATGAAATTATGTAGAAAAATAGGGCAACATGTAAGGAATAAAATAGAAACATTTACTAAAATGTATCCCGGTTTAAATATGTTTTTCTATTTTGGGTCGTTTACAGAGCTATAAAAGCACCCAAATGAGTTCTTTTATAGAAAATTGAGTTCTTTTATAGAAATAGAACCATTTTTATCCCGAACGGTGGTAACACTGATTTGATATTAAACCTCAAAGCTGTCGGTACGTTCGGCGTACGTTAATTTAAATAGTAATTAATGTTCAGTAGATTTATTTATCTATTTATTTTTATTTCCACCCTTCCTTTTAAAGTTAAACGTATGCTAAATGTTCTAATTAAACTAGCATTTAAACCAAAGTTTAATGAAAATATTGCCACCCTAGAAATTATAGCAAAATTAGTTATTTAATGTATCTCTGTTTATCTATCACTTTGTATATTTGAAAATATAGCACTGAACCGATTTTACATATAAAAGTAAACTACTTGTGAATGAGCTTGAGCCATTTTAAAACTACAAATTCATTCGCGTTTTTGAAACTTTATCATAAAAAGTAAGGAAAAATGAGAAACCTATGCAATATCGAATCACCCTGTACAAAAAAGGTTAAAATTTTCTCTAACTAAATTACAAAATCAGGTCACAATTAGAAAGCGTAGAATCACTTTATCTGCCGTTTAATTTCTATTTAAAATTATATATTTAATTTATTCTTGAACATAATTAGAATTCATTTAACCAAATATTGTACAATAAAATTAATGTTTTTGAATACACTCAGGCGCAAACAAACAAATGTATGTATTTAAAATGCGTTATTAATATGTATGACTGTGACTAGAGATTGGCATCTAATTAATGTAGTTTTAGCTTAATTAAATGCTTACCAGACCACATTTTTGATTAATAATTCAACCGTACAAGATAATTAAAATGATAATACTGTTATTGTCATTTATTTTTTGGATGAGTATAGAGTAATAAATTTTATTAGTTTGACACAATTAGATGGAGTACAACAGATTGGTAGTTTATTTTATTATGGTAGTAAATAGGTTACTTTGCTAAAATTGATTGGCGTCTAAAATTGATTTAGTTAACTTAACTTGACAGAATAATATGAGAAATTCTTGTACGATGAAAATAGGGAATGGATTTACTTGCAACATTTTATTCTAAATTAGTTAATCTCAAAGTTAATTTAATGTGCCATAATGCACAAAAAATAGTGTTTTGTAAAATGTATGGTCATAAAATTTTCAAATATGTTTTAGATAAAGTTACAACGTTACTGAGATTTATAAAAATAAAAGTTACGTATAGTAAGATTCGCGAAACAAAATAGCTATCACGTTTTGAATACGCTGTTACTATACTTTTTTTCAAATTTATTCAGAAAATTAATAAAGTGATAGTGTGGCTATAACTATATAACATTTTTTAACTTTTTAAAATTTTTTAACATTTGATCAAATACGTCTGGTTGTAATCTTTGAATAAATATTTAAATAAACATTTTTTGATTTTTAAAAACAAAGGTAAGTAGCCTTAACTCTTTTAAATCAATCTTGTTTTAGATTGTAATAACCACAAAAATAACTTGTATTATCTTCCAAACAAATTTTTTAATAATAAAATTGTAATGGGTACCGTAGAAATCTCCAAAAAAATTTAAATGTTGAATAATACGTTTAAATATATAAATCTTGTATAAAATATTTGTCGATAATACAAAAGTAATATATTTGAATACGATTTAATAATAATATACAGGGTGTGCAATTAAAATTTTTAAAGTTATGGAGGTTTGAAATGTAACAAACTTAAAAAATTACAGAAGCGTAATCTTTTCTCATAAATGGGTGTTTTGATGATAACAACTTGCTTTCAAGTATTGTCTAATAATGTACCAAATCTCAATTTGGTATAATAAAAGGTAAGTATTTTATGACTTATTAAAGAAGTTCCTGCAATGCCAGTTGTATGAAGAAAAAATAACTTTTAAACGACTAAACACTACACCCTGTATATAACAAAAATATTTTTAAAACTGCGCTCAGATGTACCATTTACAACACCGTTTGTATAATTTTGATAACTTTAAAAACATAGAAGTAATCAAGCGTCTTAAAAACTCACCCTGTATAAACGGAATCATAACTTATTTCGGCTAATTAAATAACAACAGCCATCTTCAGATGATAAATTTTAAATAAAATCAACTAAAATAATTAAATATATTACTTTTGTTTTTTCGTTAAATTTTTTATAATTTCATCCAACAATTTAATTGTATCGATCTTTAGATCTTGTATAAAAATGTTATAGAACATCTTATACAATTTAATTTCTTTAAAAATAGTTATATTTTTCAGTAAGTTACAACCAATAAAAATCTTTTGAATTTTGTTAGTTTTGGTTTTTAATATTGTTAAAACTGATTATACTTTCGTATTTATTTCTTTACCGCTATTTATATATGTATTCTTTTACCTCTCCAAACTTCTTTTCTATTATATCAATTAATTTCCTCCTGTTCTTTTCCACTTTGCTCTCCACATTCAACCTCAAAGTCCTCACGCATCCATTGTAGTATTTATTTTTTCTAGTTTTTTGTTTGTTTCTTTTTCCATATCTATTAGTATTCGAACTATCTCACTCATTTTCCTTTCCATTTTCTTTTGGATGTAGTTTTTGTTGTCTTATAATACTTATTTGTTTCTTTTCCTTTGCATTGTTCCACGTTCCATAAGCAAAAATTTGATATTTACGCTTCCCTTTTCTATTTGTATTTTAAATTATACTTTTACAAAGAAAATAACTTTTAATTGTTTAATTATTTTGTCAATTATTTTAAGCCATAGTAACATTTAAATTTAATTTAAATTTTTAAATCAAAAATGCCCACAATTATTTTGTTCATCGCAATATATACCGGGTGTCCCAGATAAAGCTGCGTATATCGGAAACGTTAAGACGTACAATTTTGTTTAAATATTTTGAGCCCAATTAGGTGCTGTATAAATATTTACAGAATCTATAATGGTTTTGAAATGCAACTTTTTTCTCATTTAACCAAAATCTTATTTGGTACCGTTTGCGAAACGTCCATTAAGTTACTTTTAACCGGTTAATCGATTTATATAGTCGACTTTCGAAATAGTTTTTTAAAATCGGTTTTGAAGTCAATTTTTAAAATCGGTTTTTAAGTCGATTTTTAAAATAGCTTCTTAAAGTCAATATAAAAACGGTTTTAAAGTCGATTTTATGAATCGAATTTTAAAGTCGACTTTAGAAATGGTGTTTTTTGAGTCGATTTTTAAATCGATTCTTAAAATGGTGTTTTTTTATCAATTGTAATGCTGTTACTAATATTAATTGATTTAAAAAAACGTAGAATAAAAAACTTCCAGAAAAAATACACGTATAAAAAGCTACAGAAAGAAAAAGTGGCCTGAGGTCAATATCTAAAATGTCATTTTAAGCGACCAGACAATCAAACTTTTGATATCTTAGCGCAGAGGCCCGGTTTGAGTAATTCTGACTCTTGGGGTGGAGCATTTTTAAGGAAATAAATGCTCATCATGAGTCTTATGGGAGCTATTTCTCTATTTCTATTATTCCAAGGGTTGGGCAAAACGCTGAATGATCTAACACACTTATACTATGTGTACTATCACTAAAGTCTTCTTTTATAGCTTTATATAAGGTTTTTAAGTGAGACTGGATTAATAAATTTACTAAACATAAATGCTTTTATTATCGACCTCTAAAGAAAACAATAAAAAAAGTTAAAATATCCTACAATCCTACCATTGACAAATTTTTCCTGCTGCACTGACAAGCTAAGATTTAACTACTTTAATCCTCTTATTGTTATATTCTTCAAGAAACACTTGTCAGCATAAAACTGTCATTGTTTTGTACGGGTACCTGCTGGTCGGTTTTGGCAAACGTAAAAAATCGTAAGAGGAAGCGATTGTACAAAGTAAGACAAATAATGATAAAACTTACAAACCACATTTTTACAACTAATTAAACAATTCAAAAATATAAAAATTCAAATTATTTTTTAAACATTTGATAAATGGACCTGGATTTAAATTGAAACGGCTTAAGTAGATAAAATTCTCAAAGATCTTAACAAACTTGGATTAAATGTTAAGATAGAATCAAATAGAAATAAGTGTTTCTACTTAAAATAAAAAAATTAATGGTTACTTTCGATACTACCGCAAGTGCCACATATGTATCAATGTTTTAATAAAAAAAACATATTTTATTTATAAAAGTTCATGACAAAATTATTACTGCAGATTTTGATAAATTGAATATTTATATATAAATTCTTTTAAAATAAATGTTTAAAAATCGATTTAGTAAACGATTTTAAAAATCGATTTTAATATACGCTTTTCGAGAAGTAACGATTAATCGATTTTTGTTTTAGACGGTTTTGTCACCACTACTCACAATAATGTGTCGAATTTTTGAGAAAAATTTACTCATGAAACCTTTTGATGTTGATTTTGATTTTTTATTATAAACTTGCAAGATGTTGATAATAAGTTTAATCTGATCTAGTTGTGTTTATTGGATAATTTGCATCCATTTTATTCTTGAAAATGATGAAAATCTTAGGGAGTCTACTGACACTATTTCCATTTTAAGCGTGTTTAATATAATAGTTATTTGTATATCAAGGCCTAAAAGTGTATCTTTTTCAAACGAATTTGAGATTAATAGCTGAAGCATAGCTTATTGCCAGTGGTGCACACAAAATTTTTTTTTGCGATTTTAATTATAAATAAGGTTCATTGGAAATGTATTTTCAAGGATTTATGATGTAATAGGTAACATGGTAACTATGATAGAAAAATTTGTAAGCAAGTTAAGAAAATATTGGCGCCACCGAAGAACGGCCGAAAAAGAAAGTTTTTTTCCAATCTTCAAAAAAGGAAATTGTGAGAATCGGTTTTATCAACACTTTCCAAAATTATTGAGCGAGTTATTTATAAGCATATTATTGACCATTTAGCTAAATTTACTATTATAAACAAGTCTCAGTATGGATTTCTTCAAAATAAGTCATCGGAGATGGTAATCTTCTTTTCACTGACTTACATCTTAGAGCATACGGACAAGAGGCTCTGGGTAGGTGGTATTTATTTTGATCTATCCAAAGCGTTCGACAAACTTAATCATGATGTATTATTAAAAAAAATCAAAACATATGATTTACGTGGCGTTTGCTATAATTTGATCAAATCGTATCTCAGTAACAGGTCCCAAATGATTTGTATAAGTACTGTTGTTAACGATAAAGTAGAGATCTCCTGTTAGCCCTATGCTATGGTTCATACAGGCGGTCCTCAGTGGTTAATACTTAGGCCGCTCCTTTTTCTGCTATACACCAACGATTTATGTGAGTAAATCAATAACGTAAATTTTCTTTGTCAATTTACTGACGATACTTCATGCGTAGTGGTGCAAGAATGTCCCACCAATCTATCTTGTAGTGTGAAAAACGTGGTAGAGAGTCTGCATCAATGGTGTAAATGTAATCTTTTAAGCTTGAATACTAATAAAACAGCTTTATTGGTATTCAAGGATACTCATAATACTATCGATGACAGTAATACAATATATGTTTCTGAAAGTTCTAAATCTTTGGGAACTACAATTCAAAATAATTTCGAGTGGTGTGAACATATTGCAGGTCTAGTTGGCAAGCTAAATTATTTACTGTTTAATTCACATTGTTATTAGGGTGTATAAATAAACTAGATCAATTTCTGAATAGGCGTATTCACTTCCTTTAATAAGGAAGCTCTTTGATAAGGTAATCAATGTTTCAGTACTTGCTTAACATAACCTTTTTAGAAAATGACATTTTATAACTTGATTTTGATCTATTAGAATTAAATTACAGGAGCATACGTTTTACAGGTTACAAAGAAAGCATTAATATTATGCAGCCTCGCTCTTGTGTCGCCCACTTTACAAATTCCAACTCGCGCGTAAAGATTATCTTACAAAGATTACTCCGTAAATAACTATTATTGACTTTGATCTTAGATATAAAAATTGAAAACCTTGAATGCGCTACGTTTTCTTAGTTAACAAATTGCAAATTTACGTGATATTTTAAAATTAATCAAAAAACTACTGGCGACCCAATTAATAATGCCAAGACGTGTGCCAAAATAATTGTGATAAAAATGTTATTGCCGTGATTTTTAGTAACAGTGTAACTGATTAGTTTTGCTGTATGAAGTTGAAGTGAACTGTTACGGAAATGATAGAAAAACTTTTCTGAAAGAATGAACTAAATTATGTGCCTAGAGATGTTTAGGTAGCTGAGATAAAGTTAGAGAAATTCTGAAAGTTTTAATATATTAGGAAGCTGTACTATTACTAGTTTTGATAATTTAAGTTTCGTAGTGAACTTGCTTAGAATTACAAATTTAATTAATTTAGATTTTTAATGCACATCGATAGTTATTATGTACCTACATGCTTAAGTGTTGGATATTGATGGTTTTCTGAGTTTTTCACAATATTTTACTGTAAACTTAGTTAAACATAAAAATTAATTTTTTATTATTATATTTTCTAACTAATGAAAATCTCACTGCAGTAGGGTTATATTCTTGTATATTCTTCCTATTTTCTAAAGCTGAAGTAGATTAATTATTAATCAATGAATCTGTAAGTGGGCGTGGTAGAAAATATACAAGGTCTTTCGACAGTAATAGAGGAACCACAAAAGGATAAAGAAAAGTTCAAAACTAAGATAATCTCCTAGGAAGGTTATCGAGGTCGGGAGTTTTATAGGAGTTTTGTCCGCAAGCTTTCACTCACACGACATCCGCAACGCCTGCTTTTCTTTTCATGACAGCTTCTTTGTAAGAGACACCCCTTAAGTTAAAGAGTGTGAACCAGGAACCCCCCATATCCAAATAGTTACAAAAAAAGAGGCTGAAAATTTTGTAAGTAATTACTTTGATACAATCTACAGTTTTGCTTTGGTCAGGGTCAGAGATACATCGAAGGTAGTCAACCATTGTTCCTGCTCTTGTATCCTACCTTCATACGGGTTCTTACCTTAAGACGAAAAATGAAGCATTTCCTAACGTCTTCTGGATCTGCTATTTCTCCACATAGGAATAGTGAACAACCTAATTGGAAGAAAGGGAAAATATGAAGAGAAAAGAAAAGAAACAATAATAACCAACCAACACAAGAAAAGAGACAGAGTTTTCGCTTCATGTTAGCAATCTCCAATTAGATACGACAGTGGGAATAGTGACCGCCCCCATAAAGCGCAAACCAAGCACCCAATTTGGGTGAAAAAATATCAACAAAAAAAACACATAATGTTTTGGCTGATTGGTTGTTTCCCGCCTTGGGGGTGATGGTGATGGTAAAAATGTAACATTAAGCAAATTGTTAGCTAACTCTATATAGAACTCTACTTCCTTTAGTTTGAATTTAACACCCCTCTGAACAGGAACAAATAAATCGGAAAAATGTCTTGCTTTGCTAGGTATTCTTCCGAAACCAACTTCAAAGAGGTTCTAGTAATTAATTTGCGCTTGCGTTAAAACTAGTGTACGGTTTTGCCAACAACAAACATTAAAAATAATTAGAGATATATTATTCCAAACGTTTACTTTGACAAAACCAAAAGCTCATGCAGTCGTTTCTCATTCAACAGGTTAGAAATGCCTTATAATTAAAAGAAAGACAAAAAGAAGATAACCTAAAAATTTTAATTCCCGACGACAGAAGTCACTTTATTCTATGCAATAGTCAATACAGATGATAATACCCAATCAAATATTGTTTAGGTAAGTGTTTTCTGAAAATACGTGTGCTTGCGATTGTGACATCCAGAGAGGAAAACACGTGTGACTTTTATTGGAGCTCCAGAACATACTAACGTAAATACTTTAAATTAATGTCTGGAGTTGTAGACACTGTTATCTCGTTGTTTTTCTTCTTAAGAGGTATTTTCCAGGAAGCAGATTAGACAAATACTCCTGAAATGCAGTGCATACCTCAGGGGCTATTAAATTTTTCTACAGTATCCAAAATGGCTGATGATTAAATATGTCCCTAGTTTTTACGCCAAAGTGTGCAACCAGAACCAATTTCAAATTCCCATCCTTTTTTGCTTAAACTGGCTGGCGTAACATATTAATGTTTAGATTATGACGCTCATCCCACATATTGCGGTGATTGCAATTCGGTATTTTACAAAATAAATTCAATTGACTTCTATTAAACATGAGACTCCATTAATTCCTATTATTTATAAAATTATCTCAAGATTTTCGCTTCTTAAATAAAGAACGCGCTTAAAATATTAAAACAAATTTTAATACATTTAGTAATGATTAAATTTTAATGAATTTTAATTAACGCAACGTGTACATTTAAGATTTTATTACTTTCTTAATACACTAACCTTATTTACAAAATTAGTGATGACGTAATCGGTGCAACCTTCTGCGATTTTGAACGAGTGTTTCATACAAAGTTCTTTGTTCGTTGATGACTTTGATGCTTACTTTCAATACTCTCCATTTTTACTTTCCATTGCTGCTTTATTTACTACTACTTTATTTATTATTATTATTCATTGTTTGATGCACTATTTTAACTACACATCCCTCATCATTTGCTGCTCAAAACGTTCTGGTCCCCACTTTTGCTTTGTTTTAGCACGTACACCTAATATTGATTTATCCTCATACTATACAATGCACAAGTTTATTCTAATAATATACAATACACATGGTTACAAATTCATACCTTGCGATCACTGTAATAAATTGTAAAATTTTCGACCTATAGACTTCTAGACTTTTACTTTCAATTTGTGGATTAATACATACTAGTGTTTTAGTAGGTAGCGACACCGAGTATAGTGCTTAAACGGAATGAATTAAACTTTTATTACTATTTGCAGTTATTTTTGTTGACTTGCGTCAAACTACCTTACACTGATGAGTCCCATTAAGACAAAAAACTTGTATGTAGGTGTTCATTGCGATTTGCAATTATCTGTGAGTTTATTTCAATTGGTGTTAATTAATCCATTGCTGTCATCAGACTACCTATAGATTTTTACTTTTACTATTATTAATAAAATATCAATGATTTTATCTGTTCTAATTTTGTTGAAAGACTGTAATCCACTGATTGTTTTGAATATGCCATGTTAAATAGGTTACAAAGCTACCTAGACAAATTCAACATTTTAAGTAACATGGTTTTCGAACAAGGAGGTCACAACCACGGCTATAACGGAATTAGTTAACATCATAAGTAATAAATTAGATACTGGTGGACACTGTATTGGAATATTCTGCGACCTGAGTAAAGCATTCGATTGCGTGAATCATAAAATACTAATTCATAAACTGGATTCTATTGGCATACGAGGATGCATTGCAAATTGGTACTTTTTTATTACATCGTACTCAATACGTCAAAACAAACTTTCAATGCAACAATGTTGTTAAAACTTTTAGATCAACTTGTAAAACAGTAAACATTGGGATTCCTCAAGGAACCGTTTTAGGACCAATTCCGTTCTCACTATACATAAATGAAATAGCAAGTAATTTAGGTAGTAATAATGCTAATTGTATTCCGATAATATACGCTGACGACATTACAATTTTGTTGTAACTAACTATAATAGTAAAACTTTAGAATTACAATGTAACATTGTCCTTCAGAACTTACATTACTGGTTAAATGCTAACATTCTGCATCTTAATACTGATAAAACCAAATATATATATTTTCACACTAAGCGTACAGTTTTGAATGAAAGCTTAAATATTAATATCAACAATGTAAATGTATCGGAAACAAAAAGTATATGATTCTTAGGAGTTGAATTGGAATCAAATTTGAACTGGAGTATACATTGAACTAAACTAATTAAAAAACTAAATACTATAGCTTATCAAATTAGAAATTTACCACCAATATTGGACCATATTCGCATAATCTTATTTTACAACGCCAATGTATATTCTAGAATAGCATATGGAATTTGTTTCTGGGGATCATCCCCAACATCCATAAAAGTATTTCTAACTCAAAAAAAATTGTAAGGATTATTGATGGATCAAACTACAGAGGTTCTTGCAAACTTCTTTTAAAAATACAAAATTTTGACAGTAGCGGCTATATACATATTTGAAATTAGTAAATATATATATATAAATATATATATATATATATATATATATATATATATATATATATATATATATATAATAAACAAAAATAACTTTGGCAGACAAAGCACGGTACACCCCTACTTAACTCGAAACAATTATACGTTTAGAGTACCATTATTCCATAGTTCCTTAGGAATGTACAACTCCAATATTATGGGTTTAAAAATATACAATAACATTCCAACTGAAATTAAAGAAACTAAGTCAATGAATGAATTTTTAAATACAAATTAAAAATTTTCTTAGCGGAGCTATGTCCATATACAATTGATGACTTTTTTTCTTGTAAGATAACTGTGATGTAAAATATGATGTTGTATATAATTCTGTTTTATGTGACGTTTCTTATACATATTTATATGTCCAAAAGAATAAACTTATTATTATTATTTCTGCTCAATTTCTCGAAAAACAACAAATGTTTTGTTTACCACGCACAAGCATTTTCTTCTGCCATTTAGTAGATTGAGATTTGTAACAGCGTTAATTAATCTGAAATTTATCTGACAATTAAATTATTCGTGATTGCTCTGAATTTCTTCCAGTAGCAGATGTTCATAGTCCAGCGGTTAGAATTAGTTCTTCAATTGTATTTTAACATTTCATGAAACAGAATTAAACAACTTTACTTCAGACACGCTTCTAGCAACTGTTTATTCCTCAACTTGTTTCAGAAGTTTGCATGACCTGAAAATGGTAGATTATATTTGAACACATGTATTAATTTTGAATCTAATCCAAAATGGTTAAAAATCTTTGTTGATTTTTGTTACCACGAATTTGTTTTCACAGTCAAGTTTTGAGCGGAAAATATAAATATCATTTGAAGACTGAAAAAACTTCTCCGTCTTCGTCACATATATATGTTTTGCATGTATTTACCGAGGACAAATACTCAAATATTAAATAACGAAAGAAAAGGTTCCACTAAAATGTGTGAACTGAAACCCATTAGACTCCACATTGCCAGAAGTGAACATAAAGCAAATTGTGCCAACAAGAGAATCTACAATCCCTGAATTTCTGTGAATTGTGTACTTATATGATGTATCAAATTTGATTTCGTGTCTACACCCAGTCGAAACAAAAAGTTTTGAGGAAGTTGCAGTTACCCACATAATAATCCTGGTCAATGGCAAACCTTTCAAAATTACATAGATCTTTCTGGTGTAGATCAAACAAAATTTCTCAGCAGTTCAGAATTCCGAAGATTCTACGTGGCTTTAACAACAAAAGAAATTTTTTCCTTGTTGGCCAATTAGATTTCTCGTACAGATTTTGCTGAAAGGAAGCATAATACACCTTGAATTTGTTCGTAATCAAATCTTCCAGAATCATCACAACTGATGCTCTTTGTTGTTGCAACTAAGAAAAACAAATATTCGTATGATTGTGCTTTCATCAAGATCTGACTTAGGACAACCAACACCGATGTCTTGGTAGTAGCCATAGCCTGTGTCCAAAAACTAGAATACTTGAAGGAACTTTCTGTGCACTTATTGCTGCTAGTTTGGACAAGAGAGTTAATAGAAGACTTTCTCTATGTAAACAAAATGATGTGTAGATTAGGAAAAGTCGGGAGTGTTGCCAGTATTTTATACCTTTACCGTTTCCATACCATTTCTTCTTTAAACTGGAAGAACCAGAAGGTAACATTCGAAGCGTGAAATGCTGATAATCAGTTGGTATAGATTACCATTTCAATACCTCGACGAACGTGCCTAAAACTGGTCTCCGTCAAGTTGCAAAAATGTGAACTAGCGTGGTAAGTTGTGTGGTGTGAAATGACTCCCCGTACACGTAATACGCACTGCATTTTGAAGTAGCCCCATGTGTAACCAATAGAATATGTCTCCTACACCCACACAAAACGGTTTTGTTTTGCAACAAATTCTTGATGAATTTAATCTTTCTGATAAAGTTTGAGCCCCTTTTGACGTTCTTCAAGGATCTCACATTGGACCGTTTTCCCCTTATTTTTATTAATGACTTCAATCAATAATAATATAAAAAATTCACTGTTCTTCGTGTAAATCGGTATCAAAGCGGTCTCCCATCCAAGTACTGACTTATTGTGAATGCATATCTATGGAGATGATTAGTGGTAGTAGTTTATTTATTTTTAGAGTAGAATATTAGTAAGTAAAAACAAGCTGCTAGTTCAATATAAGATAGTTCATTTCAAAGACTTACTTTTTAAGATGATTTCAAATGTCTCACTTTATACTTTTTAGATCACCATATTTCTTTTCACCACTACATTGATCACCTTGTCCATAGTTTACTAAAAGTCACTGGTTTTGTCACACGTAGCTGTAGGGATGGTACGGATGCTTTAGTTGATAAAGCTCTGTTGGGTGTTCTGACTACAAATCGTCACTAGTTGTTCAAATCTAAACTCTTTGTCTTTAAAGACGCGAATTCATAATTTTTTTTTCCAAATTAGAAATTAAATTATTAATCAACAAATTTTAGCTCATTCATCAACCTAAAGATTTTATGTTAAATCTTTTAGTCCTAATATTATTTTTAAATTTTTATTGTTTTTGAAGTCTGATTGGTTCTTACACTAATAAAAAATATTCAACTTTTTAAATAAATATTTTGCCATCGAAATGTTTATAACTGCATTCATATACGTATTCTCTATGACTGCATTAATCTGCTATTCATTGTTCATGTTCAGTCATAAAGTTATTTCATAAAACTAAATTAAAGTTTTATTTGTGTTACCCTTATTTAAGGTTTTTCTGGTGCACATTAAAACAACCTTAAAACAAAAGGGAACAAAGAGTTAATTTCATATGAATAAATAACTTCTGAAAACCCCTTTTAAATAAACAATAGTTACCTTCATTTATCACTTAAAATCTTTTTCAACGCTCATAATTTGTAATCGACCTTTTTTGTGCGTGTGTGTGGGGGTTTAGTTATAAATGACAAATTGGTTGTTAACCATATTTGTTAGGGTTTTTATTCAAGTATTAAAACATAAAATATTGTTAGTATATAACATTCTACTTTTTACGATGTTTTCGAAATAAAAACAGAACTCTACATCGCCCGGAGACTAACAAGAGTGTAAATGCGTTTCGAAAGTGAGACGCAACAAAATCTTGATAGAAAAGTGAAAAAAAAAATTGTTGTTCAAGTCCGCTGCGCTCTCGCTCTCTTGAAACATTTTAAGACCGGAATTCAACCTTAAAATTTTGCTTGAAAAGGGGAAAATGAAAATTGGATTTTAAATACACATAGTTTAAATAAAAGTTATAGATAATAAAACTTTCCAGTCACAACTGCTTTTGTATAATAAATAATTTTGGAGATACTGTTAAACCAATAGTGTCATAATTGAATGAAATGTGTAAAATCAATATTTTTCTAAATATTGCACGAATTCAATAGTTCTATGTTTTACAAAAAATCGGACCCAATGGTGTTGTTGGTATCGTGTTAATATACGGACAGACGACCGACCAAATCTGTAATAATTGTATACATAACCATTTATGAATTGATCATAAAAACTTTGTTTATTATGATTTTAGACAATTAACAGAACATTAATATCAATAAAATAATTTACTTGAAAGTAAATTTTGTTTTTTTACTTAAAACTATTTAAAAGTATTCAAAATACAAATTCACCACTCATTCGTTCCTTCATTCACCGCTTTTGAGTTTATCTCGAAATGTAATATTCGTAACCTGTACTTTAATTAACTTTTTTATTATTTATAATTTATTCTTATATAATGATAACGTTCGTAGATTTATTAGTTATCCAACTTTTACACACTAGAATATTAATTATTTCAAACAATGAATATATAATTTAATAAATATTTCTCTCCTTTACATGAAATATAAACCACTTTTTAATCTCTGTTAACATCTAAAATTACAGTTATATTTTTTGTTGAATTCGTCAGTTTGCTAACCAACAAAATTAACTCGTTGAAATATGCAAAATTATTGAGATTGAGATCTCAAATGTCATTCACTAATAAATGTCTTATCTTATTTATTTAACAAATCAGCGCAAAATTACATAAATGTAAAATTACGATATTCTATTTTCAGAAAGTAAAAACTGCTTCTTACAGAACAAAACATTACCAAAATAAAAGGAATTTGTTCGTTTTTATTTTGTGTAAAGTAGACTATCCTGAAACTGAAAGAAATTTAATGAGTTTTTATAATTCACTATATTTACATGAACCACTAACAGAATTCGGATTTGAACCTACGCTTAATTTCTTAACACATTTCTAAATTCGCATTCCTAAACACCGGTGTTAATGATTCATGTAAACTAGTATTTAATTAATTGGTTACTGTTGTTTTTTACTAAATTATTATCTTGTATTGGATTGTTTAAGTTAATACATAAGAAGTTTGATGCATAATGAAAAAAAATCATTTGAAAACCAAGAGCAGCAACAGAGAATTTAATTTGTTGCCTATAAAACTTTAAACCAAAATTCTTGAACTTGATGGATTCATAGATTTCATTAAATCAAATGAAAGTTCACAGTAAATTTGATTTAAATTATCAATCTGATATTTATTTTATTTAAATAAATAAATCAAGCTGGCGATTCTATTCAAATATCTTGATGCATCTGTGTATGTACATTGTCAGTGAAAGAATGAAAAGAACCCAAGTCCAAATTTGTGAAAATTAGGTTATTGCGCAGAGTCAAAGCTAACACTATTCTTTACTTCTCTTCTTCAAGTAGCATATCTGTTACTGGAGGTTGCGCACCCCTCGCATATACATATAGTTGTGACTGACAGTATACACATTGTATATGTGGGATTATTTTACTATGGATGTTCATGAAGAGAACTAGTATCCATCGTTGCAAGAGTATTCTCTGACCATTTTGTTTAGCACATCCACAGCGCCTTTTCGTTTGTTATATTTTAATATCATTTCTGTCGCCTATCAGACAAAACAGGTTCTTGATAGTAACGTACTTCGATTTTTTTTGGTACATAAGAAACCATCGCAGCATCTTCAGTGAAAAAAAATTTGCTTGAATACACAAAGTCTCTTCTTATTTGATAGCATTTCCTTAGGCACTTCCCGTCGGTTGGATCTCATTGTATCTAGTATAGTTTTATTAGATTTTAGTAGCTCTTTAGACAACTACAAAGATGTAAAAAAATTATCAATATAGTAATACCATAACATTGGCCAAGTTCTTGAGTTAGGTCTAAAACTACTCTTTTGCTTCATAAATAGTGTGTAATAACTTCAAGTATAGGTTCCACTCCATAAAAACGTTTTATACACGAGTGTTTAGTGTTGTGAGCATGGAACATTAACTCATTAAACGTTGTCCATTGATAATGATGAGAAAAAAACCCATCCCGTGAAAAATGGTCATGTATCTGAAATTTCAAATATATTTAGGAAAGCAGCCTGTATAAAACATGAAATAAACGGATAAGAGAACTCAAAGGATTGATTCCTGATTAAAAATCATCGAAAAATGATGCGCCGAATTAAAATTTACAAAATTCGGAAATTATAACCTAAAAATGGAAATGTTGAGAAAAATGCATATAAGTCAACAATTAAAAAGTTCTACGGACATACAAGTCATATATTAAAAGAATCAGTATAATTTTCTGAACTGTTTAATGTTAATTACAAATCATTTAATAATTATTTGCAAAATGATAGTTCCAATTTGAAACACTGAGGACGCGCAAAAGTGTCACGAATTCCATGTTTTAAAAAATATCCAGGAAGGCCGTGATAAAAGATTATAAATAGGACCGACGAAAAACCGTTGGAAGAATTAAAGTTGTAGAGACCACGTCGCTTTGCGTTTAAAAATTTACAAAACTTAATCTTCGAATAACACATCGGTAGCCATCGACGAATAAAAAGTCAGGTTACGTGAAATAAGATATAAATATTTAGTTTAATGGTGAAAAGTGACTTAATAAACAAAACAATAATACAAAGCTAAAAATAAAGAATCAGGTTAATTAAAATTTGAAATAAAAATTTAAAGAATTAAAAATCCAAACTTACCAACAAACTACTGTAACGACACAAAAAGGGGGAAACAAAACAGCTAATAAGAAGATACAAGACTTACTGAATGTGACAAGTTTAGAACTAATCTTTAATTATAATCACAATTGTAGCGGAATCCAATTATTAACAAACCTTTTCGTTAATCACTTTCGTTCACTAAAAATTAGATGCGATTGCGGATAAGAACGAACACTTGTTTAATATTTGACATTTTTGGTGCGCAAACGGGTGAACTAAGGCCGTGTTTAAGTCGAATTCACGAGATGGAAATTTAGTTGACCTACATTTTTTTGAGGTCGTTGAACGTTTTGTTTTTTCTTGTAAAGGTTTGTACTAGACATGATTTTGTTTAATTTAATGAATTAGGGTCTCATGATCGAGTGTTATTATTAAAATAAAAGGAAAACGAAGTAAACGAGCAGTTAGATGAAGAAAATCTTTATTTTCTGTTAAAGGAAGTAAAACAATTAATTAATCCGATAGAAGCATTTATGAAATTTGTGCTAACGATTTGGGGTGGTCACATAAATACAATTAAACGAGATAAATTTCAATTCACCACTCAATTCATAGCAAAATATACCCTAAATGGGCACCTTCGATGGAAAAGTACTAACTGCTTGTTTATACGAAGATCAAAATTGGGGTTATAAGATTTTTTATGAATGTATTGAAAATATCTTGAAAAGCTGCCAATTTGCTTGTTCTTCGACGTTCTTCGCGTGTTTAAAAATTATAAAACCATATAAATCGTAGTAGTTCTTTGAATCTATCGCGCAACATGGTTGCAGGAAAAACAGGCCTATGAGATGCGGCATTATTGCTTCTCCATAATTCTACCGTAGCCTCCCGTTTTGCTCTACAGCAACCAGCCAGTAACAACAATCCTAAAAACGCTCGCATTTTCAGATTAGTTACTTCTTGCCAACTCTTGTTCAAAGGATTACACACAAAATGGGCTTTTCGATTTGTTTCAGTAATTAGAACATCAATCATATCCCGAGATATAAATAAATCAAAGGCGTCAAAAACCGAAGAAATATTTCTACTAAAATTAGTGACTCCTGGTAGTGTAGTAACAAATCTGGCAGAACGTTGTCTTATTCGAGAAGGTGTTTCTGACTATTTCGTTCCATCACGTGATAATATACAGGGTTCTAAAAAACTGTTTAGAAAATCATCATCCACTTCACTGTTAGTTTCTACTTCAGAATCCTCTAAATTCATATTAAGTGCTATATCTTCTAGTTCCTTTCGAGTCATTGTGGAAGAAACTACTACACTATCACAACTTCAACTACTCAACTAATTATGCCTCCTGTACAGTGCACCCTACACGATCAATATTATTGTCAGTATTTTCATCAATAATATTGATGGAACCTTATTGAAACGAGTATTGACTGTTTAAGTGAATATTGATGCGGACTGTCAATTATTGGGGGAGATTGATAAAAATTTTGATTGAGGCGTATTGAAGGGCACGATTGATAAATCATATTGAACGTCTATGGGTCTTTATTGTCAATAAGTACGTAATTTTCGTCATTTACAAGTCAGACAACATGGCGGAAACATCGATACCATGTGCCGTTCGTGACGACGAAGTTGGTGAGCGTGAATTTTTGACAGTGTTAATAACTTTATATTGTGATTACCCTGAATTATGGCAATTGAAATCAAAAGATTATTTTAATAAAAATAAAAAAAACATTGCACTACAAAAAATCGTGGACGCTTTAAAGCAGTATAAACCTGATTTCACTGTAGAGAAATTAAAACAAAAAATCAATATATTTAAAATAAATTTATTTATTTGATGTGCAAGTGTTTAAGAATTTTCTGGTTATTTAGCACTACTAATATTTTTGGTATAATATTTAATCTAAGTGTAAGTGGGGATGGGGCATCCCTTGATTTTATGTTACTATAAATTTAAGTAAAAATTATATTCTAAATAAATAATTAAATAATTTACTTATCACTTATCAGTTGTACTTAAAATTGATTTAACTAATCAAAAAGTGCATAGTTTTTTTTTATTATATTATATAATCGTAGTGTATACAATGTACTAAATTTAACAAGTATTAAAAAGTTTACATAGTATACTAATTTAAGTAATTATTTGACCATGGAACTGAGCCAGAAGAATTGAAATACTCGCAAAAATCATCTCTTATTTTCTTTGAAGTTCTGCCATCAGTTAAGTTCCTTGTTTCCATGAACCTTCTTTCAATGTACCAGTATTTTGGTTTTCGAAATCAATATCATCGCGTTGCAAATAATATCAATTGTCCACGCGTTAGGGAGTTTTTGAGTAAAAACAATTAATGCAGTACTACCTTTACTCAGTCTTCTAACTCTATTTATAAATTTATTTACAATCAATTTGTCCAGTGCTTCTAAATCAATTATTGCTTAAATTATAAATAATACTAATCTATTTACATACAGTGGTTTAGAATTACTGGTAATATTATTATTTCTATTTTACATTTATGCTGACTTGTAATAGTTCTAGTTTTATTCCTTATTAAGTATTTTTGTCATTGTATTTATATTATGAAATGTGTGTCAATATGTTTACCTTCGTTTGTAATGAACTAAATTATATTGTGAAATTACATTTAAATTACGCTGTGAAATCTGTTTAATTTCCTAATTGAACATATTGCCACCTCCAGTTCTGGGAACTGCCACATATTGGTTCGACTTAACTAAGTGTGCTGATTAATTATCCTGACTTATCATTTATTTAATGTTTTATTTTTGTGACATATCATCTCTTATCTCTAACTGTTTTAGCTCAAATTCGGTTGCAGCTTCTTCCGCTCCTTTCCCATTTCTATTTCTAATTGTAATTCGCTTTTACGTCTTTGCAAGACCTTCTTCCCGACATACAGCAATATCAGAACTAGTACACCAACAGATGCTACAGTGCTAGTGTTTACCAATACTGAATGATGTCGTATAGTTTTCCATTTCGTTTCGTCTAATTTTTGTTGCAATTCTTCTTCGTCGTATTTTAATTTGACTAAATTGTCATTTGGCTTAATAACTTCGTCTTGATCGAGATCAACTTCTGGACCGTTTATGATTCTTGACGTAGTCAGGTTTGCCACCACCGGACGAGTGAAACCAGCTAAAATTGGAATACTATCTGTCCGTCTTGGTGTTAATATCGTTGTTTTTGTAATGATTAAACAGTTTTGTGAAATAGTTATTATCCCCGTTTTATTCAATGAGACGTCTTCTCTAATTCCGTTGCATGTAATTGCAATTCGAAATTTCTCTGGTGCTATAAACAACCAGGCATTTTTGGTGTATAGCTGTTGCCAGATTACCTTTTTAAATTTCCTTTGGGATATTGAACATGTTGATTTCTCGTTTCTTTGATAAATTTCGTCCACAATGCAACTAGGACTGTTATCAATACTTTTTAGTTGAGCTGGAGTACAAATATATACATAATCTTCTATTTTAGTATTTTTAATAAATTCATCTGCTGTACTTGTAAAGTATTGTTGTGAATTATAATCTATTCCAATTATGTCACTCGATAAATCCATCATCCAATATTGATGATTTTCTATTTTGTGCGGGATGGCTGTTGCTTTTATTAGCAAAAACTCCGTTGTTTCTAAGATGTAAAAATACCCGAACACATGAATAAATTCGTTGCTGTGTTCTAACCCGGTTTTTGAATTGGATATTCTAAAATTTGTATGCCTGCTGGTAATTTCCTGCTTGCTTTGTTTATTAAGTCTTCGATATGTGCTGGCGATATGAATTCATACAGATCTCCTTTATTGAAGTGTATATTTAATAGCTTTCTGTATAATTCTTCTAAATCGTCAATATAATTACTTGCTACTTGATATACGCTTAATAAATGAATAGCAAGTTTATTTTCATTAATCTTGTTATACCAACGTTGCATATCTCTTATTACATCCAATCCCTTATTCAACCTTTCTTTAAAATGATTTAATTTACTATTTATTCTTTGTTCCGTATCGTTAAATTTTGATAAAATTTGCAACATAAGTTTAGTTTGATGTTTCGTGGTTTGTATAATTTCCTTTTGATTCTTATCTAGGACTTCAATGTCTTTGTATACCTCATCGTTTACCCCAAATATTGATGTTAAAAATCGCCAAGTACACCTCTCTTCTGTCTTTTTACCTTTGATTTTTCTATACCCTTTTTAACCAATTGATAATTCGTTCTTTTCTTCCAAATGATACATTAGTGACTGACATTCTATTGTGCTTGCTAAATCTTGCATTTGTAAGCACATTGCTTTTATTTTATTTATTGTTTCATTTACTGATTGGGTATCGTTTTCAATTTTATTTTTGGGAATTTTATCTCGATTCTAAACATCCCTTTCTCAATCCTTGCATGACCTATTTGTTCAATATACATTCCAGGTTGCGGATTTTCAATAACATAGTTTGTAATTATATTTGCTTTACCAATGCTAAGTATGTATAAAAATATCATAATCATCATTTTCCAACTTAAATGTTTTGCTTCCGCCGACCTTGTGGTTGAGGTAGGTTTTTCTTGGCCTGTACTCTTATTAAATTGCAACTTGCAACTGTTGCAACTTTTTATTACTTTGTGCTTCTTCATCATTTCCATTTATTGGTAACAGAATTAATTTATGTATTGGCCTTTTGAAGACTTGATTATCACTTCTTTTTACTGTGACTACTCTAACGGCTCCGTCTTCATCTGGATGCACTTCAATTATTCTGGCTATCGGCCATTGGGCTGCATTTAATACTTGTTCTTTAATTAAGATTACGTCCCCTATTTTAAGATTTTCTTTTTTGTTTGCCATTTATAACGTTGTTGAAGATTATGAATGTATTCAGAAGACCATGCCTTCCAAAATTGTTTTTTCATTTTTGCACGAGTTTCCATCTTCCTGTTAATTTTTTCTCAATGTTTTCTTGTACTTTATCGGCTGGTGTTAATAGTGCTTGTCCTATTAGAAAATGACTCGGTGTTATTACAGATGTGTCTTGTATGTCTTCCGAAAGAGGACATAAAGGTCTTGAATTAAGGCATGCTTCTATTTGATGTGTTAACGTTGATAATTCCTCGTAGGTCAATGTTGCATCTCCTATTATTCTTTTAAGATGATATTTTGTTGACTTCACACCGGCTTCCCACAGTCCACCAAAATGAGGAGATGAAGGGGTATGAAATGCCATTGCGTGCCTTTCGTAGCAAGTTCATCTGAAATTGTTGAATTTTTATTATGTTCCCTACTTCTTCCTCTATTATTTTACTGGCTCCTATGAAATTTGACCCATTGTCACTATATATATTGGTACATCTGCCTCTACGACTCATGAATCTTTGCATGGCCGCTAGAAATGCTTCCGTTGTCATATCGCTAACTATTTCAAGGTGAATACCTTTTGTAGCTAAACATACAAAAATTGCAATGTATCCTTTATAGGATTTGTTGCCTCTGCCCTTAGAAACTCGGATTTGTATTGGCCCAGCGTAGTCCACTCCAGTGTTTTCAAAGGGTGCTGCTGGCCTTACTCTTGGTGTTGGTAATTGCCCCATTAATTGTTGAGCTGTTTGCGCTTTATATCGTACGCAAACAATACATTTATTTATATTATTCTTTACTTCTCTTTTTCCATTTATAATCCAATACTTCCTGCGCACGTATGCCAGTGTTTGTTGATTTCCTCCATGTAAGGTAATTTTATGTGCTTCTTGGATGATGAGCTTGGATAAGTGACTTTTGCTGACAAAATTATTGGATGTTTCTCATCATAAGTTAGTAACGAATGTTGTAATCTTCCGCCGACTCTGAGAATGCCTTCGCCATCTATGAATGGATGTAGTATTTTTAACTTACTTTTATTATCTAGGGAATCCCCGTTCGAGAGGGCCGTAATTTCCGACTGATATTCATGATTTTGGTCGATTATTGTGATCTTATTTAGTGCTAATTGCAATTCTTTAACTGTGAGTGAACCAGTTCTTTTATTTTTCAGATTTCTACAATTTTGTGCAAATCTCATGCACTGAGTAATTACTCGTACTAGTTTTGTTTTCGTTGAAAATGTTTTAATTATGTCTATGTTACTATTTTTTATGTTAACATGTAGACATAATTGTTTTTCTCTTTTTGTTTCTTCTACCACTGGCTTTATTTGGATTTCATTAATTGGATAATGTGTTTGTTTTAACCACTCAGGTCCGTTCCACCATTGAACTAATTTTTTAAGTTTGATTGCCTCTACTCCTCTTGAAATGTAATCAGCTGGGTTCTGTGCTGATACCACATGATGCCAAGCGTCCTTAGCTATATACTGATTTATTTCTGATACTCGATTCGCCACGAATGTTTTCCACTTCGACGTATCTCCTTTGATCCAAGATAAAGTGATTGTTGAATCACTCCAAGCATAAATACGAGGATTTTTAATTGTAACGCCTTTTTACTCTGTTCAATAATTTTGCTAAAAGATGAGCAGCACATAACTCTAATCTTGCTAGTGTAGTTTTTGTCTTGATTGGCGCTACTTTTGATTTTGCTGTTATTAACGTTATTTCACCATTTGATACTACTTTTAGATATACTACCGCCCCGTATGCCTTTTCTGCCGCATCACAAAAGCCATGTATCTCAATTTCTGAATCTTTAGTTTGTCCAGTCCACCTTTTGATTGTTATAGTTTCTATGTCTGCCAGTTGCATATAATATTTACTCCAACTTTCTTGTATTTCGTTTGGAATCGGTTCGTCCCAACCCAGTTTTTTAATCCACAATGTTTGTATAAAAATTTTGGCTCTTATTGTGACTGGTGCTAACCAGCCTAATGGATCAAATAATTTGGCAACTTCCTTTAGAATTGTTCTTTTGTTCTAGGAGGATCATTTTTGACGTGAACTTTGAACTTAATTGAATCATCTTGAGGCGACCAATTTATGCCTAAAGATTTTTGAATTCACCTTCTTTTATTTCTTTAATGGCGTCATCTTGTAATTCTGAAGATAAATTGTTCATAAAATTTTTCGAATTACAGAACCACTTCCTTAAATTGCATCCACCGCTTTTAAACATTTCTATTAATTGCTCTTGCAGGTTTATTGCTTCCTCTTCTGAGTCAGCCCCACTTATTAAATCGTCTACATAAAAATCATTCATTGTTATTCTTGACGCTTCTGGGAATCTTAATTCTTCGTCTTTTGCCAGTTTCTGCATTGTTTTTACTGCTAGGTATGGTGACACCGCCATTCCATACGTAACAGTTGTTAATTTAAATTCTTGAATAGGATCTTTGTGATTGAACCTATACAGAATTCTTTGATAATCTTGATCATCCTCATGAATTTTTATTTGTCTGAACATCTTTTCGATGTCAGCCGTGAACCCTATTTTGTGAGTTCTCCATCTCATTAAAATATCTGCTAATTCTTGCTGTAGCCGCGGACCGACATACATTATATCATTTAGGCTCTTCCCATTAGTTGTTTTGCACGATGCGTCATAAACTACTCTTTGTTTACTTGTCGTGCTATCCTCTTTGATTACAACATGATGTGGAAGATAATATAACCCCTTTTGTTCTTCTGATTTAGGTACTAGTACCATATGACCTAAATTCAAATATTCATTCATAAAACTCTTGTATCCTTCAGTTAAATTTTTATCCTTATCTAAGCGTTTTTCAACTTGTATTAGCCTTGCTGTTGCTCGTGACCTTGATTCGCCGAGTTGTTTATTTTCTTTGAAAGGAATGCGTACTTCATACGCTCCGTTATGTTGTCGTTTCACTGTATTTGCATAAAATTCTTCGCAAAATTCTTCTTCATTATTTAATCGTACGGGTTCATTTATGTCCTCCATTTCCCAATATTTTGATAATTCAATTTCTTCTGCCCGCGTAATCATACTGATTATATTAATGTTCTTCTCTGGTTGAGTTGGACTATTTCCTTGAATTATCCAACCAAACTCAGTGTTTTGTCCTAACAATCCATCATCCGTTTTCTTAATACCTTGTAAAATTATTTCTTTATAATCCGTTGCACCCAATAATATATCTATTGGTCCGGCTGTGTAGAATGTTGGATCGGCTAATATACAATTGTCCCATTGTTCTAATTTTGCTTCAATACTTTTTTCTGGTAGCGATTTTGTTAATTTTGGCAGAATCATCAATTCTGTTGTTAATGTATAATTACTGGAATACCTTGGTTTGCATACTACGCGTATTTTACTGTTTGATTTGATGCTTGTTTTTTCTGCACCAATTCCGTTTATTTCTGCTCTGATTTTTTCTCTCGGGAGATTTAATACTGCTGCTGCCTCTTCGGTTATGAATGATCCTTGTGATCCTGAATCAATTAATGCCCGCAGATACTCCGTTCCATTTTCCCAATTTTTCACTTTAATCATTGCTGTTGCTAATAAAACCGTTGTGTTGTGTTGAATTACGTGACTCGTAACTTCTTTACTTTTATTTACCTTTTCGGTGAGTTTTTCATTAGTTTTGATCTCATTTTTCTTGGTCATCCAAGTTGCTCTTCTTTCGTTATATTCTTGATGCAAAAGCGTGTTATGATTGCGGTTACAAATGCTGCAACCAAATCTAGCTCTACATGTTATAAAACTGTCATGCCGCATACACACATGACATAATCTTAATTCTTTTATAAATCTTAACCTATCTGTGACTGACAATGCCACAAATTTATTACATTGATGGATCGCGTGATTTGTGAAATTACAATAATAACAGTAAGAACTACGCTTACCTTCTTTAATATGAGCTGCTACTTGCGGCAAATTTCTTTTCTTCTCTTCACTTCTTTTTTCTCCTCCAGCCTCCAGCGCTTGGAATCTGGTGCGGATGAACGTCAGCATTTCTTGTAGATTTTGAATCTCCAGTGGCTCTTTGATAGACGCTTCATATAATTCATTCGTTCTTGCATCCCACTTTTTGTAAATGTTGTACATTATGATTGGATCCCACGATGAAACATCGATTCCCATCACTCTTATTGCTTCCATACATTCTTTCGTTGTATTGTAAAGTTCTCTTAATTTTTAGAACATTCACTATTAATAATAGGAAATTCCATGATTTTTTCTACTAATTTTTTCAGCGTTAAACGTTTATTGTCATACATATTTGCTAATTCTTCCCATGCTGAATCGTAGTTGATTTCATTTATTTGAAAATGATTTATACTTTTACTTGCCTCCCCTTTCACGTAGGTTTTGAGATACTGCATTTTTTCAGTCTTCGTAAGACCTGCATTGTTGTGTATCACCTTTTGAAAATGTCTTGAAAAGTCGTCCACTCCTCATATTTTCCATGAAAAACTGGAATTTGTATTTCTGGCAGCTTTACCCTAGACGAACTTGTTGATTTATTCATTGTTGTTGCACTTAATGCTTCTGATATTTCGCCATATCCCTTGCGTGCTTTTTCAAACTTTTGTTCAATGAAATACGGATGATTGAACTCAGTTTCCATTATTTTTATGCTAATATTTAATTGAGAAATAATTTCCCATTGCTTCTCAATGTCTTTTATCCACCACTGATAATTTTCGATTGGTTTTCCTTTTTCCAATTCTACCGTGGCTTTATTTATTGAGTTAATAAACTCTTCAATTCTTATTTCTTGTTCTCGTATTTGACGAGATCTGATTTGCATTTCTTCAACGCTTTCGTTATTTGATATGGAAGGTTTTGCACTTGTTTCTCCTTCATTAAATTTGTTTATATATTGCACAGCCTCATTATACACTGCTGTGATCTGGTTAAAATATTTATTTTTAAAGTAACTTGCTTGCTCTGTTTCTTCATTTTAAGCTTGTTTAGTTCTTCGTTATTTTTCTTGCTTCTTCCCACAGCGATTGAATTGTTGAACTCCTTTCTTGGAAATAATCTTCTGTTTTTCTGCTCGAGGAATCCTTTTTCATATTATTATAAATTCTTTTAATTTCTTGCCCTACGTTTTCTTGGGCTTTGCTGATTTGATTAATTCTTTCCATCATGATCGATGCATCCACAATCGAACACTATAATTAATTGATTTTTCGCGATGTTTTATCGACGAATTAATTGTAATTGATTTTAATTTGATTGAATTAATGAACTCTAGGTTCGTTTTCACCTTATCACTTGTTAATTTGTTGTTATCTACGCGGTTCTACATACTCGAAGTACCCGGTTGTTAAGCTCGAAGGACCATGTCCACGCGTTAGGGAGTTTTTGAGTAAAAAACAATTAATGCAGTACTACCTTTACTCAGTCTTCTAACTCTATTTATAAATTTATTTACAATCAATTTGTCCAGTGCTTCTAAATCAATTATTGCTTAAATTATAAATAATACTAATCTATTTACATACAGTGGTTTAGAATTACTGGTAATATTATTATTTCTATTTTACATTTATGCTGACTTGTAATAGTTCTAGTTTTATTCCTTATTAAGTATTTTTGTCATTGTATTTATATTATGAAATGTGTGTCAATATGTTTACCTTCGTTTGTAATGAACTAAATTATATTGTGAAATTACATTTAAATTACGCTGTGAAATCTGTTTAATTTCCTAATTGAACATCAATTATTCCTTGTTGACAGGCAGTTTTGCAAATGACAGCAAGCCATCACTATTTTTCGTGCTTTATGTGGTGTATATTTAATATTTTTTTGAAATATTTGGAACCTTGATTTTAAAATTCAAAACGCATTTTTAACGATTCTACGCGCCCTAGATAATCTATAATTGAAAATACGTTTTTCATCAGTGAGTACAGCTATGTTGTAAGGCTTCATAAAATTTGGTAATAGTTGAAAAGCTTCATCACCAACTAACACGAAAGGAATTTTTTTATTAGAGCCTGGTAATTCACGAGAATCAGGAATGTTCAATTGATTCTGAGACAACTTTTGCCAAATTATCGTGTTCTTCATAACGCCACCATCAGATATTCGTCCATTTGCACCTACATCTACCATGGTAAACTGATATTTTGCATTAACAATATTCATGAGAAAAATGCTAAAAGAACCTTTGTAGTTGTAGAAATAAGAACCGGAGTTGGGTTTTTTTTTTAATTAATACATGTTTACCATCCACACCACCTAAACAGTTGTGGAAATTCCATTGTTCTTCAAACTCCTTAGCTATTAGTTTCCATCCTTCTTCGGTTTTTGGTACCTGAATATACAAATACAACAAAAATTAACTACCAGGCACCGTCTACTATAAATTCGTTAGTTATTGAGTAGTTATTGAATGGTTTTAATTTTATACCTTGCCGTAATTTAGTATTCTGTCCTTGTGTTATCAAATAATTTGAACTGTTATAGTTTTGTTAATAATTTATTTTTTAATTTTTATTATTTTTTACTATATGTAGCCTAATTTGAATGAAGACTCAGAGACACCATCTACTAACCTCAAAAGAAAAAAAAGATATCTGCAAAGGAATCAACAGATGAGCTAGTTGGTTTAGCTACCGCATATTTTAAAAAACCGGAAACTCAATTAGACTTTGTAGCTAAGGGATGGGCTATAAAATTAAGCAGACTTCATCCGGACCAAAGGCGTTTTGCAGAGAAAATTATTAATGATACTTTGTTTGAAGCAGAAATGGGTACATTAACAAGGCATGGAGCGAGTTTTCTAGCATCAACGCAATCAATGCTGACACCCTCATCTTTCATGTCATATACAAGCTATAAATCTCCATACTATACATCATCATCATCTCCATCACCTACATCATTATCCTCTGCAGGAGTGAGTCCTCCTCCTATGACACAAACCACTTCTCAACACTAAATTTCCTTTGTAAATCATATTCCAACCAATTTTATGGGCGGAGCAGAATATTCCAACCCAATAATTGGCCAGAACTCTACAGAAGTCGTTTAAAAAGAAAATGTGGCACATTACTTTACAAGATTTTCTTCATTTTAGGTCAATAATCAATAACTTTTTAAAGTTGAATTGTAATACAGAATTTAAAGATTTATTCATTTTTTTAGGTTGAATTTTTATACTTTATAGTAAAGGTTTCATTTTTATTTTAAATTCTATACTTTTAATTTAAAAATATACAAGTTTGTTTAAAATGTTATTTTATACATTAATGAATCGTTTTATTATCAATTGCTCTTGATAAAGTTACCTATATTGTTTTATTCTGTAATTAATAACTTAAAAAATAAAAATACATAGGTATATAGGTAATATATTATATATATTTTTATTTTTTTCTATAAATAGATATACATTATACATACTTGCACATTATCCTTTAAAAGCTTCAATTATTGCTTCACAAGTTTCCATTATTATGCCTTCC
This sequence comes from Abscondita cerata, assembly GCA_030710515.1. Classification (NCBI taxonomy): domain Eukaryota; kingdom Metazoa; phylum Arthropoda; class Insecta; order Coleoptera; family Lampyridae; genus Abscondita; species Abscondita cerata. The sequence continues at coordinate 39,925 of JALBCR010002494.1, read as the reverse complement.
AACGTCTGAGGGGCAATGGCACACACAAACTTTAAATCTTCCAAATCCATGCCAGGTACTCAATGTTACAGAAAGTCTCTGACTTGCAGGAATTGCTTCACGCATTATTGTGTCTTTTTTCTCTATTTTGGGCCTAACTAGCTTAAGTAAAGTTTCAAAGTCTTCTTGGTCCATTCGGAGACAATTTTTTAATCTTCCGGTTCTGTAGCTTGAAGCACGTTGAGCAAATGTTCCTGGGTAAAACTACTTCTCAGTTTATATCATTCTTTTGACCAGCGTCTAGTTTTCTCATTTTGCACACAACCAAAGTCATAGCAAGAAACCCCAAATCTGTGTTCGAAACCATTTAAAATAAACACAAAAACGACGTAATACACTCCGAACGCAACACTTCAAAATCTAGGACCAAATGGGTATTGATGATTGACGAGCAAATTGGGGCATTTTATGCAGTATGCAGTAGAGAATGCTCCCCACTTTTTATACAACTTTCACCCTGCGCATTTCAGACTGAATGCTCATTAGATGCAAGTTGAACAGTTATTTCAAAACTTGTTCTGCTTAGTGCATAAAGACGTAAATTAATTTTTTCCACGGCCACTATGAAAACTTTACGTTTCATAGTCATAAACCACTAGAGAAAATTTGTCATATATAAACGTCGGCAGAAAATCATTTCGTTACTAGTAACGGTATGTATACCCCAATTGACTGAATGTAGTTGCAAAAGTTGATTGATTGCTCGTTTTAATTTGAAACTGACATTTATTAATCTAACCTAAAAATCTGTCAAAACTACGTCTACACTTCAAATAAATTAGTAAACTTGATAATTATTGTTCATTATTGAGAATAAAAAATGTTTGGTAGTACATTTTTTTAATTGCCAAACTGACAGTTAAATCTTAAATTAAATTTTAGATACTACATACTGGTCGTGGAAAAAGTATAGTGTATTATTTGAGGATAAAATCATGTTTCATTGCTCGTGATTATCAGCGCTCGGGCTACCACCCTTGTGCAGTTTATACACTAGCATTAAAACTAAGATTTTCTCCTCGTGTAATACAATATACTTTTTTCCACTACTAGCTGTGAAGTGGACAATTATTGCGTCTCCTAGCCAACTGAGAAGTTGAATTCCTCTATTAGTGGTTAATAATTTTTTCTATTGTTGACCTAGGTTAATAATGGACAAATTCAATTTTTTTGAGAATCTAAGAATAGTTGTTTAACAAAAACGAGTGAAACATAATTTTGTATATCCAGGTGATTATCTTTAACGTATTTGTTGCTTAAAATTACCTAACACGATAAAATTATTTGAATAAAAAAATACCATTAGTTTAAAATTCGCGCCCTCATCCCATAACCGCAAATACATAACCTGAATTTATTAATTTATTAAATATGATGGTAGAATCAGTTCTTTCAGGTTTTCCAAAGGAGATTTAACCAGGCGAGTTAAGTTACATCAAGAATTTTAAGTAAATTACAAACATTTTATTGTAGGTGTTTTCAATGGTTAACAGAATCTGGAAGGTCCGATCTGTTGCATAAAAATGTCGAGTCTAAAAACTTAACGAGTATGTGGTGAACACTTGACATTCCTAAATGAATTACAAGTGTCAATTTCTGAAACCCAATATTCAAATGATGCAAGGTATATTGGTGAAGCAATAAATGCCCGTTAACATCTCTAGCTATACCAAAACTACTCAAGCTTGCAGCTCAAATACTCTTAGGTAAAGAAAATTACAGAGGAACATTCTTACATTGCAACGTGAAAAGAAAGCACTTCAATTGAATCTCCCAACGATTACTTCCCGAAAGCAGAGCAGAAATTGTAACAGCCCAAGTGGACTTAAAAAAGAAATATATACAGATATACAGAGTTAAACAACCCTTGTGCTACATCTTTACAAATACGATATGCAAAGGTGACAAATTGAAGTCGATAGTATTAAACTGCATAGAAAAGCTACAACTACAATGTGGTGCCAATGTTAGGGCAGTAGTAAAATTTTCTAAGCCTAATTAAAAGAATATATGTATCACCTGAAAAACCAAACCTTCTCGTAAACGATAAGAAAATTTTCGATGTCTTCGATGTCCCCTATTTATTGAAGTCGGTGCAAAATAACTTGATTAAATACGATATAATCTTTAATAACATTAAAGCATCTTGGAAATACATTAAAAATTTCTACATGTCAGACAAATCTAAACCGCTGCGATTGGCTCTTAAATCAACTAATTTACATATCACTCCGAATAATTTTCAGAAAATGAAGGTGAAATATGTCACACAAGTGTTTAGTGAATCAGTTGCAGTTGGTTTATCAACGTATGTAACTTTTAATGCTTTTGATTTATTTGCATTCCTGTGCTATTTGATTTTTACAAGAAAAATGTTTATTTTTTATTTTTGGCTTAAATTTGGCTAGTAGTGGAAAAAATAGTATATACACCATGGTTGTGAAGTCCATTATTGCCTACGCACCTTATTTCGCGAGGGTGCTAAGGCAATAATGACTGACTTCACAACCTTGGTGTATAATATACTATTTTTTTCAGTTATACAAAATAATAAAAATTACCCAGTATATTATGGTTCAGAAAACACAATTAGAAAAATTTACAAGCAATCAGCGTGGCAAGTTTAATCGATGAACAAAAGTTCATCTTATGAATTCACAAAGTCTGTCTGTCTGTCTGGATGTCCGTAGCTTTTTTCCTGTTGACATTTTTGAAAATTTTCTTTCGGATTCCTATAGAACATCAAAATCATGGTCAAATCGGTTCCCGAAAAAATTAAAAAAAAATTTTACAAGTCCAGTCAAATTTTTCCAAGAAGAAGAAATTAATTATTAAAATAAATTTTTAAGCTAAATAAGCAGTTCTTTTGTTCATCCCGGCAATGCAAGCTTGCACATTCCCAACTGGTTTTTATTTAAAAAAATGAAGTGTTGGTGACCCCATTTTAAGAATCCGAATTTGTGGTGATAAAAATTTGAATACTTTTCTGTAGTGTTGTGCTAAATGTAATTTTTTAAATGAATGTTTCAATATTTTGTTTTATTAATTAAAATATTTTAAACAATGAAATGCTACAAAAATGCGTACTAAATTAATAACATAGGATATGTTTTTGTATTTAAAATTTTAAATATCTACTGACTCCAGTAGTAATAACCTTTACATGACGAACATGTTGTTTTTCTTCTAACGACTTCTCCATTTCTTGCATTTCGTGTTGCTAATACTTGTTCATTGTTATTGTATCCATATATTCTTGATGTTATTTGACTCATTACGAATTCTAATAAATTGTTCAACATAGTTTGATCTACATTGTCGTTAACAAAACTGTTAACCACTGCATGAAACCAATACCTTGCCCTCACTGTATCACTCAAGCCAGATACATTGGGATAGGCGTTGTTATCGCTCCGGTATCTCCGTTCGTGCTCATTCATTTCTATTTTTAAGAACTGAATAATGTGAGTTAAGCAAAAACTAAATGGATTTTCTCTAGGGAAGTATTCTCTAAATACTTGAGAAATATTCGTGTTATTTAAATCTAATTGTTCAAGTAATAGCATCAAAATTCGGAATATTTTTCGTTGAATTTCTTCTGGGAAATTGAGCATTATTGCGGTAGCGTTCAATAAAAAGGTGCTATTTCGAAGTATTAACGAACCGTATCTAGAATATGCAGTCATTCCGCTAAGTTCTTGGAAAAAACTTGTCGTTGTTGGTAATGATAAACGTACATTTGGCGAGTTCGCATTCGGAATTGGAGGCAGGTCGATTAAAAATTGAGTTCTATGACTAGTCGACATGGTGTCCATATTCATTAAATTTACAGATACGCCGTTCAATGTAATTTTCCCATCTTTCGATGCAAAACGAACGCCATTTTTGTTAAATCGCTTGTTGTTTCGTGTAAGAACAGCAAAAGTTTCGTCTCTATTCGCCATATTGGAAATAGAAGAAATTACTTCCGCTCTTCCAGCTTGTACATTTCCATTGTTTTGCCGTATAGTTTCTTTAACTAATTTATTAAAAGTTTTCCTAAAATTATATTAAATTGTAGACGTTTTGCTACAAAAGTTTTTTTAAAAGTACCTATGTCGATTGCTCCTTAATGATTCCTGGTGATTTCGTAAGGCGTTAGTTTGTGTATCGTTTATGATAGTATTAGCAGTTCTAAAACTGTATACTGCATTTCCAAAGAATAATACTGACGAACCCAATTGTATGAGTGATAACGTAGATATAGTTCCACCTTCTCTCCATGTATCGTACATATCATACGAAGCATTTGCAAGGGCAGCTGCCCCTAAACCGGCATTAGTTATGTTTAAGACATTTACAACTGTTCTAGCTCCCTTAAAAATGTTGAGTAAAAAAATACAATAATTATTATATACTAACTTCTCCTATATGCGCACCCTCAGCTGCTAGCTGAGACATTGCACCAGTTGCTCCCGCTCCCACAAATCCTAAGGTTCCCGCGAGTATGTTTAAATATGCGCCACGTGCCTCTGAGTTAGTAAAACTCATTGACTACAAAAAAATTGCTAAGTTATTAATTAACAACAATTAAAAATTACTTCTCCATGCATCAGTCTGTCATAGACATGATAGCCACTCCGAAAGATTGAGTATACACCTACTCCTGCACCTGCAACAACAGCTGCGGATACCGCCATCGGAGCTAAGGCAATTGCGGGAATTGCTGTCGTAAGCAATACACCACCAGAAGCAATTCCAACGAAAGAAGAAGCAGTGTCGACATGTTGCAGAAACTGGTGTTGAATACTACACGATGGGGTCTGATGTCTTTCTAATATTACTGCGCCATTTGCATCTCCATAGTATCTTCCACCTTTTGGCAAAACCATCACAGCTTTCTCTAGTTTATTATTAGTTATATAATCTTCCCAAGAAGAATATACACGATTGTCGCAGTCGACAAACATTCTGCAAGGATGTTGACTAATACCTTTACATTTTCGAATTACAAAAATTGGAGTTGGTTTTATGTCTGTGTATGGGTTATAGTCTGGAAACTGCTGCGCCCTTTCTAATTTTTGTTCTGGTAATGGTTCGAGACAATTGTAAATAAAACATATAACAATGCGATCTATCCATTTCGCGAACTGATCTAAAACAACAATAATATTGAACGAGATTATTTTATTCAAGTAAATAAATTTACTGTTGTTGTATACAATAACATTATAAGTTTCATCGATAGATTTCTTTTGTGTTGCATCGTATCCATTTATCGATTGCGGGGGACCAAATTTGGCAAATCCAATTTTTTCTTTTAAATAAGTATGTTGATTTGGTTCAAAACTATCGTAATCTCTGTCACCAAGCCTGTCAAACATCATTTGATGGAATTCTCGTGATCTAAAACGAAATTAATTTTATGTTTTATTGGATTGAATGTGATGTGAAGAATTGGCAGTTACCCTATATCGTTGTTTTGTCGAGTATCTTGCTCTAATTCTTGTAAGTTCCTAGTTTGAATTAAACTTGCTTGGAATTCCTCATCAACTGATTTTAATTGTTCACATATAGTGTTCAACGTTAACGTGTCCCCTTTCATAATATTTAATACAACAATAGAATCTACAGATGGATTAATTATGATCAAAGCGGACTTGTGCTCTATTATCCATTGTTTTATATGTATTAATTCGATGCATTCATCTAAAACATTTTTCAAATTTTTATTTGCGTTATTTGAAACATCCCATGCCAAGACGTTATAAGATCTTTCCAAAATGGTCCTCATTTCACCGCTGACAAATCCTGGACAAACAACTTTGGATAGTCGATCATTTTTGTTATGGAAATATAATATCAACATTTTGCGCTAAAAATAATAATATTTTTGTTAATTTAATTAAACACTATTACTTACCGAAGTTGTAGTGTGACAACGTAATAATGCTTCATTTAAAGAGCAACATTCGAACTTGATGTGATTTTGACCATATTCTGAAGTGAATATTTGTATGAAACTTAAGTATGCTGTTTCTTCTACATTCACTAAAAAATATTCAGATGAAGGGTCTTTCATCGATGTTACAGTTAGTATGTTAATTTTAGCTACAATCATTACAAACTTTATTCAATCAACATAACAAATTCATTCGATTGTTTAGAACTGCTCTTGACCAAATGCCAGCTGATGACTAAAGAATTGTAGTTAGAGCAGACAAAACATCTGTCGGCAACACGAAAAACGGTACAATACACCAACAATTGATGAAGTAATGATTGACGAAGAATTTACCTCACGTGACAAAATTCTTCATCACAGAAATGGCAATGTTCAGTGAGTAGCAGAAACACATCGCTCATCTAATTTCATTTGGGCAATGTGAAGATGAATATTGTTTCACTGTCAATTGAGAAATCCACAAACAGATGAGAAAACAAATAAGAAAGTCAGTGCCATGAATTACTATTTTTATCGTTTCATGATTCTTAAAAATACTGAAAATAATATCTGAAATGTCGACAATTATTTAATGAATATGTAAGCAACGATCAAAATTGAATAACTTCCCTATATTCGATTGAATCAAACCACGTTACATTCAAAATATTATATTCATTTATTTTTTGCAATTGCTAAGGATGGCAATGTGAATCGCGCATATATGGCCGTCAAGATCTGTTTATTACATTGATATGCAATCCTACGTGGGAGAAATTAAAGAACTTTTGTTATCTATACGATTATCTTCGGATCGTCATGATATTACCGCGTGTGTGTTCAAATAAATCGAAATCTTTAATGGATGTTTGATGGAGGTTTTTGGTGAGACACGATGTATTCAATTTTAATTTGATTGATCACAAAACAAACACCAGATTAAATTGTTCAGGTCATCTCAGCAGAAATACAAGATGCCGAGAGTGATCCTGACTTAAGTATTTGAGGTCGACACAAAAACATAATTTCATGGCCCAGTGGTGTACTTAACAACATTATGCATGTCTGATGGGAAATGCACAAAACGATACCCATGCAGTGGCGGCTCGTGGTCAATCATACTGGGAGGTCAAAAATTAATTTAAAAAATAGGCATACTTAAAAAATATAAATAACTCAAATGCACCGCAAAATTTTATACAATCTACAATTTTGTTCAAAATATAGCGATTTTTCGAAACATTCTCATTAAAATCTCTAAGGGATTTTCTATAAGCATTGTGTAGCTGTGTACGAATATCAACATTTCCTACGGTTGCAAAATTTACCGAGCACTTCATGTGTACTGCAGACGAAACATGTTTTTTTATTTTCTCTTTTAAATGTTTTAAATCTCTGACACCGGATTTGGACTATAGCGAGTCTGACGAGTTTCTTTGAAAATAATAAACAAACAAACCAGTAAAATACATTTGATACTTCACCACATATCCAGTTAGCTAAATCGTACATTACCTTGCGAAAGTTTCGATGAACATCTTTATTTTTGTCTTTGCTAGTCTGTCGTAAACTTAGTTCTGGCAAAGGACGACCATTAGCCTTGAACTCAACTAATTTTGTAAAATTAAGTTTTTTAGCACTTTTTAGTTGTTTAATTTTCTGCACTACCGACATTTTCTATTATAGCGCATGCACACGCGAATCAAAAATAGTATTTTTACAAAACAACACAACAACAGTAAAACATATCAATATAAATTCTTAAATTGATTAAAAACACGCGAAAATCGAATCAAAAATCGAGCGTAGTTGTACACCCTATACGAAGTCAACGTAAAGTGCGGGATCCGGGTCATGACCCAAAGTTGATTATTGTTTCGGACGTTCGCGTTTATTCGGGCGCTGCACGTTTTTCGAGTTTTTCCGGGTAGATCTAATTCAATGAGGACAATTCGCACCGCCAGCCCAAGGTTGAAGAGGATGAATTACGAACGACGGCCGATAAATTTTAAGTTATTGTACTTGCGACTTAATTACCTATTTTAATAAAACACGTAATAATGAATATTTTTTATATATTGTCAAAATTTTTAGGAGGTCATTGACCAAATGACCATATTGACAAGCCGCCACTGCCCATGAGCTTTAGTTGCCAAAATTATAACTGAAAATGACCGATATCCACTCTATCGTCAACAATCAAGTGAACTCGGTAATGGTTGGGTTATACCGTATTCACTGTTACTCTGGAAGACGTTCAAAGCACACATCAATATCGAGTATTACAATTCGGCGAAATCGATCAAGTATATTTACAAATATATCAACTGGATCTATCCATGAAATCAATCAGTATGAATTGGGACGCTACATCAGTTGCAATAAAGCCGCATATGGCATATTTTATTATTTCAATCCATGAACGACATTCAACAGTTGTTTATTTGGCAGTGCACCTTGAAAATTGCCACCGCGTGTACTTCACGAGAGAATTTGTACGTACAAGAGCATTGTCAACACCATTAACAACGTTAACTGCATTTTTCTCATTGTGCAGCGAAGACCTTACTTTACTTTGAAGTGCCAACATTAAACACATGGAATGTATCGGAGAAAAAGTTGCAATCGCAATCAAGGCAAAGCAGTTGAAGGAAATTCAAATTTATATCCGACCAACGCTTTAGACCCTTTGAACATTGTTCAACCAAATAATCCAGAATCGTTTTACTTGCCCTTATGGTTAATCAACGTACGTGGACCGACATCCTCTGAAGAATTGAGAATAACGAACAGTCAAGTTTGTGCCACGTATCGTCATGCTTGCCAAGAATTAAATCTTCTTGAAAATCATACACATTGGGACACTTCACTTGCTGACCATCGACTACACTGCTCGACCACAGCAAATACACAGTTTTTTGGGAAAAATACAAATATTTTCTGGACGCACAAGAAACACTTTTCTTATTTCACTTATTTTAGCAACCATACGATCAAATAATAATACTGCACTGGCAATTCTATCATCAGCAATTGCAATTGCGTACTTTCAAAGATTTTATTGCCTAGTGATTTTCGAGAAACTTTACCAGTTATATCACGTTCAACACCCGCTAATGAGCCCAATGCATGTCTTAAATAATCAGTTTTATGACAATACGTACATAAATTAAACTTGAAACCAATACGAGAGAACAACGACAAAGTGATGCTTCCGCTGGTAGTTTCCTAAAATAATTGTTGGAGATTGCGAATGAAAAAATGGTTATTGATGAATCAACACAGTGCATCACGTTGCCAACAAACTTCTGTAAAATCACAACGAGTTAATTGACGAAGTTTTCCCAAATATGTCACAAAATTACACAAATCATGAGTGGCTCAGTGCAGTACCTACTACACAATAGTATAAGTTTTTCCCTGTAAAGTAGAATGATGATGATGTCAATACAATCAATTTCAGTAATCAATACCGAATTCCAGACAACACGACAAAGTACAAATCCATCGATACTGTAATGAATCAAGAGGAATTCTTAAATGCACTTGATTTGCCAGGCATGCCCATCATTCTTCTGCGAAACATGAATCCACCACAACTCTACAATGATACCCGGATTTCGGTGAAACAATTGATGAACAACATTATCGAAGCTATAATGTTAAACGAAAAATTTAAAGGCGAAGATGTTCTGTTGCCACGCATTCCAATGATTCCAACAGATCTGTCATTCGAATTTTACAGTTTACAGTTTCCGTGAGACTCACCTTTGCAATGACCATCATGAAAGCAAACGTGAAATTAAATAGCAGGTTTTGTATATGTTACAACACATCAACTCATTAACAATAATAGAAAGTGATTTAAAGATTGTACAGCTTTCTAAAGCGAAAAAAATACAAGGAAGGAAAAAAGGAAAAAGAGATTTTAAATAGAATGAAACTGTAGATGAAACGGCAGAAAAAAATCTAAAAATGGATAAAACATCAAATCAAAGTAATGAAATAGTCAACAATATGGAATAAGCAAAGAAACGACGGACACAACAAATAAAGAACTTACGACCATATAAATTATTTTAATTTTCTATAAAAAAATTTAAATTTTCCATTTGTTTTAGAACTTTATGAGAGTACAAAAAGCCATCTTGACGCGACCCCCTAGGGGCAGTGGTTTAGGAAATATTTAAGGTCAAACGTCAAACACGGTTGGATTATTAATTCAAAAAGTAATTAAGCTATCACGCCGAGTGACATATCATTCGAAAACGCTTTAAAAGCTTATTCAAATATCATTTAAGAACTTTTTTCCATGCAGTATTTCAAAAGTTTAAAATATTTTTGAAGATTTTGACTTTTTTGTTTATGATTTTAAAATCCTGAAATACGGCATTCAAAAGCTTGTTGAAAGCTAATTCAGAAACTGCCTCCAAAAATGCTGTACTATATTTTGTTCAAAAGTTATAGCACTTTAAAATATTTTTAAAGATTTTGACTTTTTTGTTTATCACTTTAAAAAATGCTGAAATACAGCCTTCCAAAGCGTGTTGAAAATTAATTCAAAAACTGCTTTCTAAAATCTTGTACTACATTGGGTTCAAAAGTTATAGCACTTTAAAATATTTTTGGAGATTTTGAATTTTTGTTTATGATTTTAAAAAATGCCGAAATATAGCATTCAAAAGCTTGTAGAAAACTAATTCAAAAACTGTTTTAAAAAATGTTGGACTACATTGGGTTCAAAGTTATAACAATAGTTAAGTAAGGCTTCGACTTTTTTTGTCAATCTGGAACCTGCTCTAATATATTATTCGAAAGGCTAGTGTCGTCTGTTTTGAATGTTGACAAATATAGTCTTTCCTTTTGGTTGTCATTTCTAGTCTTTACCTTTTTCACTTTTCAAGTCCACTTTAGTCTTTTTCTTTTCTAGTCAACTACTTTTTTTCTTTCTACTCGCCTCTAGTCGTTTCCTTTTCTAGTCAAACCTAGTCTTTCGTTTTCTAGTCAAATCTAGTTTTTTCTTTTTCTAGTCAACTCTAATCTTTTATTTTTCTAGTCAACTCAAGTCTTTATTTTTCTAGTCAACTATAGTCTTTTATTTTCTAGTCAACTTCTAGTCTTTTCTTTTTCTAGTCAACCCTAGTGTTTTCGTTTTCTAGTCAACTCTAGTCATTTTATTTTCTAGTCAACTCTAGTCTTTTATTTTCTAGTCAACTATATTCTTTTCTTTTTATAGTCAACCCTAACAAAAAATAGAAAAAGAAATGACTAGAGTTGAATAGAAAAAGAAGAGACTTTTGAATGATGTATTACAAGATTTGCTGGATATACATACAAGTGCTATAACTTTCAAATCCAGTGTTGCACAACAGTTTTGAACCCAATATAGTACAACATTTTTAAAAGCAGTTTTTGATCTAGTTTTCCACAAGTTATTAAACGCTGTATTTCAGCATTTTTTAAAATCATAAACAAAAAAGTCAAAATCTTTAAAAATATTTGAAGGTGCTATAACTTTTAAATCCAATGTAGTACAGCATTTTTGGAGGCAGTTTTTGAATTAGTTTTTAACAAACTTTATAGGATTTTTAAAATCATAAACAAATTAGTCAAAATCTTCAAAAATATTTCAAGTGCTATAATTTTTGATATACTGCATAGAAACAACTCTTTGAAATCATGTGTGAATAAGCTTTTAAAGTGCTTTCGAATGACATGCCACTCGCGTGATAGATTAATTACTTTTTAAAATAATAATGCAACCGTGTTTGACTTTGATCTTAAATATTTCCTAAACTACTGCCCCTAGGGGTCGCGTCAAGAGGACTTTTCTACTCTCATAAAGTTTTAAAACATATCGAAAATTCAAATTTTTATAGAAAGCCAAAAATAATTTATATGGTCCTAAGTCCTTACGAAAATATAAACAAACGCATAAAACAAATAAAATATGTGAAGTATGTGGCAAAAAATGCTACTTAAAATATAAATTGAATGTTAACCTATAAACAAATATTTAATTAACCAAATACCGTATTATTTATTTATTTTAATTTTAATTAACAGTTACCCATTAATCAATTAGAGCACAAAAAATTAATAAATTACAAGATAAAAATTAACATTGAGCCGACAATGACTAAACAGCTTACAATTTCTTGATTATAATTTACCTGGGAGACGAATTAAATTCGTCAAATAAGTGGGTATTCATGTTGTAGTTTTCACACATGACAAAAATTCGTGCATAGTGTTGAAAGGTAAAAAGTTAAACTTCTTTTTGAAACTAATCTTAAACGAAAAAGTTTAGTTTCCCAAGTAGAATCTGACAATCAATACGATTACATCAGGTTTTATTTTAAAGTATAATGGAGAAATATTCTCTCCTCACCATAAGACTAATGAAAGCATGTCTCTGTAGTAAACTAACCTGAGAAATCTAATCTATATGTACATTGTACCGAGGATGCCATATTGTGGATGCGTACTCCAGCTTATGACGAACGAAGGCATATTAGTTAAATCACTAGAGCATCTTTCAATACACTGTAAGTTTGCTAATCTTGAGAAACAATATTATTGATGTGATGTATAGAAAACAGTTTGGAGTGAAAGATTACCCCAAGATCTCTAACAATTTTGGGCCTCTCTGAGACAGTAGAAACAATGTTATAGTCGTGCAGAAAAAGGTCTAATTTAAAGGAAAAAGGCATAAAAGTATATTTAGTAAAATTTAAGTGTAGCATACCATCACCTTCTACCATTTCAGATGAGCCTTCTCCTTCTTCGTTGCTGGTAAAATACAATGATGATCGGAATGCTCTTGCTTCTCGACTTGTACCACTTCCTTTACGTCGATGTTCACGTCGTTTACTGCCAGCGTATGATAATCCGCGCACAGGATTTGCATTTGGAGCAATCACATTTCGCCCTACAGTACCTATTATAATATAATAAGAAATTAATGAAATACATCTAATGATATAATTCATTTAGAAAATAATGGGTCACAGTATTATTTGTTTCTCTCTGTAAACTGTACTTTACATAGAAACTTTTCTAGGATTCTTTCTATGCATCCTTTTAAACTCCTTCACTAGCAACCACCATTCCATTAAACCCACCATTTTGAGTCCCTCTGTATATTTTCAAAAATCATATCTGTCGACAAAATTTTTTTAGTAGGTACAGATAATATTTTGGACGTGCTGCGTTAGCACGAACAGCGCTAGATGCCGTAACACCTTTATGGTCCCATATGATGTGCCCACGGTTGGGTTATAAGTCCACACCCGCGGATATTGTAAAATAGTGAACTTACAGTAGCGTTCTTTCAATTCTGAACAGTCCTAAAAGAAGGAAACAGCTGTCTAGTGATTCTCGGCATACAATCTCTTGGGGGTTTTTACAGTAGGCGGTTTGCGATTGTTTTTATGCCAAAGCTTAGTTGGCGATAAATAATTGAAATTATTGCAACTGTATTTTTATGTAACTGCTTACATACATATCTGTAGAAAAGGTGTTTAGTGCAAATTACTTTTTGAACGTCCTACGTTAGCACGACCGATAGGTACTAGATGTCACAACACCTTATCGATCATTTATTTACTTTCTTCTATTGCTGTTCCATTCTAAAATACTATTCCCTTTATTTGTTGTGTTATTTTATCTATCTTTTTCGAAGATTCTTCTATAGTCGTTTCTTCTATTCTCTTAAATTTAGTGTTCCATTTCCCATTCATCTCCTAAATTTCTACCCCTTATTTCTTTGTTTGCTATTTCTTATGTTTATTGATTTTTCTTTAGCATATCCTTTCATACTTGTCGAATTTCTTCTTCTTTTCCGCTTTTTACCTCTCTGTCACATCTGCTTTTTAGATCCATTTTGTCTATCTTCTTCCTTTGTCCGACCTTGTACTTTTGACGTTTTCCACCCTTATATTTTCTTCGATTTATTTAAAAATAACGAGTGTTCAAATAAAAAATTGAGGTGAGCAGGCCGTGGAATTGAATCAATTTAATTATTTTTATAGTGTACACGAAAGTATAGCAAAATAACGCATGGTGGTTTAAATTTGTTTGTGTTGTTTCTATGCAATAAATAATATACTTAACCACAGTAAACGATTTATTAATCTAAGGAACCTATTGAAAAAATGGTTGAAATTCTTATTTAAAAAAATTGAAAAAGTATTGATTTCAGAAAAAAAATTGTATAATGTCATCTTAAACACTTACCATTTACTTGTTCTTCCGTATGTATGTCTCTAGAGGTGCTAGGATTCGATATTACATTGCCCGATGGTGAAGACACTTTAAAAGTACAGTATAGTTTCAATTTAATTATTAAAATGTTTTCATTTTTCCGTATGTAAACATCATAGCCACTTACCTGTTGGTTCTAGTCTTGCCGTTTGTGGATCTACATAGTTTCGTTTGGGAGTGTTTTTCTTAGATGCTAGCCACAACAACTTATCTGGTGGACATACTTCACTAAGCAACTCATTATTTTCAAAGTCGTTCAAATCAGAAAAATCTTGCCGAGAAGGATGCAAACCGATTAGTTTAAATATCTTTTTTTTTAAGGTTTCTAAAATTGTAAATTAATACCTATTATTTTAAAGAAAATTAAGCATACCTATTGTAGCATCTGAAGGTAGAGTTAATTCTATACTTTCAGATTTGTAGAGTATTAAATACATCACACTCATCGCTTTGGGTTTGTAGGACACTAACCTGTGTAATAATCGCCGCGGTTTCTTCAATTATAAGTATCGCGTATTTCAATGGTACACGCAGTCGCAAAAGTGACTATCTATTTTTATATTACTAAGAAGAGATTACGATTAGTAGACACTTACTTGGTGAGCATTACACTTCAAACGTAAACGTATTAGCATTTAGACAATCGTATTGGTACCCAGCGGTGGATTAACCAATTTAAGCGACCTAGGCCACAAAATATAAGAAGCCCCCTGTAGCCCCTTTCAATTTAAGTACTTATACTCAGTATACTATTGGCGCGGAGTAATAAACCTGTCAGAATTATCGAATCTCCCGTATTGCAGTGGCGTAGATACCTGATACGTTTGGAAAATCATATTTTTAGTAGGTAAATATATTGTAATAGTAAAATCTACCTTGATATGAATTATTATGTCGTTATATGTTATTTATTTTATTTGTATAGTAGATCACATTACAAATTTTACTTCTTACGTATTATTTTTGTATCTTGGTATAATACCCACATCTACTACTATCGTTTTGTCAGTACCTGGGCTGATGGGAACGTGTTTTCACAGATTAACCTATTGTTCTCAGACCCTAGATGAGTCGATATGCTGCAAGAGCGGCATAATGATCGTATTTTGGTTAGAATTTATTGGTTTTTACTTAACCGTAGAAGTACCGCTTTCACAAGAAAATAAAGAATTATTTCAAGCAATTATGATTTATTACTCCGCGCCAATAGTATACAGACTATAGTTCACAGTATTTGACGCTTCTAATTTAGAAACATTTCTAAAATTATTTAAAACAATTTTGAAATAAAAACGAATACAAAAAACAACAAAATAAATTATTTTTTAAACAAAAACCACCTGTCAGGATTTCGTAAAAGTAATTTGACGTTTACACAAGGGGAACACTACAATTTACTACATGTGCAAACAATAAAATCAAAAAACGAAGTATAGTAAATAGACATTAAACGAGACATTTAAAAATGGTGAGATATAAAATTTAAAAAGTGATCTTTTGACACTTTGTTGAAGAAAATTCTTGGATAATATCATCAGATTCAATTGCCAAAATTGATAAATCTACTAATTTTTCCTGTCCCAAATTGCTTCTTAAAAAGTTTTGGATTCTTTTGAGAGTCGAAAAAGATCTTTCACCAGCCCAGTTTGTTACATAAAAAATGCGCAAAGTAATGTCCATATTAGGGAACGTAGAAACTACTTTTTCTTTGCGAATTAATTTTAGCATATCAGCAATTTTACAATTTTCCGAAAAATACTTCTTGGCTAAACGTTTCATCTAAATCTTGTGGATAATGATAACTTAGATTTTTTGCAATATCAACAATAACATTATCTTCCAGATTAATCAAATTAGATAAGAATCCAAAATTTTTAAATATTATAGTAAAAGCATTTTTTCGTTTTATTAATTCTCAGTCTTCTGCGTCTGGTTTGTTGCTCTCATCTGTTTGGGTTTACCGTATTTTTGTCCTGTTTATGTCAAATTTATATAAATCAGTATTACAAAGTTCTACACCTACAGTTTCAAAGTAATCAAACTAACTATAAAGTTTAATAATGATTCACGTGGCTAACTAATGATATTGATACTGATTTTATAACCATTTCAGGCTACAAATTTATTCGTAAAGATAGAAATGGTAGAGGGGAAGGAGTAGGTATATACATAAAAAATTGTTACTATTTTAAACAAATTAGGTCCTCTGATTCCATTGAACAGGTGTGGATTTCTATCTCGATTCATAAACAAAACATAATCTGTGGTGTATGTTATCGATCTGAAATCTACGATCGCAAACTATTTATGAACGAATTGGAAACCACATTATTATTATTGACCAATCGTGGAGAGACAGTTTTGCTCTGCGGTGATTTTAACTTTGACTTTTTACATACTACCAACAAATACACAATTAAAAATGCTAGAGATGACTAGAAGTTTGGGACTACCCGATCCAACTAGATTATGTGAAACAAGTCTGATTGACCTAATTTTCCCAACTATCTTAGAAATTATTAACAAAATAGAGGTTACATATGATAGCAATATATCCGATCATGAATTAGTTACTTGTACTCTAAATTTAACCATACATAGCATAAAAAAACAGTCATATACCGGTCACTTAAAGAAATAAACAGAGAGTCACTGATAAGTTTACTGCAACAAATCCCTTTCGACAATATATTTAGAATAGCAAATGTAGATGATAAAGTACATTATTTTAACCACCATTTATCAAATCTTATAGAATCATATGCACCACTAATTACTAAAAGAATTACTAAAATGCCATCACATTGGTTGACTGACACAATTAAAATTATGCAGAAACACTGTGATTCAGCTTTACATAAATTTATAAAAACCCATTGGTCGTATTACAAAAACTTGAGGAATTTAACTACGCTTGCTATTCGTAGAGAAAAGAAAGCTTTTCTAGAATTTCAATTCAATAAATCTCCTACAGCTATGTGGAAATCATTAAAAAGGTATAATTTAATTGACACAAATGAAAGATCTTTACTGAATATCTTAAATAATGTTGATGCATTGAACAAATATTTTCCCCAAAATAATCATAATAATCACAAACTTAATACATCTGTTTTAAACTTATACAGGGTGTCCCACCGGGAACGCCATCGATAGATTATAGAAAAACTGTACATGGGAAAAATTTGAAAATTTGGTAGTATACTAACATCGGCGGGGGAAGTTCCGTTAAAATATTTTCAAGATGGTGACACTTCCGGTTACATCGGAAGTAGGTGTCAAGTTTGCTTATTTTAAATGGAACACTCTATATATTATTCCATTTTTGGATTTTGCATAAAATTTTAGACACATTTTGTGTATAATGTCCTATACCTAAGTCTAACTGTTTTGGACTTATTTTAAATTTTATGTCAAAAATGACGTTTTCAGGCCTAAACAAAATTATAAAATTTTCCTATACTAATGCTTTTATTATTTAATTGGAAGAGGTTTCCTTGTAGCAGGGGACCTATTTTAGTGGACTATGTCGCTATTTTGATAATAAATTAATACAGGGCGATAAAAAAGGATTAAAATTAAATTCAAAACACGTCAAAAGTAATTTTTTTAAATGCAAGCACCATGTTTTTATAATTTTATCTTATTTAGCATCAAAAATAAGTTTGACTTTGTACAAGGTTGCCTATTCAAAAATTTATGGTTTTCGAAATATTGGCAATTTAACATTTTTTTGTTGCACAAATGCTATTGATTTCTTTTAATATGAATGGTTATTCCTAGTTGGCCATGATGGCGTTAGAAAACAATCATCTGTCAAGGATATGTCAAACTGTGTGTATCAAACTAAGAAATGCCAACAGTTAACTGTACCGACTGTGAGTGTTAAAGTACATATCGTTATCAAAGCGATAACTTATTATGCTTGAAACACACGTGTGTCGATAAAGCCAAGTAATTGCTTGTACAGTATTACACACGCAACGAAAGAACACCTGGCTTTATCGACACACGTGTGTTTCAGCATTTAAAGTTATCGCTTTGGTAACGATATGCACTTTAACACTCACAGTCGGTACAGTTAACTGTAACACATGTTCTTAATATAACTTTATCACATTGTCCATAAATAATAAATAAATTTAAGTAATCTTCGTTTGTATAGTTTAAGCGTCCCGGCATGATTATTGAAAATTTTTAACAGTTTGACATATCCTTGACAGATGATTGTTTTCTAACGCCATCATGGCCAACTAGGAATAACCATTCATATTAAAAGAAATACAATAGCATTTGTGCAACAAAAAAAAGTTAAATTGCCAATATTTCGAAAACCATGAATTTTTGAATAGACAACCTTGTACAAAGTCAACCTTATTTTTGATGCTAAATAAAATAAAGCTATAAAAACATGGTGCTTGCATTAAAAAAAAATGACTTTTGACGTGTTTTTGAATTTAATTTTAATCATTTTTTTTTTGATCGCCCTGTATTATATTATTATCAAAATATCGACATAGCGCACTAAAATAGGTCCCCTGCTACAAGAAAATCTATTTCAATTAAATAATAAAGGCATTAGTATAGGAAAATTTTATAATTTTGTTTAGGCCTGAAAACGTCATTTTTGACATAAAATTTAAAATAAGTCTAAAACAGTTAGACTTAGGTATAGGACATTATACACAAAATGTGTCTAGAATTTTGGGCAAAATTCAAAAATAGAATAATATATTGGGTGTTCTATTTAAAATAAGCAACTTAACACATACTTCCGGTATAACCGGAAGTGTTACCTTCTTGAAAATATTTTAGTGGAATTGCCCCCGTCGATGTTAGTTTACCACCAAATTTTCAAATTTTTTCCATGTACAGTTTTTCTATAATCTATTGATGGCGTTCTCGGTGGGACACCCTGTATAAAAATAAACTTAACACTATAAATTTTTCATTTAGATTAGTCAGTCCTGAGTAAATTATCGAATTATTAACGCAAATTAAATCTAAAACTGAAGGAAGCGACGGCTTAAACATTGATTTCATTAGACTTTGCTGTCCATATATCTTACCATTCTTAACAAACATTATTAACACATGTCTTTTAGAAGGAATATTCCCGTCACAATGGAAATACGCTCTTGTGATACCTATTCCAAAAAAAAACAATCCTACTGATTTCAACATTTTAAGATCTATTAGCATATTACCAATTCTTTCCAAAGTGCTGGAAAAAATTGTACATACCCAACTAAACAAATACATAACAGCAAATAATATCCTACCACATCTGCAATCGGGTTTCAGAAAAGGTTTTAGTTGTGAAACAGCCCTTAACTGTATTGTTGACGACATTGTTAAAGCGACAGACGACAATAAATTAACCATCTTAGCACTACTTGATTTCTCTAAAGCCTTTGATAAAATCAACCATACATTACTAGTAAACATATTAAAATATATTGGCTTAGATGAAACTGCCTGCAATTTTTTTAAATCTTACTTAGAGTGTCGAATGCAGTCCGTAAAAAATGGTAACATTGTCTCAAATTTTATTCAAATTAGCTCAGGAGTTCCACAAGGATCAATATTAAGTCCACTCCAAAAACTATACTTCTACTATTTGGTTCTAAAAAATTACGCATGAATTTTGATTTACAAACTTTGAAATTTCCATCGGTAATGAAGTGGTTAAATAATTTAGTAATAATGGTAAAAATTTGGGTTTACTTTTAGATACTAACCTTAAATTTACACTTCATGTTAATAACTGCATTACGAGTAGAAAAGCCTAAAAAATCTTTACCACATTTGTCACTATTTAAACAAAAGAATAAAAATGATGCTATGTGAATCATTAGTTTTCTTTAATTTTAATTACTGCGATACAGTGTATGGTCCATTTTTAGATTTTAATACGCAGTTAAAAATCAAAAAATTCAAGTCTCATGTCTGAGACTAATTTTTGGTATACGAAAGTTTGAAAGAATTTCACACAAGTTAACGGAATTAAAGTGGCTGAACATGAAAAAACGTCGGTTTCTGCATGCCGCGACTTTCTACCATAAAATTTTATTTTCTAAAGCACCTCCATATCTATTTGAAAAAGTTACCCATCGAACTGATGTGCGTAACATAAATATCCGATTCAAAGGTAGACTTACTCCTCCTCTTCACAAAACTGAACTCTTCAAACGTGGTTTTTCATATCAAATTACTGTAGTATATAACTTGGTCAACCCGGATGGAGAACTAGTATTCTTAAGAAAAAAAAAGCATATCTCACAAACTAACTAATTCGCAGTTTATATGACCTTACTACTTAAGATTTTTGTTATGTTCCAAATGATCTTTAGTATTGAATATTGCTTCTTTTTTTTGTGTTAAACTTAAATGTTTACTTAATACTCAGACATACTCATCATGTATCAAACTTGTGATTTTCCGAATTACTAATTAAAATTATATTATTTTTCTACTTTTTTCTCTATATTTTGTATACAACGTCGGAAAATAAAGTCGTTATTTATTTATTTATAAATTTAATTAAAGCACTTAGGACATTTATATCAGTGACTGACTTTGAAGTGACTGACTCGTTTTATTTAAATTCTGTAAAATACGATTCCAAAGAACTGACATAATGCCAGTTTCTATTTTGAAAATTTTTAATTAATCCTCTTGCTTCAGTTTTTGACAACGACTTTTGAATGGGTTTTTGAATGTATGAATCCCTCTTTGCAAACGTCTGCTCTCGCTGACCACCTTGTAACAGATAGTTTTTTAACAACTGTAAGATTTTCTTTTACTAAAATTTCACATGTAACTTGCCATCTACTGTTAAAAACAGAAAAAAAAAATGTAAAATTTTTCAACAAACATAAAGAATCGTGTGGTAGTTGGGCAGCATTCTGCTAATGGGTTATGTTTCAAGATTCTGGCTTGTAGTGCAGAATATTTTCCCGACATATTACAAGCGTTATCGAACACTGACCACGACAGTTTGTAATTTCCAAAGACAAATTTTTGTGACCTACATTTTTGATAAATGATATAAATCTCTCAATAGGAAATCAATTTTTTAAAACATAACGCAAAATGAATGTTAGTTGGTCAGTGCGTGCAATATCAAGAGTAGTCAACACTAATAAAAAAATAATTCATTTTTTTTGCTCCCTGTGCTATGTAAGTTTACTTTACTTCCCATAATTTTTATAAATTCGCCACACATGGTTGATGATAAATACGACACTCCTCCTTTCCATTTATTTCCACATTTTTCTAAATGCTCATTTAAAAAAGGGTCAAATTCTGTAATTAATTCAAGAATTCCCAAATAGTTTCCATTAACAGTTTTTCCTCGGAAAGGCAAACCGCAACTTGAATGTAATTTTATTATTGCCACAATACCCTTTAAGACGTTAATCCAATATTGTTTTTCAGTCAAATAAATTAGCCATTCACGGCAAAAAATTTCACCGTTAATTAATGTGGAAAAAAAACATAGATTTTGAACAATAACGGTTTTGTGTGTCATATATTCTTTTAGAATTTTCAAAATTAATTAAGTTTGTCTAGATCCTGTTTAATTGGATTTTTATTACATAATCAGTTATCTGGAATTTTTGACTTACCATCGACTTTTTCTGGTTCTTCTGTTTCTATTTGAAAAAAAACTGTCCAATTTAGGTACTTCTTGTAAAATTTCGTATTGTTTTTCGGTTTTGTCTTTTTTTATTTTACGTGTTTGTGCACCACTAAATTTTACACTTATTTTTATTAATATTTTATTGCACTTTATTTACAATGTGTCTTTTTACACACAAACAACATCAAAATGAGATTTAAGAAAAACATCGGCCCCGACAGAAATACTACTTAAATCAGCTTTTAATTTTTGGGTACAGTTCGTGCTTACAAATTAGAATGGGAAGCGAGTCCACTACGTTGGAGTGTGTGATTTCTCATATTCAACTGATTTTAGTTTTTATCGTTTTGTTATGTTTCTTAGAATATTAACTAAATTAATTTTAATTTTAATTTTAATTTTTTTCCTTTTACATTCGTTTCCAGCGAGTGCCCCCAGGATAGATGGCGCCCCTAGGCCATGACCTTGTTGGCCTATGCGGTACTCTGCCGTTGTTAGTACCTACTTTTATAAATTCTTACTAACTAATAGATTAAGTTATCTAGGGCAAAATTTAAATAAATTGAATTTCGGTAAACTAATAATAGCGATAAAAGATGCGAGGCGAAACAGTAAGTTATTAATACGTTCTTGATTTCAAACATTGAAGCATGTCTTAACTTGACGCATCAAACACCACACCTTCTGCCTTCCTGTAAAAAGCATGGTAGGTTAAAATTACCGCGGTGTCTGGAGCATTTTCTAAAATACTATTTTGATTCTATCATTTAGTTGAACCTGAATCTAAATATGCTTCAATAAACGTATCATACTAGGATATGAGTGGAACGGGTGAATAAATACAAAAATGGAATCTCCATTATTCCTTTTTCTGTAGAGATGTTCTTTATATAAACGATACCACTATTGTAAACAGCAATTCTTTTCAAAATCTCAAATGTTTGTTGGAAAATATTTTTCTTATTCCGTGCGTTTTTCATTTGAACAATTTTTGAAAGAGAAAATTTTATGTCTTGAAGCAAAAATCACCAAACGTAACATTTACATAGACTAAACCAAAGATCCAATTTACAATAATATGCGGGAAATGCACCATTTTCTAAAAGCCATTAAGTACAAGATGTTGTACCTTGGAATTCATACATTACTGAATAGTAAATTCAAGTGTATTATGTTACTTATCAATTGTAGTACATAAAAATACCAGATACTGATAAGATAAGTATTGAGTTGACAATTTACTACCTACTTGAAATTAATTGTACCTACATTTTTACCGAATTCTTAGAAATTGTTATCAGTATACAATTTTATTTCTTATATTAACTTGTTTCAATATTATATATATATATATATATATATACAGAAAATGTCATCAACATATCTTTTCCCATAATATTTTATGATTTTTGAAAAAAATATTTTTAAAAATAAAATTGGTTTCTAAATTATCTAAGAAAATTTCTGCTAAAATAGGGGATAACGGAGAACCCATAGGTAAACCTTGTTCTTGTTTGTAGAAATTATTTTGAAAAAAATTTTTAAAACCTTTACGTTATCTTTTGCTTACATCTAAAAATTAATTATTTTATGTCAATTTGACAATTTCATTAGAAGTATTAATTTTTGAATGTAAGCATAAGATTTATTCATTATTATTATTGTTAGCGTTTATTTTTTTGTAGAACTTGTCCGAAGATGACTTTTATGTAATTTTAAAGTCGAAACGGGTCACAATTATATTTAATACCAAGTATTGGATGACAATTATTATTTTTTATAATTTTATAAAGTTAAAGTTTAATTGTACACGTTTAAACAAAGTAGTTTTAGATTTATTCGACAAATAATAGACTGGTTATGGTGCCCAGAATCGCAGTGACTGCACGTTAGAACAAAGGAAAATATTAGAAATGCGTAAGTTTATTTGAAAATTATCATGATGAACGCAATAAATGAAACACAATTAGAAAAATTACGCGATGGTCGTGGTCAATACGAATGCGTAGTTTGTTAGCAGTAAAAGGGCTGCATGATGTAATCGGCGGGGAATTTAACGTAGATGATAAGAACAAAATTTAGACGATAAATGCAAAGCGATCATTATTTTAAACATCGACGACAGAAATTTAGATTTAATTGAAGATTTCAAATACGCGAAAGAAATGTGGTTGAATTTAGAAACGGCGCATACGAAAATGGACAGTTGCCATGAATTACGTCAACGAAAATAAATCATCGGCAGAAAAAATAAACAATTATGTAAGTCAGAAATGTGATACAAAGCGTAAATTAGACAAATACGGAATTAAAATAGATGAAAAACCCCATCTCGGTATAATACTTATTGGATTACCACCTGAATACGATGCAATAGTGCGAACAATCGATCTCAATGACAAAATTCAAAATTAGAAAACGTAAGAACCAGATTAATTGACGAGGAACGACTCATAGAAAAAAGACGTAACACCGAACCCAAAATTGAAATTTTGGCGCTAACAAGCGGGAATTCAAAAAACCCAAAGATTTGGACACTACGTAAATAGAAATCGATCAACTACACACGACAGCCGAAAACCATTTCGAAGAGGGGGAAAAGTTAATCTTTGTACCACTGTTTATGTTACGAACGTCAAAACAAACGAAATAGAATGGATTTTAGACAGCGGAACGACGGATCAGATGATGTACTATGAAAAGAAGTTAACGGACATAGAGAAGTGTAAAACGGAGGTAGTTTATGCAGGAGGAAATATTTTAAAATATAATGGAAATGGACAGCGCTACGTAACTTGGTCTGATGAAAATGGAGGAAAACAATACATGATCAACAACGTTCTGCTAGTGCTGAATTGGAAGAGTAATTTACTATCACTATCCAAATTATGACGACGGACTAACGGTGGAAATTAATTCGAAAGAAACCAAAATCACGAACAGCAATGGACAAGTGATACTTATTGGAAAACGCCGAAGTAACGTATATGTAGTAACAGAAAAATCAACGATAAACAACGGCGAGATAAAACAACTAGCGCAAGTATATGACAAACGTATGGATGAAAAATAAATTGCGAAGTTTGTAATGAATGCAAAATAAGACGTTTACCTTTTCTGAAAGCAACGGAAAACAGAAGGAAGAAATGTTTAGACTTAGTGCACAGTGACATTATGGGACCAATAGAACCGACATCTTGTGGAGGAAACAGATACGTCATTACGTTTACAGATGACTACAGTCGTTGCTCAATTGTCTACTGCCTGCTACATAAAAAATAGAAGAGTGACAGCTGCGAACTACGGCGAAACACCTTTCAAGCGTTGGAAAGATCGTGCAGCTTACATTAAACATATGAAAAGATTTGGTTGCAAATGCAGGTACCTTAATTATGGAAAACCACTCAAATGGGAACCTAACGGAAAAGAAGCCATCTTTGTTGGTTACGATAGTTATTCAAAGAAATATTGACTATGGGATAACAAAAGTAAGAGAATCATAATAAGCAGGGACGTGAAATTTAATGAAAATCATATGCTAATGAAATATGGGCAACTCCCTCAACGAAAGGAAACGAAAAGAAACCGTTATATGGAACACATTAGAGATAGAGGAAGCACAACCGATAGAAGAGGATAATGAAAGAGAAGAGAGTGATGAACTAGAAGCTGACCGACCAATTGACGAAGTTGAGACGTTCAATCAACCGAAGCTTTAGAAAAGGTTGAAGAAGACACATTAGACGATTATCATATGGACGAGAAGAAATGTTCAGATGGCATTATATGTGTTATATGTGGAGAAAAACGAACCGAGATCCAACAAAGAAGCTTTAAGCGGCAACGAAAAGGACGCCATCCGTGAAGAATTAGAGAACCTTAGAGAAAATAATACTTGGGAAATAGTGAAACGTCCTCATGACAAACGAATTTTACGAAGTCGATGGTTATTCAAGAAAAAGCGAGACGACACTGGAAGAGTAGTGCGATACAAGGCAAGGCTGGTTATACTCGGTAACGAAGAAATTGAAAACGTAGATTATGATAAAACTTTTACTCCAGTGGTCATGAGAAAACAATTAGAACGTTAATGGCATTAAACGTTAAAAACGACTGGGAAATTGAACATGTGGACATCAATGCTGCTTACTTAAACTCCGAAATAACAAACGATGTATACATAGAAATACCAGATGGAACGAAACGAGAAAATGGTGAAGAGAATCACAAATACGTTTGTAAATTAAAGAAAGGAATGTACGGACTCCATGAATCCGGTTTATTGTGGAACGAAACCATCAACAAATTCTTCAAAGAGAATGGAATGACCCGTAGTAACGCGGACCCATGCTTATATTACAATGAAGATAAAGACTTAATACTAACGACCTACGTGGACGACATAGTTTTGCACGGAAAAACGCAAAATATTCATGAAATGAAGAAACGTTTAAAGGAAAAATTTAAGATAAAAGACCTGGGAAGAGTAAAACGAATATTGTCCATTAACGTAAATAGAACGAAGAATGGAATAATCTTAGATCAGGCAGATTATTGGAAGAAACCAACATGCAAACGTGCAAAATCGCAAGTACTCCTTTGTTAGTCGGATCAAAATTTAAGAAAAATAATAGCAATGTAGACGAAGATCTTAAACTGCGTTATCAGAAGACAATAGGAAGTCTTATATATCTGGCAACCAATACTCGCCTAGATACAACTTTTGCGGTGGCCCACGTGGGGCAGTTTTCATCAAACCCGACACAAGAGCATTGGAATGGAGTGAAGCACATTTTGAAATATTTACGGGGCAGAAGTAGTTTTAAATTGAGATATAACAAAAACAGAGCCGACAGTTTGAAAACATATACAGATGCCGATTGGGGAAGCGATTGCGTGGACCGAAGATCTGTTACTGGATACCTAATTCAATTAGCGGGGGGAGCCGTGTCATGGACCAGTAGAAAACAAAGATGCGTGGCATTAAGTACAGCTGAGGCGGAATTCATTGCACTGTGGAGTGCACAAAAGAAGTGAGCTGGATGAGAAATTTGCTTGATGAATTAAATGAAATAAGGAGAGAAGATACATGGCTCATACATATGGACAACTTGGCTGCGAAACATATTGCTGAGAACAATGTTACCAGCGAGCCCAGTAAACACATCGACATAAAGTTATTCAAGATCAGAGAAGAGATCAGGGATAAAAAGGGTAGAACTTCGGTATGTACCCAGTGAATACAATGCTGCTGACATCCTAATTAAAAGTTTGAGTGGAAATAGAGCGCGAGCGCTATGCGAAAAAATTGAAATTGGACTCTCTAATACTGTGCCCAATTCAGGGGGAGTGTTGAGAAGTGAAAATTACCCGGTAGCGGGAGAAGCGACACCGAAAAAAAGGGGTTAGATGGACAGTTTTTTGGAGAAGAGTGTGGTGAAAATGTCGGAAGATCACTCCAAAATTAATATTAGTTTAGTGGTGTTATATGAGTTATAAAGTTAAAGTTTAGTTGTACACGTTCAAATAAAGTAGTTTTAGACTTATTCGACAAATTATCGACACACTCTACAGTGTGTTCTATTTCGTGAGGAGGACAATACATTTCAATTCAACAATTTTAGTGACTAAAGAACAAATATATAATATAACAATGAATAAAAATAAATGGAAAGTATAGTAAATAGTTATTTAACAAACGAGTGTATTAATAAAGGCGATTAACAATCGAGATATTTTAATGCGTGAGCGAAGCGAGCGCGTTAATCTTTGAGATTGTTAATCGCCGTTTAATTCAAGAGTTAGTTACACAACTTTTCCGTCGACAACAGTATTTTAATTAATGAAAATTATATTTTAATTTAATTTTAAAAATAAATATTTTTTTTAATTTACTACAATTTTTTTTTTTAATATAATAACTTAACTTAATTTTTTTTTTTTTTTTTTTTTTTTGTTTTTTATTTTTTTTTTTCCTTTTTTTTTTTTTTTTGTTTTTTTAAAAATATTTTTTAAATTAAGTCACTAAGTTGATGGAGAATTGAAGAACTAAATTCCAATTGTTGCGTCAAAACAAAATAGTTTTCATCACAGCGAAACAAAGTGCATAAATCTTTTTTGTGAGAACAGATTGGTGCTTATTCAAAATAGTGATGCACCTACAAAGACCGAACCAGAAATGGTTGACAATGTTTGATAAATGATACACAAAGCCCAAGTACATCTCTACGTTGCCTGTAAACAAATTGAACTTTTGATAATGACTTGTCACATCATACCAAACAAAGATATTCATTCATATCGCTATTGTGTATTCCAGCTTAAGATTCTTTAACGATGAAGCTTGATTTCACTTTAATGTTATTTCACACAACATGCTCATGTAGAGTTTATAAAAAAAACATTTTCTTAAAGTGGTTCCACTACACCTCCAAAAGATATTTTTAGGAGTCGGAATGTTTATAGGACCATTCCTTTTTTTGAACAATGAGTAAACAATATTGAAGAACTGTGTGAGACAATAGTTTGTAAAATAGATGAGCTAAACATCGTTAAATGTTATTAAGTGTTATCATCGGAATGTTGTATACAGTACAAAAATGTCTCAAAGTTTGTGTGAACAAATTGAAGATTTATTACAACTGTAAATTAATGTTGATTCGTTATTAATAAAATTTGCTTTGGTACAAATTATGACAGACTTTTTATTTACATTTTCAAATTGTATTTGATTGACAGATAAAATGGCAACTTTAGGTATACACATGTATGCTTAGTTGCCTATACTCAAATTGTTCATTAATAGAAAATCGTTCATTAATAGAGGTCATTAATGAACGATTTTGTTTACGTTAATGTAAGTCATAAATGCACGGTCGACGGAAAAATAATTTAACTGATCACAAGTAAATGTAGTACCAAAGAGTATATAATTAGGAAAGAGAAGCAATATCCGTTTAAAAAATCGTATACCTCAAAGTTAGTGGGCCGCTAGTATCGGCCCCATAAATTACTTTGTTACTAACCAAACTAATTTATTCTAGAATTGAACCGTTTTCAAAGAGTTCTTCGTTGCTGTAGTCTAAACATTCCATCTCACTTACTGTAAATGAAATTAAATAAACGCATCTCAACCGATTCGACTCGAGTCCTTTCTCTGGTTAAAGTATACACCCTAGACGCCACAATCCAAAGGAAAACTCTTTCAAAGATCATTATGTGAGTAGCCCCTAGTGAGGTAAATTCCATTAATCCTAGAGCATAGAGTATTTAGAAAGCGTCGCTGCACAGCTTATAACATTACTTTGTGATAAGTGTTATAAGATCTCCATGTTATTGAAGCATATACTAATTTGGATCGCACTAGGATATTAAAAATGCCTCATTCCCAAGAAAATCACGCGTATTTCGTGTAATAAAACCTAACCTTTTTAGGCACGAAGATGATATTCTGCTTATATGTTAAGAGAATGTAAATGTTGTGTCGAATGACACACCTAGATCACAAACGTTGGTTACTCTAGGGAGACCAAGACCTTCCAGTGTATAATCATAATGAAGAGGACTTTTTTGACGACAAAAATATTTACTTTTACTAATATTAAATTTAAGCAAGTTAAGATTGCACCAGAGAGATAAATTGTTTAAGCTGTTTTGCAGGCGAAAACTACCTTCGTCAGTTGAAACTCTATAAAATATCTTTAAGTCGTCAGCAAATAGAAGACATTCTATTATTGATACGTTATGAATGCGTTGAATAACAATGGTCCCAGATTAGATTCTTGTGGAACACCAGATTTTGGCAAAAAGACTGATGATTTATGACCCCAGCATTCCACATACATAGATCTATCAGACAAATATGATAAAAAGAATTTCACAAACCTACTATGCAAGCCAAACGATAGTAATTTTCGACATAAAACCCCATGATCCATAGTATCAAATGCTTTAGAGAAATCGGTGTAGATGACGTCGACCTGTAATTTTAAATTTTGAATATTTGTTATATAATTGGAGAAACCGGTAAGATTAGTAATAGTTGATCTGCCTTTAAGAAATCCATGTTTCTTGGATGATATTAGATTAGCTATTGAAGGTGATATGGAGATATGTAAACAAATCTCAAACATTTTTGCAAAATTATTTAGCAAGGCGATGGGTCGGTAATTTAATGATTAAAGGGTTAGAAGTATGAGGAGTAGAAAAGAAAGAAGAGAAAGCAACAGAAATAAATAAAGGAATAGTGATAATAAAGGTGAAAAATATGGAAGAAAAAATAAATATCTTAAAAAATAAAAAAAAATTGAGGGGAACGAGAATATTTGTAGATGATGACCTGACAAGAAGAAAAAGAGATATACAAAGGAATATAAGGGACGAAGCAAAATAATTGGGAAGAGAAGGAAAAAGATAGGTTGCATGAAATTGTGCGTCGACGGAGAGGCGTTGGAAAAAAAACATACCGAAAAAATAAAACAGAAATAGGAAATAAAATTTATTAGTGGCACGGACGGTGGAAGAAAAGAAGGACACACAAGTTTAGAAGAGTATAAGAATTTAAAAAAGAATATAATCTGTAACAAAAGAAAGGAGAAATATAAGAGGGAGAAGGAAGATAAAATGAAACAAATTAGAAATGAAGGAGACGTGTGGAAATTTATAAATAAGAAAGAAGAAAGGCAAAAAAACAAGAATTAGAAATAGACGGAAATAAATGGAGAAAACAATATAGAGTTGTTATAAGGGGATAGAAACAAGCCAAAGGAATCCGGCGGCAAATCAAGGAAGAGAGAAGGAGAAATAAAAAATGTGGAACTAAAAGAAGTGCTGAGAAAAATGAAGAGTGGGCAAGCGGAAGGGACGAACGGAACGCAGGCAGAAAAATGGAAATATACAGGAAATAAGATGATAGAAAGGATGAGAACAATACTAAGTAAGTTATGGAGAGGGAAGAATTACCTGAGAGGTGTAAGAAAACAGAAATATGTTTGATATATAAAGAGTGGGGAGAAGGGAAGTACGGAATTACAGAGGAGTGAGTATCACAAACGCAAGATACAATATCTACGAGGTGATATTAAAAAGGGGGCTAGAGGCGGAGATAGAAGAAAGAAATTTAATAGGTGGATTTAGGAAAGGGCGATGGTGAACAAAGAACTAGAAAATAAGGGGGACCGTGTTCGCTTTGTTTCTAGATCTAAAAGCTGCATCCGATAACGTGGATAAGAAAGAATTATGGAAAGGACTAAGAGAAAAAGAATAACAAAAGGGAGGAGTGGTAATAGGAAGGAAGAAAGTATGAGTTCTGGCATATGCGGACGATTAGGTTGGGGTGGCAAGTAAGGAAGAAGAAATGAGGGAAGCAATAGAAGTAGTGAAGAAGTATATAGAAAGAAAGGGAATGAAAGCGAATGTTGGAGGCCAAAGTAATAGTGTTTCAAAAAAAAACAAGGAAAAGGAAAAGAGAAGAGAAAAGTGGAAATGGGGAGAAGAAGAGATAGAAAGAGTGAATGAATGGAAATATATAGGATATACCATAAAATATAATAATAAAGAAGAGGGACATATAAGACAATTAGCAAAAATGGTAACGAATTTGTGGGGCAGGTGTGGGGAGTAGGAGTGTTTGGTGATAACGTAGAAAAAGAAAATATGTATTTCAGAAATTAGTGAGGAGTGTTATGATGTACGGTGCGGAGGTATGAGGATGGAAGGAGTGGGAAAAATTGGAAAATGTACAAGAAAAGTATTGGAGGTTTACGTTGCGGTTGGAAAAGGAAACACCGTCATATATATTGTAAGGGAAGAAATAAAAATGGAAAAGATAAGAGTACAAACTGGTAAGATAGCAATGAGGTATGAAGAAGAGTTAGAGAAAAGGAGGAAACTACAATTCTCAAGGATTGTCGGAAAGAAGTGAAGAAGCAGAGAATATAGTTAGGACAAGAAAAAAAGAAGAAGATATTACGAAAAAGTAGGATATGCCATAGAAGAAGTAGAAAGAAGAAGAGCAGAAGGCATAAGTATAGAAGACAATATAGTGAGAAGGAATCAAGATACGCAAACTCAAGAGAGAAGAGGAAAAATAATAGAAGGAAGATATAACGAAGAATATGGAAAGATTATGACCGAGAGAGTACCGAAATATATAACAGGAAACAAAAGTTTAAAGACGAAAAGGATGATAGCGAGATTTAGAAGTAGGAATGAAGAAAATGTAAACAGATATTGGCTAGATAATGGAGAAAGAGAGGCAGAATGTGCCGGGAGGGATGTGAGGACTTGGAGCATTTGATGGAAGAGTGTGAACATATCAGAAGGGAAGAAAAAAAGACAAGTAATATTAGGAGAAAAAGAGGAAGGAGAGGAATGATTGAGGGAAGTTTTAGAAAGAAGATCATTTTTATGTGGAAGTAGGACATTTTAAGTTTTGGGTTAGTTTAAAGAATGAATTTTAATATTAGTTTTTAAGTTTTTCAGGCGGAGGGATGTAGAATAAGTTAACAGAGAAACCGAACCGTTTGTAACATTAAACAAACTAATAAACATATCTATCATAAGACACTTCTCACGGTTTCGATATCATACTTACGTTAAACCATGATAAATAAATGTTCAACAATCAAAGAGTCTCTTGAATCAAACACGGATAATAATAAGAAAGGTTGGTTGCTACCATTCGTTAACAATCAATCAAGTATGTGTGGGCTAATAAAGGGAGTATTATAGAAATGAAATATTATCACTAACTTTTAATTCGGGTTTAAAATAATCGTGGGTTGGATTTAGCAATGCACACAACTTCTGAAAATTTGACTGACAACAACTTTTGCTATTCGTTTTATAACTACATTTACCAAAATGCAAAACTAATGATGCCCACTACAGCTACTAACCAACTTCCTAAACTTTGCAATAGACCAAGACCAAGCATTCTCACCTCAACGGTGACACTTTGAATAAGGGTTCAACTCTTGGTAATTTATTTATTGAAAGAATATATGAGTAATAGACACGATACAAAAAGCATCAATGAAATTAATAATTAAAATGTAGTAAATATTACATTAAGGTGCCCATTTTTTTATTCGGTTTCAAAACATCTTTACGATACACCATCTGGTAATTGGTGTACGTAATAATAACCACCACAAATAGTACATGATGTTTTAATACCCGACCTCCTCGTTGCCTTTCGTGTTGCTAATACACGTTTTCTCTGATAATAATCGCATATTTTTGTTGTTAGTTCAGACATTATAAATTTCAATAAGTTTTTCAACTGCGTTTGATCGTCAACTAAACTATCGACCGCTATACCAAACCAAAAGCGTGCTCTCTCTGCAGTGTCCAAGTTAGTTACATCGGAATAGTAGCTGTTATCGGTTTGGTATCTTTCTTCATGCACATTCATTTTTATTTTCAAGAACTGAATAGTGTAAGTTAAACAAAAAGTATAGGGACTTTCTTTAGAAACGTATTCTTCGAATAACTTTACAATTTGGACTTTATGTATATCTAATTGTTCAAGCAGCCACACCAATATTTTAAATATTTTTGTTCGTATTTCTTCAGAATAATTAAACATTATTTTAGAAGCGTTCATTAAAAAGAGACCATTTCGATACATTGGCAATACGTATGTAGTATTGTTCGTTCGCATAATATTTTCAAAGCTATTTGTTGTTCTTGAGAATGATGAAGATATATTTGCCATGTCAGATCTTGGAATTTGAGGTGAATCAATCATAAATTGAGTTCTATGGCTTATAGACATAGCCTCCACATTCATTAAATCTACCGGTATTCCATTTAATGTAATTTGCCCATTTTCTGCAGCAAAACGAACACCATTTTCATTAAATCTTCCGTTATTTCGAGTAAGAATAGCGAGAACTTCGTCTCTATTTGATGACATTGTCGAAATAGCAGATATCACTTCAGCTCGGCCAGCTTGTACGTCCCCGTTGTTTTGTCGAATTGTTTCTTTAAGTAATTTATGAAACGTTTTTCTAAAACAATAGTGATTTATAGTTTTTGTAACAAAAGATGTGAAAAGCACCTATGCCGATTGCTTCTAAGCGATTCCTGATGATCTCGTAGAGCATTAGCCTGTGCGTCATTTATAATAGAATTAGCTGTTCTAAAATTGTATACTGCATTTCCAAAGAATAATACGGATGAACCCAGTTGTAGTAGCGATAACGTAGATATAGTTCCACCTTCTCTCCACGTATCGTACAACTCATAGGAAGCGTTGGCAAGAGCAGCTGCCCCTAAAGTGGTATTGGCTACGTTTATGACGTTTACAACTGCTCTAGCTCCCTGAAAAATATGGTGTAATATAATACATAAGATTAGAACGATTATAACTAACTTCTCCTATATGTACACCTTGAGTTGCAAGCCGAGTCATAGTACTGGTTGCTCCAGCACCTACAAATCCTAAGCTTCCCGCAACTATATTTAAATATGCACCTCGCGCTTCTGAGTTTGTAAAGCTCATGGTCTAAAACCCAAACGTTGTCAGTTAAGCAATTAAAAATAAGTTAAAAATACTTCGCCGTGAGTCAATCTATCATATAGATGACATCCGCTTCGAAAAACGGAATATAATCCTGCAGTTATACCGCCGATAACAGCGGCTGATATTAAAAAAGGAGCAATCGTGATAGAAGGAATTGCTCCAATGAGCAATACAGCACCAGAAGTCATTCCAGTCACCGCCAACGCTGTGTCGGCATGTTGGAGCACAGTGTATAGAACACTACACGAGGGCGTCGCATGTGTTTCAAGTAACACCTTACCATTTATGTCTCCATTATATCTTCCATATTTTGGTAAAATCATTGTGAATTTATCTAATTTATTGTTGATTAAGTAGTCGTCCCATGATTCATATACACGATTGTCGCAATCGACAAACATTCTGCAAGAATGTTCACTACCTTTACATTTCCGTATTACAAAAATGGGAATTGGTGTTGTGTCCGTATTAGGGTTGTAGTCTGAAAATTGTCTAGACTTTTCTAATTTTTGTTGGGGTAGTGGTTCGAGGCAATTGTAAATAAAAGATACAACAACACGATTCCTCCATTTAGCGAACTGATCTAAAACACACACGATCGAAAACAATGTTTTCATTTAAATAAATGTACCTACTACTATTGTTTACAATTATTTTATAAGTTTCGGAGATAGATTTGTTTTGACCTTCATTGTACCCACTCTCTATTTGGGGTGGGCCAAATTTCGCAAATCCAATTTTATTTTTCAAATAAGTATGTTGATCTGGTTCAAAACTATCGTAATCTCTGTCACCAAGTCTATCAAACATCAGCTGATGGAATTCTTTGGGACTAAATTAAATTTAGCTACCAAATTAAATTTGACTTATTTTAAGTTACCCTATATCGTTATTTAGATGCGTGGCTTGTTCTAATTCATGTAGGTCCTTTGTTTCAATTAAATTCTCTTGGAACGCATCATCGGCCTTTTTTAATTGTTGACATATTTGATTTAATGTTAAGTTATCTCCGTGCATAATACTACAGACAACAACGGATTGTTTGAAAGGATAAATTACAAATAAGGCAGATTTTTTCGACAACAACCATTGTTTTAAAAGTTTTAATTCGACCCATTCGTCTAAAACATTTTCCAACATTCCATTTACGTTAGTCGACAAATCCCATGGTAGGACATTATAAGACTTTTCCAAAATAGTTCTCATTTCACCACCGACAAATCCTGGACAGATAACTTGAGATAATTTATCATTTTCGTTGTGGAAGTATAACAATAACATTTTGCTCTAAAAGTGTAAAGAAATTATAATTTAATAACGTAAAATGACTTACCGAAGATGTTGAATCTAAATAACAACTTGTTATTGCTTCTTTTAAAGAAAAACATTGGAAGTTTATGTGATCTCGTCCATATTCTAATGTAAATACTTGAACGAAATGCAAGTATGCTGTTTCTTCTGCTGTTACTGAAAGAACACCTCAATTTATTAAACCGTCGTTTCATGAGATGTGGAGTAAAAAGGATAAACATGAAATTGATTTATATTTTGAATACAATTTGACATTACCACTTGTTCAAATAAAAGTTAGAGAAAATAAATATTTTTCTAAAGAATAGGAAAAATATATGTAAGAGGCTGTTTAGGGTCGATTATGCTTGAAGTATGCCCAAAATCTAACCAGATCTGCGGTATTATAATTAACACCTATATTTCATAAAACTCGGAACGGTGGTTTTCTTCATATCGGGTTTACATTTGGACGGACGGCTGGCCAGCCTTCAGACAGGAATTTTATTTTGTTTCATTATAACAAAAGGTTGGAAACTGTCGCATAACTCCCCATCTTGTTTAAGATGTGGAGTAAAATCTAGCGAATTTTAATAGTGTATAGGGTATTTTAAAATATATAGTTAATTATTAATAAAAATGTCTATGCTATAACAATTTGCAGTAAATTATATAAAAATAACTTAACATATATCTTTTGTTAAAATTTCCTTGAGTTAACTGTGCTCACTGATGGCTTCTTTATAAATCGATCATTATACTCAATTTTTTTAAACAATTCGCCCTGTAAGTCTTTTTGGAATTTGTTAGTAGAATTCATAAGTTTTAGACAATAAAGTTAATTATACATTTTATGAAAACTAAAAGAAAAAGTGTAAGAACTAAAGATTCCATGACCGAAGTCATTATTGAAACAAAAACGTATTCCGGGATTAGACCTTGTCCAAATGGTAAACGTTGTTGTCAACGCTTCGCCCACTATCGTAAGGGACTTCACCAAGGCAACAAACAAACGAGAGTTGAGGGTAGATTACTAAAAGTCAGGTAACCAACTTGTCAACCAAGCCCGATTCTATGCTAAAAGAAGTACGAGTATATACTTTCATATACAGGGTGTTAGGTAACGACAACATTTTCTATCTATTACAGAGTAAAAAGTCTTATGTTATAGTAGGATTAGATGCAAACTTCGTCTGGCTAACCAAAACCAAAGGAACTGTTCCCAAAGTTGAGAACTGTTGAATTTTTCTTGAGACATTAATTATTCCTTTGATTCGATTAACCAATGCGACCAATACCATTGAAAACGAAAGGTAACAATTTAATTGTTCCAAGGTAACCATTGAAATTGTTTATTCAATAATCGAACTAAAGTAAATCATAAATGTTGTATTACATATTTAGAAAGATTTACAAAAAATTAAAAATATTAAGTAACAGGAAAAAACTTAAATAAAAAATCAAAGCAAATGTTTAAAGTGGGCACCACTCGTTTATCCAATTATGATGAATAAAGCAAATCGGCAGTTCTCAAACTTTTGGGTTTTTATTTTAACCATATATTTCGGAACAAAAAGTTCTCATCTGATACAAATATTATAGAGGAGAATATCATTATATTTTTCATGAACATTAAAATTTTTCACATCACTTACTTAACAGCCTGTATATAAAAACAGAATCGTCACCGGTCGTTAACATCGGTGCTGATTGGTTTTGATTGGAAGGGGGGGTTTGTTTAAAAAAAAACTACAAAGGTGAAAGTTCCAAACAGGGGCTACGTTGAAGTTTTTCGGATGCTTGATGGTTTTTATACTTTCTCTGATTTTTGTATTGAAAAAAAAAGATTTGGCAATCAAAGCGGAATTATCAGAATCTATATTGTAATAAGTTTCACGTATAATCACACAAACAAGGAATAAGATAATAAATAATCCGGTTTTTTACGACCCCTTCTTTGTAGAGGTATGAAGGACAAACAACTCAATGGGCTGTGATTGCCGATGTTTCGCTCATTGTGAGAGCTTTATCAAGGCTTTCATAAATATGAGTTTAAAACGTCGGCAATCACAGCCCATTGAGTTGTTTGTCTTTTATATCCGGGGGTCCTAAAAGACTAGATTATTTATTAACTTAATTTTTGGAAGAATACTCAAGGAATACGATACACACATTAGAAAGAAAGCATGACAAACTTGTGAAATTTGGTAATTAATGACTTTTAGCTAAGTAGTTTACCTATGCGATCAGTAACCCTATGAAGATAGGGTTAGCATGTTTAGGTTTTAGTGGTTTTCCTAAACCTTGAAGCAACTGCTTTGCCAAGACGTACCAATCCACAATTGCACACGGTTTCGTCACCACACTATACAGGTTTATACTGATCTTCTGGGGCACCATACATAACACTTCATCACAATACAATATTTAAAATGTACCATACGAATAAATAAATAAATAAATGAAGATACGAAGGTTGGGATTGTTTCTGAAGTGGTAGAAGAAATCTCCTTTAAACCTCGAGAGCGAGGATAAGGTAAAATGACTTTTTAGATAACTTGCTTACTATAACTATTTGTAATGAAAGTATTAGATGGGTAACTCCAACTTCAGATTGTCGGGTTGGCATACAGAAAATGCTCGAAATAGTAGCGATTCAGCAACAACCTATAAAAAATTCACGGCAAACCAGACTCTTGCGGGGAACAAACCCGAGTTTCCCAAATGGCAAATACTACTTGGCAACAAGCGTCGAATGCCTGCCTGCATATGAAGCTTTAAATTCATTCATTACGTAATAGACATACCCTGCCACTGCCAAAAACGTATCAAAACAGAGAGAGATGATGGAAGCAAACAACTACTTCTATTGTTTTTTTTTACGATTTTCTTCATATACTTAGAAAAATGCATTCCGTTTTACATTTTTAAATAATTTATTTGGCCACTCCTCTTAACGAGGATTAATTTCTTTCAAGGTTCTGTTGGTCGCTAAATGAAAACGACAATGAGAATCAAGAAAATTTTATATGGAACAATGTGATACAAGATTAAGCTACTTTTCGACGGAAATGCGGTTCCCATTCATACATTTGTCTTAGTGTGGTACCAATTTCCAAAATCTTCGTCATAGAAAGTAGCCTGTGTTTTCAGCTAATTCTGTATGCTGATCTGTAGCTTGTTGTCTGTGGAGAAATTCTGTCCTCCTATCCAGCATTACATGTGGACAAAGAGATGAAAAACTGAGGGAGCCAAATGAGGACTGTATGGTGGGTGATCAAAAACATCTTATTCAAAACACTGGAGGAGGGTCGTTGTTGCAACTGCTACCGCCTATTGTCATGAAGAGGGACAATGTCTGAGGACAACATTTCTTTTCTTGTGTTCTCAATTACTCTTTGAACAGTCAACACATTCGGCCGGACACTATATCTTTCGAAGTATGTTTATGTGCTACACACGTTCTCAGAAAGGACAACTGCCAATTGACTCATTCTACAAGCTAGCTAGAGACACTGCGCAAGCGGATTTTCTCCAACAAATCGGAATTTGAAAAAAATAACCCTCGTATTATATTAATAATAAAATAAATATTTTTTTGCTTTAGCAGGGTATAGTTTAAACTAAAAAAATATTCTTAGAAGTTTACCTTAGATTCACGTCTATATTACATATAAAACGTTGAAAATATAGTACTTATATTAAAAGAAAGTTAAATGCTCGAAACTAAACTAATTTTTACTCCACATCTTATAAATATGATGTAAGAACAATATCAAGAAAATCACTGGTTCAATTGTTACTTATAACACCGCAAATCTGATTAGATTTTGCGCATAATCCCTCAAGACAAAAGCTTAACCTACATAAATTTTCCTATTAAATTTTTTTTTTAATTTTGGATCCGATAAGGAATCACTGTGATATGAAAAACACGTGACAGTGATTGTTTTAATATCGATAATACATAAAAGTTGTTTCCACTTTTATTTAAACAATTTTTTTCTAAAACGCAATTTTCTTTTTCCTGGACCGTTTTTTTCCAGTTTTTAAATTGCGACGCCTTTTGCATGTTTGGAACCAACACAGCTATGTGATTTTCACTATTCACGGCTCGTCGCAACAATTGCATTAGATTTGACCATATTTTAGTTAAGAAGCATGCTACTTTAATTTAACCCAATTTTCTCCCGATTTAGAACTGTTTTTGCGGGAAAAAAATTGTGTGATACTT